>CM059996.1:3827339-4104839 GCA_030463065.1 Aphidoletes aphidimyza
GACAAACGACTGAAAGCTGTCACAAGACCACATTGCGCTCATTCGTTTATTCGTTTATTCCCTTACCTTCTCCTTATCCCTCTCTCTCTCTCTGTCTCTTTCTTACTCTCGTTCACTTTGGCTGGCTCAACATTTTCGGAATTAAGAGACATAAAAATGTTTCTCTCATTCCATTCCGGCACCGACTTCTCATTTGTAATTGAGTTTTGTTCGTAATAACATGCGATGAAAAGTATTTTTGCGAGAAATTAGGAAATGGTAAAAATAGAAAATGGCAATAGGCACCACCGGCAACCAAACAACCGTAAAATATAACACATATATATATCGTATTCAAACACACGTTCGACAAAATTCGACCTTCCCCCCCCAGAACAGGAGGTGAACAAAATGGGCGGCCAAATTGCTGTCTAAATTTTTGTATTTAGAACATTTCACACAATTTCCATTTGCTCCATGCATTACGAAATGGAGTTTTTATCATGGTTGGTGAAGAAGAAATGGTGCAAAAGAGACAAGAGACAGACCGAAATGAAAGAAAGCAAGCATATGTGAAAGCATGTTGCTATTGCTAAGCCATTGTGTCAATGGCAACTTTTATTTGGTTCGGTTTTATCGATATAAAATACAATAAATTTGTAATAACGTATCATCATCCAGACAGTCCGCACACACTCACACACAAAAAAGCAAGATGAAGAGCGAAAAAAAACACCAACCAGATAACAGAGAGTAGAGAGGGCAAGCAGCAATAGCCCAGGCAACAACAAAAAAAAAACAGAATGAAGGAAGAAAAAAAAATAATAATAATGAAGACGACGAAAAATTACGTACGTGAGGATTTTTTGTAATTTTATTTATATTCCGAATTGATTCGAATGCAATGGCACATCATTATGGGCATTGATAGCTCTCGTTTTGCTTGGCTCTATCACACTGTTAGAGAATGCACGCTAAATCGCTCGTTACCCTAAGAATAAACAAAAAATCACAAAGTACGCGCTATTTTCATTTATTTTGATGTCTATGTTTTCGCAATACCAAATATCATATTACTCTTCATTCAAAACGATTTTTATTATGTATTCATTTCTTATTTTTCTCTTGACTCGTTGTCGATTAGAAATGGAAGCAGCGTGCTAGACACAGTCTTTCATTTTCTCACTGTCGCTCACCATCTCTTTCTCTCCCATTCTCTCTTTCTCTCTTGTGTTTTCTTCCACTGACTTATTTGTCGTTCGATATTCAACGCAAATATCGCATCGACAAGTCTAAGTGAGAGGGGCCAAAGTGTACGTGCACAAACAAACGACAGTCAAAACCAAACAGAGGCAGAAAGCACCATTGGCACAGCAATGGTATTCTACATCCATAAAAAAAAGGACAAGAACTTTTGCCATCTTCGCATATAAAATACATATGACTGAAATCAATTTCATAAATTTATTCGAATCGAATTGCCTTAAAATACAAACGAGAGGAATGAAGAGTATGAGTGTAGCGAGAATGAGCACCGTATAACACAGCAAAAAAGGGTGCTAAAATAAAAGGGTAACGACAACGCTTTTTTCCTTCACTCAAAACTTTTGAGCTGAACGTGCCTCATTCAGAAACGTAATACAAATATTGCTATTGTCGAGATACATGCCGACTTAAAATTTACCAAATTTATGTGCGTATCGAATGTGAGCAGATAAAAAAAATTGTTTTATATATGTTGCTTATGCTCTTAGAAGGTGTCTATGCAATACCAATATTTGGCTTCTAAAATGATAGTCTAAATACGCACATTTCTCAGTGTCTCGTACTCCATCTCGCTCTCTCTCTCTCTATCTCTCGACAGTGCATAAATGTGTGTAAAAATCACTCCAGGAAAATCAAGGATAACGTTGCCGACAGATTTTCTTACGCTTGATGTGCTCCGAATCGGTGCACAGTCAACAGTGAGGTGAGCAGACAGTGAGACGTATAGGCTGCAACCGATTGAACTCGACTTACTCCGTTCCTGTATGCAGGCGATAGAGTGATAAAATGAGAAAAATACACACACACACACACACACACATACCAAATTGCGCTGATTGGCTCCGGCAACAGCAACACTAAAGTAGCAAAGGCAATACAGCAACGAATTTGCTTTGCACATCAAGAGTCTAGTTAGAAGTCGGGTTGGTTTCTATTTCTCTTCTTCATTCTCGAACTCAAAAAGCTTCAACTTTTTAACCGACGTACACAGATCAGCAGTCAATTTTGTGCTTCGACTAGTTGCCTACTGCACCGAAAACAACGACAACAGGGCAGCACCCTGTATAAATCATGAACGAAGCAAAAATAATATTTCAAATGAAAAAAAAAACACCAAAACTAAAACGCAAAATGTAAAAACAGAGAAGAGAGAGAAGAAGAAGAAGAGGGCAAAAAAACTGAACGAAATAAAAACAACAACAACAACAACGAAGACGGAAAATTCTAAATGGAATATACATGTATGATTCCCTTCTACATCAAATACACATCATGAAAATACAACATACAAAAGCCCGAACACGGTATACATCACTGCATCTATGGGTGAATATCAAGTCAGGAATAGATTGTCTGCATTTCGTCCCCACATGAAAATGTGTGTACTCATGTTGGAAATGTTTAACCGTATATGTAGCAAATATATGAGAAATATGAGGAATATGAGGAATGAAACATGCTGAACAATGGCAACAGCAGCAGCAGAGACAAGATAGCATAGACTAGGCTATAGAATGGCAAAGCCGCATTGCAACACAACACATATTTGTATGCTATGCGAGTAGTATTCGACTAGCACACAGGGCATATTGGGCCGTGCGGAGGGATGTAGTAGCGAATTTGATGGTGCGAGTGGTGTATCGATGTATGCGTTCGATGTCTATGTGTGTGCGAGAGAGAGAAAGAGAGAGAGAGTGAGCGAGCATTTCCCTTTGTTTTTCAAGTGGCAAAAGTATGAGTCGCGAATGCAAGCGTATATAAATCATGACGTATGCCCTGCTGTTACCATAGTGATTTCTGCAATTCGCTTTGAAACAAAAATCCATCCGGTAGTATGCATTGGCGACTTCTCACCAGTTCAACCAACAGCCGATGATGTTGTTCGTGTGTCTATGTGTATCTATATGATGCGTTGTGTTTGTATCCACCCCTCGTGTACATATTTGATATCGATCGATGCGTCCCAATGTTTTCCATTGTTCTTACTTGAATTCAGCCAAATCATGTCGGTGTGTGTGTGTGTGTTGTATGAGAACGCGCGCGGTAATTTTTAACACATAAACCATTCCGTTTATTCGCTTCGGCCGTTGTGTCTCATCCACAACACAGCACACACATCGTACAGTGTCTCATGTACCTGCCAATTTTCCGCCCGTTGTTACCTGTACACTACAATCATTACAAGCAAGTTGATAGTCTCTTGATTTACCGCTCTCTCTCTCGTTCAGCGTGTACGGTTTTTTCCCTTTTTCGGTGAGCAGACAAAAGCGACGTATTTTTCTCTGTGTCCACCAGAAAAGAACCGAAACATTGCACTGACATCATATAGACCGTGGAAAAAAAAAATGGAAAACTGTATCGAGCCTTTTGGAGTCGACAAAGGTGTTGAACAGCTGCTCAGCAGTGTTTACCGTACATTTGTAAATTGAATACACTGCCATTGGTACTATGAACTTCGTAGGCCATGTACATTGTACAATCATGGAAACTTTGGTGTGCTGTTGTGGCGCGATTTTTTGTTTTCATATCCCTGCGAAAAAAATCCCAAACAATAACATTTCTTCTGGAAAAAATACAGCCAATTTTTCCATTGCATTTATGTTCAGGACATTATATGCATACAACAACGACAACAAATCTTTGAATATACATCGAAAAAGGCATTTTTCAGCTACTGAAATATGCGAACTCATAGTTAGGCTACGTTAATGCTCACGTCGGTTTATTCCCTTTTTTATATGAATTGCATTTCCTATTTTCCATTTTTTTTCGAGTTCTTTCAATTTCTTTCTCTACGATGAAATGTCATCAACAGTTTTTTTTTTCTGGAATTGAGGATCAAATCATAGGGTTACGGGTAATGTGTTTTTTAGTATAGACTTTTGAAATTATCCTTTTTTTGTGTGTGTGTCTGTGTCGTGTTTTCTCATTTCGCTTGATTTTTCGTGTGGCTCCCTTGCTCTCCCGATTGGACGGCTGTTGGTCGGATCGTCTATGTCTAATGCCTATGTGTGTTTGGTATAAAATTCATTTTCATGTGACATGTTAGCTCATGCTTCTTTTGAAGCAGAAAAAAAAAATATTCACAGCATGCCTGTGACATGCCAGTTTAGCATGAGCTCGCGGTATGAATACCACAAAGCATTTTACAACCAGGATACTAAGATCACATGTTATTCAGCGACAAGCACCAAATTGTTACATAATCACAATGAGCTTTTTTGCTGCTACTGTTGTTTTTGTTGTTGTTGTTGTTCTCCAGCCGTTATCTCCGTTGTTTTTTCATGCTGTTGTTGATGTTTTTGTTTAAGTATGCGTTTTTTGTGTTTTTTTTTTGTTTTTTATGTTGAGCGCACATTTTTTTTGAGTTAAAACACAACTCATGTTCAAGCAATATTTTCATGCGGTTCTTCGAGCTCATTTTAATCAACATTCGAAATTGAACTAAAAATATACACTCCATGCGGTTTTAGGTTTTTTCGATTTGCCGACTATTAGTTCAACGATTTACACAGGCCTCGATACATATTTTCTCGTTGAAGTTGCATGTAATTTAAAAACATTACGTGCTTTTTTGTTGTTGTTGAGAGATACCAAGAGAAAGAGAAAGGGAGGAGAGAGATGGGCAGAGGGAGAGAGAGAGAGAGAGAGAGAGAGAGAGAAAAGAACCGGGAAAAAGTTGGCGAATTGAATTAAAATCTACATTTACATACAATCAATTCGACCACGAGAAGAAAAAAAAATGAAAATGGTTTTAGCAAAATTATTAAATTCATCGAATGAGAAAAAAAAATAACACACCAGCGTAACAGAAATACGAGCGAAAAAAACACACACCAACTGAACACAATCAAATGAACGACACCGGAAAAACTTCACTTTTCGATGATATTTAAATGTAGCAATTTGCACATGTGAATATTACCGCGCGCGTACACACATTCACAGAGAGTGCAAAATATAAAAAGTAGCGAGTACAGAGAGAGAGAGAGAGAGAAAAAAGAAATAATTGAGACGAGAGGCAGAATAGGCAATTTTCCATGCGGCTGACTTTTGTAGTCATTTATTCATTTATATTCAAGCCACTCGGTATTCATTTTTTTTTGTGTTTTGTTTCTCCTCTGCATTCATTTTTCGATGCTACTCGTGAAAATGGCTGGTGTTTTGTTGTTGTTGTTTATTTCATCATTGTCTTTCCTTTCTTCTTCGCATCGCTTCGTTTTCGACCGATATTCGAATTTAATTAAATCTCATTCTACCGCTTCTTTTGCGTGCTATTGAATTGCATATCAACCCCAGGAATATGTATAGCCAATATTACAGCACTTGGCCACTCTCACCAGCTCTCCGACCAATGTATTTTTTTCAAAGCTTTGGAGTTTTTTTTCGTTCTTGTTGTTGTTGTTGTTCTTCTTCTTCTTTTGGATCATGAACGCACAGAGAACATATGTTTCAACTCTCCTCCAATTATTATTATTTTTTTCTCTCTTTTTTCGGTTTTGCTATGTTGTTTGCGTATAATGTGCGAGAGATTGGCCTCCATGAAAGATGTTGAAGGTTGTTTTTTAAAGTGCAAATTGTGCAGGTTCTTTGGCAGTCATTTGCAACTACAGCAACAACAGCAACAACAAAAAAATGATACTGTGGAATAAAAAGGAAGTTTGCTCGTAATACTATGATTTGTGGTAGCAACTTTTGGATAAAAGCATTAGCAAACGTTACCGTTTGAGTTTGTTAGCGTAAATGACGACGTCAATGGCAGCAACTTAATGTATATTTCATCATTAGAAGATGAATGACACAGCGTTACATTGCTTATGCTGGGCTGACATCGAATGGATGGCATGCTCACATATGTGTAAGCTTGTTCTCGTTCGTTTTTTTTTTCGTTCGTTCATTTTACGTACTTAGTGTGTGTGTGTGTGTGTGTGTGCAGTTGCGAAAAATGGTGTGTGCACGCCACATCAAATTGGTATGTTCGTTTGCTTTGAGCTCTGCCATTAATTGGTTCTCAGCCTCTGCATTTTTATGCACATTTTATTCTACTTGCCACAGCATTTTGCATCAAAACGATATGGAAACGAAATAAAAACGGGCGGCATGCACACAGCACGAGAGCCGAAGAGGGCGAATGGAATGAGGAACAAAAAAAAAATAAATTGCCAAGTTAAAACAGCATAAAAAAGCGACACATAATATTTCAATCAGTTCCTTTCGGTTGATGTTTTTTTTCCATTCGCTCTCTTGCTTTTGTTTCATTTAATATAAAATTAAAAAAAAAAATACGAATCAGTTATGCATTTTTAAGATTGGCGGTATTACAGAGAATGTGGCTTTTGTATCTCGACAGTTCGGCCCACACAAATCGGCAACGGGCATCGATTTCTCATATAATATACAACTTGTATTTCTTCAATCTTATATCAACTTATAATTTCTTCCTTCGCTTTACTCTGATCAGATCAGCTCTCTCTCTCTCTCTCTCGCTCTCTCTCTCTCTCTCTCTCTCTTTCTCTCTCTCTCCTGCCTCACCATCATCATCAATTGCATCGCACTATTCCATCAACAAAGCGCAAATCCAATGCTAATTTTTCTTTTCCTCTATCTTGAGTCATGTAACGTATTCATTCAGTGTATGATTTTACCTTATGCACTCCGGCGGCACACACCAACACATTCGGCACAATTTCATCCGCCTGGGCAATGGATTAGTTTAAAATATTATCACAAGAATTTGCAATTAACCCAAAACCAATAAGAATCTGACGCCCATGCCCCGACCCGGTGTGCAATGTGCAACAGAGAGAGAGAGAGAGAGAAAAGGAAGCGAGAAAAAAAGAAACAGCCGTCCGCGTGACAAAACTGTCTACCATGCGGAGGTTTATTTGCATTTAACGATGCTTAGTGTGACAGAAGTATGGGCATCGTTACTCAAACAGACTAAGTGGTATCACGATGGTTGGACTTGCGTGGCTGCCTTTAATTCGTCCCTTTTATGCGATATTATGCGCAAACCATTTTAATGGTATAACATGGACATTCGCCGGCAGTGTTTTGCAAGCAATCGCACTATGAGCGCGATGTAATACCTACGTTTAGATGTTTAAAATTCGCCCGCCGAAGAAAAGTCGCGCGCAATCAGGCGGTCAATAATAAACAACACCCAACCATTCAAAAAACCACAACAACAACAACCGTCCAAACCAAACCAGCTGTACGAATCGACGTAAAAATAAACGACGGCAAAGAGAAAATCATGTCTGTAGTTTTCTCATAAATTTTAATTGTATCGCATTCATACAAAAAAAAGGAGAAAAACAACTACAACAACAGCAACAGCAAAACAAAGAAGAAACAAATCAAATGAACTGTTGTGTTCAGACACAACAGGCGAGATCGTTGCGCGCATGCATTTCGCTTGCGCACCAATTACATGTGCTTGGAATTTGATTTTTAAATTTTGAATTGAGAACGGCGTGTGCTCAATCCGATCAGGCAAGATCGTCGACGACTTAACTTCCAACATCTGTGTGTGTGTGTGTGGGTCTGATAACAAACAAAAAAAAAAACAACCATTTCTTGTTTTCTTTTTATCGTCTCCGTATATCCAAAACTACTGGCTTCACATTTTTATCACTGTCTAATAAATTGCAATACGGAGAACGAGTAAAAAACACACACACACACAACCGACGGCTGACTAGAAATTCTATTTATAGATTCGAGTGACTTGCATTTGTTTCGGACGTCATTTGCGCCATTTCATACGCTTCCTATTAAGTGGCTGGCGCTTGGGAAATCATTCAGGTGACCACACGCATTTCAAACTGAATAGTTGTGTGTTGGATTGGCCATAGAAAACGTTTTTTTTTCTAGCATTAACACTATTCGCCAGGAGCAAGGCGATGCCGAACACGGTTAGTGGATATGGAAATAAAGTCTCAATGCGATCTCAGACAGTTTCGCACGGTCTGCATTTAAACATGTTTCGGATTTCTTAAAAAATTGTGCAATTGTTGGCACGCGTGAGACTCAAATCACAACCGAAACTATGGGAAGAATCATATTCACGAAAATGTTATGCATATAAATCTTAACCGCTAACCGCCTATTCGAATCTATTGCCCCGTTTTATATGATGCAGCAGCGGCAACAGCACCATCAATGCAGATATTGTGTGTGTGCGAATGTGTGATTGCTGTACTTGTTTAATGTTTGAGGCTTCTTTATTGCGATATCTTGATTTGAAATTCATCTTCAGTTTGAAAGCTTCGTAAATTGCATTTAAGACCCAAGTCTTTTACTTTACCCATCTTTCAATTGGTTTGGTGGTGGTGCACATTCTGCCACTGAAATGGTTCATGTAAAAGCGAGAGACGATCCGAACAAGAGAGAGACACAGAGACAGAGAAATAAATGGATTTTTGCTCCAATTTCAATGCAATACATTATCATTTTTGGTTCAGTTCATGTTTAAATTTGCAGTCGCCGCCGAACTAAAATGCCGATCTGTTGTGCAAAAGCAACGCAAACACATTGCACATTTTCTGTGCAACATGCAAAATAAACACTCAATCCTCAGCTCCAAGTTGTGTGTGTGTGTGTGTGTATTTTTCGGTTTGTTCGCTTAATGTTTCTTCCAAGCAATTGCATTGAGTATAAATTCAAATTTTATCTTGGCAAATTCAATAAATCGGTACGGGAAACAAGTCATAAAAATTATTTTTGCGAGTGAGACTTTAAATTGAGTGAGAGAGAGAGAGAGAGAAATGATGATGAAGAAGAAAAATCGGCTATGATGCAGCATAAAGTGAATGGACAAAAGATGGCAGATGGCATCGTGAGTGTGAGCGGGGGAGAGAGAGAGAGCGAGACATTTGCAAAAATAAAAAGAAAAAAGAATTTCAAAGTTGGTGTTCGACACTGCACTTGAATGAAACGAACATCGGAAAAATTGATTTTGATCTTATGCCATTTCGTATTGCAAACAAGAGTCGCACATATCGGTTCGTTCGCGCTATGCAGTAGTACGAAGAGATTCTGTACAGTGTGAGAGAGTAATGTGTGTGCGCGGGCGAAATAAGATAAATGACGGCCTGAACCATTCAATGTGTTCTCGTTTGGTTGTTGGTGTTATTTTTTTTTTAATGTTGCGCTCTGCTTTTGCTTGTTCGATAGCTCTTTTATTTTTTTTTTAACCCAATCGTGATATGTGCAGTGTGCAATAGGATACTCTCTGTGATCTTTGCATGTATTCTTTTGCATATTCACAATTTTGAAATTCAAAGAGCCATGAACAATTTTCTTTCTGATTCTTTTGCCTCCTTCGACAGAAAAAAAAACACACACACACAGATTCATGCATAGTTTGTGTGCCACTGCCGCCACCGCTTTGGTTTTGCTTTAGCGCGGGGGGGAGGAGAGGATCTCATGCTTGCATAAAGGCGATTCTTCGTGTCTGTGCGCCAGCATTCCAAAGTGACAGTGAATTAATGTTTATTTGTTTCGAAGTCTGATAGAGTTTCAAAGGCAGACATACGGAGTGGATCGAGTAATGTGTCGTTCTTCTCTTGGTTATATCTGTTTCTCTTTTTTTTTTCTTCATTCATTTGAGATTTTGTTTTTTTTTTCATTCCCCTCACTTCCTCTGCACACTTTATGTGAGCGTAGTGCATATTTTTCTCCTCTCGTCTTCGTTGTTGTTGTTGTTGTTGTTTTTTCGTCAATTTATGGATTCGACATAATCGGAGTTGGCGGCGACACGGTGCAACAAAACTGGCCAATGGTGGCGCGCGGGCCCCGGTAAAATACACACATATTCACATTTTGTGAAAAAAAAGTTTAATTTACGATTGAAACCCTCCTTCAACCAATAATCCACTTATGGAATGGCACGAATTTAATTTAGTTGCCAAAAGGAAACGGAGCGCACACAGAGAGCAAGACTGTTTGTGTGAAAGAGAGAGAGAGATAGAGAGATGAATAGACAAATTGAAAGATAGACGAGTGAACGAGAGAGCTCAACGAATGAAACGAAACCAATGAGCGAAAAACTTTATCGATAAAACATAAAGTTGATCGAATGAAGTGAAATAAATGAGATCAATACAAGAAATGATTTCTCTTCCTTTTTGCCTAATGGCTTTCTTCTGCGTGTCTGCACACACAATCATTCCAATCCATCGAGAATTTTTCAATTGAAAACTTTTGTTGCGCTGTTTGCTTCGGTCTGTGTGTGTGTGTGTGTGTGATTTCGGTGCTTCGTCAGCACCCATCTGGTTGCCCGATTCGAATGTGGCAATGTGTGGATTCAAGTGATTCATCGAGCGTGCCAATGATATTCTTTGTCGTTAGCGTTAATTTTATTGAGGTTTCATGGGCATTAAAATGCCATCTGATCACCATTTTCCACTAATTTCGTGTCAATGCGATGAAATCCGTTTAATTGATACATTTGTAACGTGTACACGGGGCCAAAACAATGAATATATTCACACATTCCAAATAAGTCTTGGAATTTGAATTATCACGATTTGTCAAATGTAGTACAGCTGTTCAATTCACAACTGTAAATAATTCAGATTCATGTTCATTGTAAAACCCCAATGAACTTTTATCATTTTGGCAAATTGAGGCTATGCATCGAGGTTGTGATTTAAACAATCAAATCAATATGAATTTTTGATTGATGTTCATAAACAGCTGTACTATTGACAAAATGGCTGTAATCAGCCGTACTGGATGGTATTTTTAGTGTTCACATGTCACATGTCACACTTTTACATAGTGACTAAATTAAAGTGAATCGTCCGTTTTGTATATCACGTATATCGATAATTTGATTCGGCTATTTTTGCCTTGTCAATTTACATGCAAATGCTGTTGAAACGGTGCAGTATAAGCACAACACCGTGAGAAAGACACCAAATGATCTCGACCATATGGTTAAGTCAGAGCATTCGAAATGTCCCTATTTTCCAAAACCATAACGTGCATGGCAATCGAACTGTGCTTCCATTGCAATCGGATGTGTTCAGTTGATGTGTATAGTGTTGTAATATTTGCCTTTTCACAATATGTTCCAATTCTTTGACTTTGGCTCATACTATCCACAGTTTTTTTTTTTCAACATGTAATTTATTCAAGAGTACAAAAGCAAATGTCAATGTACATTTTACTGGATGATTGACTAACATGAAATTCACCATTTGAGCGTGTGTGTGTGCGGTTTTTTTACTCCATTTATTCAATTTTAAAACAAGAGAAACATGAGGAACAAACAACAACTACACACATTAAACATATATTACATTTACATTATGGAATACCGTGACTTCGAGTAATGTGATTTGGTCTTATTGGCACAAACCATTCATTAGAAATATTAAAAATTATTATGGAATCAAATGTATCATCAAGTAATTTTATTCTTAATGTTGATTTTTTGTTTTTTTTTTCTGTTTCCATTCCATTTCAGGTAAGAGATTCAACGAGCTTTTTCCCCCCTTTAAACTTACACTCTCAATTCCAATTGGTTTTTTTTGTTGTGTCTACTTCAGCAAGTAAGTGAATTACTTTTTTATTGGTTTATCAATCAAAATCGTATTGATTTTATTTTTTTATTTTGGATTTTGTTTTTTAAAAAGCAAGTCATTTTAATCAATTTAGTTCACAAGCAAAATTTCATTTTAAAATGTGAATTTCGAAGTTTTGCAAGAAAATGTTCACGGAACGATGAAATAATGTAAATTGAATAAAAAAGCAGGAGAACGTTTTTTTTTGTACATTTGCAATAAAAAAATTATAATATAAGAAATAAGATTATACGAGATTACCGCATTCCAGACTACTTTCGTTTCAATGTAAAGCCGCTTTACCAAAGTGTATACGAGCTTTCTGGGGCGTGAGAGGCTGAGAACAGAAAAATCAACAACAACCATTCCTTATGACAGACCACACAACTCAACGCAATTTCAATGTACTTTTGTTCTCTCTCTCTTACTGTGTGTGTAGTTCTCAATTCGTCGCATTATTTTCCGCAAAGCGAAAATTGTTCATATTTGAACGCATTTCTTGTAATTTAAATGAGAGAGGGAAGGAGAACGAGAGAGAAAAACAACAAACAAAACAGATGATATGCCATGGCAATCGATTGTGGCTTTTTTTGTGCATAGTCAATGAGTTGTCTGTATATGGAGATGAAATTGATCGTCAAGTAAAGCCGCTTGACACAGTGCAATTGACGAGTCACCACAATCTGGTTGCAAAGCGGCGCGCACTGACTTGACTATGGTAAATTTTCAAATTGAATGAAAACGGCAAAACCATCGAATCCACTGAATTGAGCCTTTCGACTCAACACACATTCTTTGCTGTCTTCATTCTTCTCGCCGGTCGATCATTCCAGATCAGTTCTGTTGTTTGGTTTTATTCGCAATAAAATCTCGACTAAACGGATGCTCGAAATGTCATTGTGTGCTTGTGTTGATTTATCGGTTGGCCATTTCATTGAATGAAACATTGAACATTCCAGCACAACACATCAGAAAATCCATCAAAACACAAAATTGCTCAGCACACAATATTTTGTTGGTTGTGCCCATTTACATTTACAATTTTGCCAAATGCATATGATGACATTGCATCGTTGCTGTCGACCGCGACATAGACATTTAACAAATATATACAAATACAACAACAACAACAACAACAACAACTCCACCAACATAAATGATAAAGATCGTTTGGCGTAAAAAGCAATTATCATTTTCTCTTCATTCGCAACAACAAAACCAAGAAAAGAATCAAAACAAAAAATAAAATTGCGAATGCCGAGACGTTGAATGAATGACACTGCATTTGTTATCAATAGAGATGAAACGTTTGCGTTTCTCAAGTAGACTTGAAATCTGTTTTTTTTTTTTTAATTTTCTTCTTCTTTTAAATAGAAAAAGCCACACAAATAAATAATAAACTGCAAAATGAAAACAAATACATTTTTCGAAATGAGTACAATGGCTTCATCTGCAGCGGCATCAACAGCATACAAAATATATAACTAAATGAGTCTCTGAGAAAATGAACGAATAAGTGATAGAAAAATGTAAACAAAACGAAATTGCATTGAGAGAAATATGATGAACAAAAAAACAAACAAACAAACAAAACAACAGTGATTCGAGCCTCATTTCCAATTCGGTGCAGTAATGCAACACACATCCAAATGCGCATTCTGCACAAACAATTGAACAAAATGTCAAGACAACTGCTCGCAAGCAAACAAAACAAAAAGAAGTACGCCACCACACACCGCACCAACTGAATGCCACTAAAAGTCGACTAAATGAAATTGTCGAAGAATTTCTCAGTGTAGCACTCGTTGATTTCTTTGTTGTTGTTGTTCATATCAGTAAATAAAATCTCTGATTCGTCGTCTGTCGATCTTTAGCGCGCTTTCTTTTCACTGTCTTTGTCTTCCATTTCGTTGGCAATGTCAGCCCGTTAGTGTGTTGGTGTGTGTGTGTCTATGACAGTGCCAAAGCCAGTGCCATTTCAATTAAATGCCTTCAATATGTCTTTGTCCATGCACTTGAAATATGCTATTATTTACTCAACTTTGAAATATGTTTGTTCAACAAAAAAAAAAACTCAATTGACGTGATTGTTTCGCAAAAATTTTTGCACGTTGCAACCAGCGAGGCACGCTGCGAATTGCTGTTGTATATTTGTTGCGCCTATTATTTGTGGCCATTAAATCAATAATATGTTGTGTCTGACCTGAACAAATAAAACTCGTTGCCTATTTGCCTGTTTTGTTGGTTCTTTTCATTATGTGTTTCAACGATTTTTATTTGTCTTCATTTTGTTTGTTTCGTCGATAAAAAGTAAGAAAAAGAAAAACAAAAATAACAACAACTGCACCAATTGAACAGAGAAACGCCAATTCCAGCCAGATTTAATTGCTACAATTCAACTAACAAAATGCCATGACTAAACCGTACTAGATTTGCGACGGAGCAGTTAACCTAATTTCGTGACTTTGATTGAATTCATGCAGCGGCAGCTCCAATTCTCTCACATAATCGAATTAAATCGCGCGCGCTTCGCTATTGCATTGTAAACCCGAAGCGCACTGAGATTCTTGTACGTAACATCTATAAAACATGTGGACCATCTTCTTCTCGTTCGTCGGGTATCGTCTCGGCGCGAATCGCCGCATAATTGAATTGTAAAATACCGAAGACGAGTCATAGAGTGAGAAAGACATGATGAGAAAGAAAGAATGAAAAAAAAGAAAGAAACAAGAAGAAAAATTCATACAGCACAATAACAACAGCAACAACAACAACAACAACAGCAATCTGTGCAAGAAAAATAGACGCACACACCAAAATCACACACATAAATAGAGTCAATCATTTGATTACGGCAGCCGGCGCGGCACAGTAGACAGACAGACTTCAGACGACGAGAGATCTATCCAAGTGCATATTTTCAATTTATCTCGGCTCTATTTCCACTCAAATGTTGTTGTTGTTGTTGTTTTTATCTTCAACTATGTTTTTTTTTCTCTTTCTTACCGTGTGTGTTTTCTGTTTCATCTCATCTCTTTCTTTTTTTTTCTGTGGCATTTTCTCGCCGTATTTTTTTATTGCTCTCTCACTGTGTGCGCGCTGTTGTGTGTGCGTGCGCGTGAGCTCATGGCCCAGACCAGATCTCATTTCTCCATATAGTCGGTATTTTATATACCATCTCTGTGTATTTGCGCGAGCGCTGGTGTGCGCGCTCAATTTTCATTCTCGGCATTTTGTTTCTCTGCTACACGTTTGTTTCAGAGCTAATTTAAGCCGCCTTTTTCGTCTTCGTTTTGTTTCGCTAAATGCTTTCTCTTTATCACGATGTAGGTAAATTCAATAATAATACGCTTTGGATATATCGTGTTAAACTATTTCGCGCATTGTGTGCGCGTTGCTGTGCTGTGCGTTTTTGTTGTTGTTGTTGCTGTTGCTGTTGTTCGTATTCAATTTCGTTCTTCGTTTTGCGAAACGGTTCAATGTGATCGTTGTTGGCTGTTTGTCGTCGTCGTCGTCGTACACCGGCAATGGCTCATTCATAATTGCCAATGGCAAACAATCTCACACTTACCTGGCATTAAAGTGAGGCTCTTTTGAGCGGCGTTAAAACAAATACTGAATGAAAGTGGCGAGCTTGTGTAGTTGGTGTTGTTGTTGTTGTTATTTTATTCATTCGCTGTTTTGTTGTTTTGTATGCTGCTTACAATTTTTTTTTATATATATATATTCCAATTGAATTCATTTGCCGTTTGTGTCTCGTGCTGCTCACTCATTGTTGAATCAGATAATTTCAAATGAACAACTATTTAATTATGTAAATTAAATTTAGCGAATACAGAGACCGAGAGAGATTGAAAGAGAAAGAACAAAACGGCTGCGAGAATATTGAAAAAAAAAGCCGGACATAAGCTATATAGACAAGTTCTGTCATAGAATTTACATGCATAATGAAGCGAAAAACCACAGCTCATAGAACAACCATGAAATTTGGTTTTATTTTTAAGTGTGTTGTTGTTTTGTTGTTTTTTTTTTCAAACATTTGAAATTCCAATTTATCGCTTTAAACGGGGTGACGAGATATATGGGTGAACAATAACAAAAAAAAAACAACAAATAAACACAAGTAATGCCGCACCGAGAAAACAGAGACACAATGTCTACCGATCAATTTTTTTTTCGTTGCTCTACCGTTTATTTGCTCTTTAAATCGCATACAATTAATATTGAATATGAAAAGCATGCGGAAAAAAAGGCACAGTGATGATGATGAAGCCAATGCCCTACACTAACACTCACTCACACACACCGGTCCGTCTCACTCGCGCTCTCTGCCTCATCGGCCGTTTCTCAACTTTCTTCTGTATTATTATTTATTATCATTCCGGTATGGAATTAACGTCATGCGGTTAGACACTAATTGTTATTAACTATTTGTTTCTGTTTATAACTCTTTGGTGCATTTTGCTTTGGTAAAAATATTTTGTCTGTTGAAAATAAATGGTTGAAATGAATCCGCGGCAGCGGATGGTGTTTGCTTGAATGTGGCGAGAATGGGAACGATAAAGTTGCTAGGCCAATGGCTGTGTAACGCTTGTTATTACGTTCAATTTTCCAATGTTTATTTTTGTTTTTTTTTTTTAATTTTTTGTTGTTGCTGTTTTTCCGTTTCTTCTCTTTTTTTTTGGGTGAACAAAAAAAAGACGGCGCACTGTGCACGTTTTTGCGTTTGCCTGAACGAAAAATGCATTTAATATTGTTTGACTTAGCAAATGCCGGTGTATAATGTGGCGAAAACAGCTGTTAGCCGTTATTATTGCTGTAAACTTCGTTTGTTTTTTTTTTTCTTCTCAAAACGATTTACTCGTTCTTTTTGTTGTTGTTCCGCGATTGGCTGTTATGTTCTCTGGTGTTTCCATCGTCATCGATGTGTATTCGTTCGGGGCAAACATGCTTACTCTTGCTCTCTGCACCATTCGATAAATATATCTATGCATTTGAATTTCCCGTCGAAATTTCAAATGGTTTTTCGATTTTATTTTCATAGCTTTCCTTTTCTGCCGTGTTTTTGTTGCTTGCATTGTAAATATGCATGTGTGTGTGTGTGTGTTTTTGTGTATGGTTGATTTTTGCTTCGTTTACGGCCTCTTTTCCCACTGTCGGCGGCCCAAACCAATGTATATATTCCATACTTTGCGAGCGATTTCGTGATCGTTTTATTTTGGTTCTCACGAACTTACATTCCGAATGTTATATTCTGGAATGCGGTTTTGCGTCGACGATTGTTGACTGTTAGTGTGTTATTGTCTCTCTTTCTCTCGTGTCCCGTTTCTCTTGTGCTCAAGTTTTGTCGTCTTTTTTTTTGTTTTTCATCGCTCATCGAACATCATGAACGAAAAATGCTTCGGCTCGAATGCAATCGGTTTACACGATTCGGCATTTTATTGTCGACTTCTTCTTTTTTTTCTTCTGCGGAATGAAAATTCACTTAACATTTTATTTGGTTGGCTCATTTCAATCTGGATATATTGATGATTGGAAATTCCTTAAGTTTTCGTCGAGTGAGAGAGAAAAATCAATTTCAGTACCTTGAGTGTGTACTAACATTTGACAAACAAATGAACGAACAAACGAAAAAAAAAACACATCGTTTTAGCAAATGTTCGGCTTTGGTGGGCAACAAATCAACGAAAACATCCGTTTTTATTTAAAAATCAATTCATTCAATCTCGGTTAAGCGAGTTGTTTTTTTTCGTTTTTGTTTTATTTGAGCCTCCAATAACCATCAAATATGGCAGTTTGGTTTTCAACCAACAACAGAAAAAAAAAACCATCCGTAGAAATTTCTCTTTTAAAATGCGCTTGTAACGTCTTCACACACTCGCACACCCATTTTGCACGTTGCATCAATCCACCTGACCTACCTGCTCAGCATTTTTCATTTGGCTTTTTTGCATAAAGATTTTGAACGAGAAAAAAAAAGCAACCGACACATACAGCAAACAACCAATGAATCAGATTTTATTGGTAAAAGGTGCGCCCGTGCACGGTAACTCTTGCTTATATTGGCTAGTAAATTAGCAAAGAAATGCGGTCAAAAACAAGTTAAGATTGATTTAGTGGCCAAACTTTGGCGGCCCAACGGAAAAATATTGCGTTCGTATTATAAACACACATTTCATTGAGAGTGATTGCAAGTTTGTAATGCTTACAAGCGAATGAAGAGCGAGTGAGAAAGAGAGAAAGAGAGAGAGAGAGAACGAAGTGAAAGAAAAAATACCCATAAAAAGTTAACAAACAAAATTAACTTCATCAGAAGAAGGCACACTTCTTCCTTTGGCTGTTGTTGTCTCAACAACATTTCTCTTCGTTTCATTCCGTTTCGAATTGTACAAAGTAAATAAAAATAATGAAAGAAAAAAGAAAATGGGAACGCGTAAAAGAGATGGCAAGCAAAAGAAAAAAAGATAGTACCCAATCCCTGATAAACACGATGGGTTCGCTAATGCACTTCGACAACCAGAATCGAAGCACGTACGCATAAAAATTCATATGGTTTTTTTGTTTTGTTTCGTTCACTGAAATAAAAATGCAAACGGTTCGCGACGTTGTTGTTGTTCTTTTTGTTTAAAAAAAACTTCATTTCTACATCTTTCTCTTGCTTACACTGTAGCTCATGTGTATGCAATAAATTGCGAATGCATTGCACAAACGTGTGATGAGAAAGCGCGAAAGAGATGGAAAAACAAAAAAAAAGCAGCAGCAACAGCAGAAGAACAAGTAATCAAGCATAATGGCAAGCAGTGCAAATAAAACTGACCACATTCCAATGTTGATTTTTTGCATTTCTGTTTCGTTTACTGGGTTGTGTTATGCTTGATTTTTTTTCTGCTGTTTTTTTTTTGTTTCTTTCTTCTTCGCCTTATTTTCGAGCATTTTTGCGACTCACTGGGATTATTTCGCACACAGCCCAATAGTAAAGTGGTTATTCGTTGCTTCTGCTGTTGTCGGTTTGCCGTTGCTGTTTTATACACCATACTTGGACATAGACATCCATTTGTACACCAGACTCATACACACATACACACACATACGCACTGTGCTTATGATTCATAGTGACGAAGAAGTTGTGTAAACGAAACTGCATTGCAAAATTGCTCCAAGGGAATGAGACAACAGGCAGAAGAAGAAAAAAAAACAACAACGACAAAAACAGCAGAGAGAAAACAAAGTACACACATTTAAAAGGAAAAATATTTACTTTGCTTGGTGTGTTTACTTATAATAATAGCATAAAATTCATTTGAACTAGCTGGCAAATCCTTGCTGGAGCTGATTAAGTGCGCTCATTTCACATATATTTGTTCGAGTTTTTATGGCCATTTGTTCGTTTTGGCCATCATTTAATTTTTGTTGTTTTGTTCGTTTTGGTGTTGTTGTTTTTGTTTTTTGGTGTTGATAAGCCAATATTTTGAAGTACTTTTGAGCATGTGTTGGGGCTGACAACGGCCGCATATTATATACAACAAAACTAGCAAAATGTAATGAACAAAACCGAATGAAGTGCTCTTAACTGTATGGTCTCGATGGTAATCGTTATGAAGCAAGTTTCTTGTGAGCAAACTGTGTCCTTATGTGATTTTTTTTGTTCTCTTTGGTCTCTGCACTCCTTCATTTTCTGTCCATATTCTTCGTTTATATTCACTTCCATATGGCCAGGCCACACATTCACATACACAAACACACACACACACACACACACACACACACACACACACACACACAAAACATCAGTTGGCAATTCGCAATGAAACGACCGCTCCTGTTCGATTCCATCAAAGGAACGGTTACTATTTAAAGAGCCGGGATAATAAGAAAAAGGGAACAAGAGGCGAACAACAACAACAACAAAAATCCATTTAAAACGGTTACCATATGAAAAAAGAAATACATACAGCAATAACCAACAACGAATTGTGGAATATTTGTAATACTGCTGGAGAGCACTTATTCTTTCGAACGAATGTATGCAGCTGTGTGTGTATGTGAACAGAAATTCCGCGAGCAATTTAATATTCGATCGTGAAGTTGAGCACAAATCGAAAAACAAAGACACGAACGCGCATTCGGATTTAATGTGTGTGAATGCATTCCGAAGGGCAAATACAATGATTTTCCTTTATAGCCAATAACCGCATCATTTTTTGAGCTCTGCATGTATTCCTTGAATATATCCACACCAGAAAAAAAAAAAAAAACCAATGATCAACACCAAAATGCACTTGACTGAACAGAAGAAAAAAAAAACACCAACAACACTGGTATGCGAGCAAGAGAGCACAAGAAAATGCAATAGTGTATGACACAAAGCGCGACAGTGCACGCTACCAACAAATCTATATTATTGCCTCATGCACATAAATAATATGTGTGTTCGGTGTCAAAATCAAGTAGAGCGACGCTTTATGCCGTTCGTTTAAATTTCATTGTCTTGCTGCAGCAGCACCAGCAGCTCCAGCTTCGATAAGAGAAGATATTTGTCGAAGTGGTGCTGGAATGTGAGAAAGAGCAGTAGTGTTTTATTTCAATTAAAAATTACTTTTCTGTTTTGGTCCGCTTTTTTATTCGTGTGGTGTTGTTGTTGTGTTATGCGCGCACATTTGCCTCAGCTCGAGTTCCGCTCGCGCCACATATTTTTGCACTGCCACTGAAAATTGATTATACAAGTGGTTTGGTTTGGAATTGCTGTGCAGTCATGTCTTCAACGTTGTGCAGTCTTTTCTATCGTTTCCACTCACACACAAACACAAACACCACACTCTTCGGTGCAATAGAACTCTGGTTTCTGTGGCTCAGTTTCTCGCTCTCTCTCTCTCTCTCTCTCTCTCTCTCTCTCTCTCTCTCTCTCTCTCTCTCTCTCTCTCTCTCTCTCTCTCTCATCTCTCTCTCTCTCTCTCTCTCTCTCTCTCTCTCTCTCTCTCTCTCTCTCTCTCTCTCTCTCTCTCTCTCTCTCTCTCTCTCTCTCTCTCTCTCTCTCTCTCTCTCTCTCTCTCTCTCTCTCTCTCTCTCTCTCTCTCTCTCTCTCTCTCTCTCTCTCTCTCTCTCTCTCTCTTCTCATTGCTAGACATTTTTTGTGCTTTGTTGCTGGACAGATTCTCGCTTTTTTGTTTGTTTGTGCAATTCTATTAAAATATTTCATTAAATTGAGTTCAGTGCAAAAAGTAAACACCTGTACCGGAAAGCTCAGTCTCTTGGTTACTTAGAATTGAATGCAACGCATCACACAACCAACCCAGCACATTGCTGTGCCACAACACACTGGCTTTCTCTCGAGCAATCCTCGAACGAAACAACGTTTGATGTTAATGCATTTCTTACATTTTTCTAGACATTTTTTTCAAATTTATTTGCTGTTGTTGTTGTTGTTTTGTAACGCTGGTTCATCGTTATGCTTGTCCCATCCTGGTTTTGTTGTTCGAGCTGCAGCAGTATCATACCAATGGCAGCGGTAAACCAGGGCTTTTTTTTATATATGCTGTAGGCATTGTCAAATGCATTTGGAATCCAGTTTTCAAATGGAATTCATGCTATGCGTGTACTTCTTTTGATATTATTCAACTCGGCTACGGCATCGGCTGCAACAGATTAAAATAAAAACAGGCACACAAATACACTGTGTGCCGTCGTGCCACAACAAGTACACAGCAAAATGAGCCAAAGAATTTGCAACAGGATGTACAAGGTCGTATTATAATGTGATCGTAACCATTTTAATGGCATTTTTTTTTCTCATTGCTTCTTGTTTTTTTACAAATCACATCACATGATGGTTTCCATTACTTTTTTTTCTCTCTCGGCATCTTTATCGCCATTTGTTATGGAACTTCAGCAAATAACAAATAGATACGCGCGATTCTTCTCGTTTGCCAGCAATAATTATTAATTGAACGTAAGCACGCGCACGTACATGCATAACATAGAGAAGAAAAAAAAAAACCCAACACAATCGCACAACACTCCAATGAGTTTGCAATTTGCGAAATGTATAAAAATAGGCCAAGCATAGCGAAATGGCTTGACACCGAATCATCTGATGTTCGATTACTGACCGAACTGAGAAAAACGGTTCAACATTCACGTAAATCATTATCAAGACCCCTCGACAAAACGAATTAATCATATTCCAAGAATTACCGATTCAATAGAATCGAAGATAGTGAGTTAAAATCATCGAGTTTCAATAGGGGGAAAAAAACGCGCATTGTAAATCAATCTGTAATTGTTCAATGCATTGAATGACAAACCAATCCATATTAAGTTGAACAAAAAAAAATGGGAAAAGAAACTAATTCCATCGAAAGCTGAATCGCAGCGCTGAGGTTTAGGTTTGACAAATTAAAGGCAAACAGATAAACTCTCCATCGATCAACCTGTTTTTTCATCCGCTGTTCGCATTTTTTTTTGTTCATTCATTCATGCATTGTGTTGACCACATTAATGAACTAAACAACGAGCTGGACGAAATGGAATGCACTGTCTTCACCGTGTTGTTATTTCTTTGCTCTTTTTGTTTTCTTCTTATTTGCTTGTATTCGTATTAATTAAGTTGAATAAATAAACACTAAAGTGGCAAACGCGCGTTGTGCATTCCATTGATATTTGATCATCGGTTATGTTCACAAGTCGCTGAGTACGAATTGAAGCGAAATACGAACAAACAAAAAACCATCCCAAAATATAAATCAAATACACTAAAATGTCATAGCCAAGCTGGAGAATAAATGCCTGTTTTAGCCCATGTCGCACAATCCATTTTTCAACATGCACGCCTTTATGTGTATTTTGATAAATATTTGGACGATCTTGCAAAAGAAATTGAAGAAAAACAAAATGAATGTTGCAAATATTCATTCTTATCGTCTGGGTTGCGGTTGCGATTGTGATGACGCGCAACATTTTTTTTTTTTGCTAATTGTGATGTCGTCAATTTCGAGTATTTATAACATAACAATTCCAGAATAAACCGAAAAAAAACAAAAACCAAAATAACACGAAGAGCCAATAAAATGGTTGGAAATTCATTTTTTTGACCGCATTTCAATCGTGCTATTTGCACTTGGGACTATGTCGACTGCTACTCCTGCCACTCTATAACAAAATATACGAGAACAAAGAAGAGAACAAATATATATTTTTATATGTCTAAAAATATAAAAAAAATGGAATTCGGAATTCGGGCGCATCGAATGAAATGCCAGTCAAAACAGTGAATTAACCACAACGACAATAGCAGCACCAAGTGGCATAAACAAAAAAACAGGTAACGCTGGGATTGCACGTGATACGATCGAATTTTTGCGATATATTCACCCTGCGGTCAACTTGAGCACGAATATGGGCGCTTAATTTTGCCACATCTCTTATCTGATAAAAATGTGGCGGTCATTTTTATGGGTCTTAAGCTGATTGGCTTGTTCAGTAATTGTTGTTGTTGTTGTTGTTTTAGTTTAAAAGCCAATTGGTTACATTGTACCGCTCTGAGAGTTTGTGTGTGTGTGTATGTTTATGGTTTATAGAAACCTAATCTCGATGACTGTACCTGACCATACGGTTAAGTAGCCACTACTGTTTACCTTTGAAAGTATTTATTTATTGCTTGGGTTGATGGTTTCGCAATGCGGTGGGTCGTGAGATTGATAGCCATTTGATTGCAGCAATGCTTCGCTGTACATTACAGCTCTCTCTCTCTCTCTCTCTCTCTGTGAGTATTTTTCTCATTCGTTTACTCGATTCTTATTTCATTTTATGTTTTCTTCTCTTATTTTGTTGTTTTTTTTTCACAAATGCCAAACGACAAATGCAACAGAAGACGGAATTATTTATAGAATTTCCAACGCCTTCTGGAAATAACATTGTTGCAGTTTAAATGCATCCAATAATGGGTCTGTGTATTGCAAAACTTATGCAATCACCGCTAATTGTAACATGTCAATTTTTGCGATGAAATATAAATTATTACGTGACGAACGTTGGGCCTGATTGGCATCGTCATTTTATGCATTCTCAATCTCTCTCTTTCTTTCGCTCCATGTTTCTCTTTTTCGACTCTCGGGGCTATCCTCTTAATTTGTAATTCGATATCTCTGTTGAGAATTCTTAGACGAAATACTATTATTATCTATTAGCATGGGATGGTGTGTGATTTAACGACATACTGTAGGAAAATCAGTGCAAATTATACAGTAAGGTTGCTAATTGATGAACCATGCAATTGACCTCAACCGAACAAAGCAAGTGCTTGACAAGAGATAGAAGGCACACACACTCGGTTCGAGTACGGAATACTAAAATGCTTCGATAATCATAATCTCGTTTCCTTTTTTGCCAATTGAGCTGTTGGAAAATGTGTGAATTGATGCAATTGCTTGCTCTTTTGGCTCTGGCCCATTTAAATACCATTGTTAATTTCCCTTGTGATATTGTCGACTTAGCATTTGGAATTCGTGATGTTGAATCAAAACTCACTCACTCAACATCATTCTCGCATGTTCAGTTGGTTTCATTTGGCACCATCGACTGCCAAAAATCTTCCCCGTCCACATCCACTCCATCCTCCCGAAACCGACATAAAAAGACAACCGAAACCACTTGCACAAAATGAATACGGATGGGAGATTCCTTAAAGTTTTTACTCTGTTATTTGAATGCAAATTTTCCACTCGATTCGTCTTCTCACGTGCGATGAGAGCAAACCCAAAATACACGTTCCGTATAATGCGTGTATTCCGTAAAGTAACCACTGAATGTCGAATAACGATAACTACTACAACGGCATTGGGTTCGGTGTGTTTGTGTGTGTGCTTTTTTTTTGCAAAAGTTTATTCTGTGAAAAAGCAGCGGGAATCTTTGCAACCGTATGGAAAGAGAGAGAGAGAGAGAGAATGAGAAAACAACGAAGTCAAGCGCAATCAAATTGAATGAACGGAATCAAGTGAGAAGAGAGTACTCTTTTTTTTTTTTTTTTTAAAAGCACACTACTTCAACTTTCTAAATGCCATTTAACCAGTTCAAACTTCAAAAACGGTTTACCGCCAACCATCGATGAACACTAACGAATTACAAAATTACGAACACGAAAAAAAATGCGTGCATTTCGTATTGAGTGCGCTTTGTGTGTGAGCGTGTGTGTGCTCTGTGAGTGCTTTTTTCGCGAATCTTTCTTTTCTCTGTTCTTTCTCGCCCCCGTTATTCAAGTTTTTCAACATATGAACCGTTTCATCGTCTTCCATCGTTTACTATCGAAATGGACGTTTTTTTTCCTTTCTTTCTTTAAATAAAAATGAAGAAGAAGCAACAGCAACAGCAGTAAAAATTACGCATTGCGCTTACTGTGAATGTAGTTCATGAGCTTGAATTGAGGTTTTGTATAAATGTTGCGCTTCATCATATAGAAAATTAAGTGGCAACAAAAAAAAACATTAAAATCTCAACAAAAAAAAAACGTTTCCATCATAAAATTATCATTCTTTTTTTTCATTTAAAGACAAAAGAAAGCCGAATGAAAAAAAAAGAGGAGGAAAAAAACGCATGAGAATTGTTCAGAGACGCATTGAGCTTGTATTATGCCCTTGGGCCAAATTCGCATATGGTATTTCTTAACTTAAGAATCTTAAGCAATACCCAAACACATAAAATTGGCTCAAGATATTGACGTTGAACTCAAATTAACAACAACAGCAACAACAACAACAAAAACAAAACACATAACCCGATCGCTATTTCTACCAATGGCTGATTCTTTTTTTTTGCATGAATGAAGTAATACTGCACACGAATTAAATCATGTAAACAGAGAAACGAAAAAAATTTGCTGCCAAACATATGACTAACAGGTTGCAGATCTGACAGAGCAAGCTGATTTTACACAAATGACTCACCGCCACATGATTTATCAAGCAATTGAAAATATTTTTACTACTTTTTTTTGGCAATATTTAATCGGCTGGCTTTTTTTCTAGAGAGAGAGAGAGAGAGGGAGAGAAAAAAGAGCAAATATGTGACTGATAATCTCGTAAATAGGGCAATGAATCATTTCTGTAATTCATATGGTCACGTTACATTGCACGCTGCGGCTACATCGCACCGCCAGTGTTTTTCAACACACTGTTAAGTCAATGTGCGCACGTAAAAGCTGTTACACTAGTGTTCAAAACGTTGGTGATTGCCGTAAGCAAATAAATGACACATTGGCGGTTCGTAAAACGACGATTTAAATTCTCGAACTTCATTGACTTCAGGCGAAATGTTTAAACGATTGCATGTCATCCTCCGATATATTTTGATGGTTCCTTCAATGACTTGAATATTTTTCGTTTGTGTGTGTGTGTGTTTTTTTTTTCGTTGATCTCGTTGAACATCAACGATTTTCGATGCAAAGTTTCGTGGCGATACTTTAAACATTTTCAATCGAATTGATGCTGGTTTTTCTGTCGGGCAAATACCAATGCGCTTGTCCATGTGAAAAATACGATTGCCCTAATAATATAGCCACCGACAACAATGGACAGACATTTTAAATACGAATCGTCAATATTGTTTAACATTAGCGGCAGTGTTCTTTTTATTGTTCATTCCATCTATCTTTGTCGCTCACTTCAACCATATGGCTGTTTATTTATGCTACCGGTTTGTATTCGAACGTATTCGCCTGTGCGTATCTATGTGAAGTGAATTTATATATAAAGAGTTTTTTCTCTGTCTCTCTCGCTCTCTCGCTCTCTCGCTCTCCCTCTCTCTCTAAAAACGACACAGAAGTTCATTCATTTTATTTCAATTCATTCATAGCATTTTTTGTCGTACTGTGTTGGAATGTTGATAAAACGCCAAATGACTTCAATCCGGCTGAAATTCCACGAAATGGTTATTGCTTTGGTGAATCAGATTGTTTGCCTCGGATTCCAGTTTCACACTCACACACACTCAGCACATGAGTGTTCATTGGTTTCTAGTTCTTTCGATCGAACGACAAAAACCGAACAACAACAACAAACCGCACAGCAAGTAGCTCGCATACATTTCACCATATAACCCATCGATGGGAAGACAACACAGACAACGAGACAGATAAGTGGGTACTAAGCGATTAGCTTATGTCATCACATCATGTGTTACAAAGACCATTGCCATGTTGAAAAATCATCTGATGAATGACGATTTAGTAATGCGTTTTGCATATTGCAAATGATCATTTGGCATATCGTTGTTTTTTTTCTCTTTTCTCTTGTATGTCGATAGTGTGGAATTTGCCCACTCATTTCCGAGGTAGCAAACGTTTATCGTATGTTCATTGGATGTTGTTGGAGGTTGTGTTTTTTTTTCAGTTTTATATAGATTTGCTGATTGAACAGTCTTGACTCATCTGGAGCGCATACACTCACTCTTTCTCACTGTGTGTGTGCCCTTTTTTCTCGTCAATGCTCCATTCAATTGAGATGAGGATGACGCATTCATTTGTTATTCCATTTCGCCGACGTTTGCCTTTTTATTACCCAGTTTAATTCTAAACCGTAATTGTGCATACTCACAAACACAACATTTTTGCTTCAGCCTACGGCGACAACTTGTTATTATACATTTGAAACTGTTTTTCTAGTGGCATTCGGTTGCAATGTTGTTGTTGTTTTTTTTTTTTTTTTTTGTTTCTCTCTCTGCGTTCCGTCTTGTTCCGTGGCCGTTGTTGTGTGGATTGGATGAGTGGAGAGATGAAAAGCAATCATAATCATGTGGTTCTCACGCAAAATTGCTATGTTTATTAATGCTTTTGCCAGTTGGACACGATTTGTGCGGATTTCAATGTGATTTATTTTTTCATCTCTTTGGTTTTTTGTTGGTTTTTACATTGTGTGTGTTTTTAAACATGCACCGATTTTTATCATTACTTCACTCATTGGACAAAATCAATATTCACATTTGTATTCACACAAATGTCAAATATGTCAGCAATAATTTCTCAACTGAAACACTCGAAATGGTCGATGTGGTAAACGGTATTTCGCATACCGTGCAACAAATCTACATACACATAACCGATCGATGCACTTACGAGTGTATGTCTTACACTAGACTCCACTGGCTGCTGCCACTCAGACCGGGGACACTTTATATATTGTATTTATGGACATACAGTGGCGCAGCATTTTTCTAGGCAGGAAAAATAACTCAGGCCGAGCCTCAAATGAGATTCATTTTTTTTTTTGTTTTAAATATATATTCTCTCTCACTGCGTTTATTAAAAGCCGTTCCATTTTATGAGAAAATTATACGTGTCACTTCTCACATTACTTTGTTGGTTTGTTATCAAATCTTTTGAACTTCTTTATGTGTGTGTGTGTGTGTTTTTTTTTTTCAAAACGCTTAGCTACTGCTGTGTGTGTATGAAATTGCTTGCTGTGAGATGTAATGTGCTGATCGTCGGATAAAATAAACAACATTTTTTTGATATGTGCGTGAGAATTTAAAATGTTTCGTGACATTTTCCATCTTTGTCTTTTGTGTTTCAATCGATATTTTTGTTTTGTTCCATTCGCTTTACTCGTGTTTAACGCTTTCCCCGCAATTTTCTGAAATAACATGCCCATACCACAATTTGGCACCATTTTCCATCGTCATTGTCACATGCTTAACAGACAGTTCTCGATCACATTACTCACTATGTAGATGCAAAAAAAAACACACACAACAAACTTTTCTTGAACAAAATGAACAACCACGTAAATAATGTTGTAAGAGAGAAAGAGAGTTAAATGAAACTTGATGTACCATAAAATGAATGATCACGATGAATCGTAAATTCTAAAAAAAAAAAAATCAATGGATGACACATTGATAAATTAGGAGGAAGGAAGAATATATATACCAGACCCTATTCCAATAGGCAAGCATTTCATTCATGCCTCGATCAGCCGTTTTCTTGTCATCGTTTCTAGTGACTTTTTGTTGTTGTTGTTCGTTTCGAACATTTATAAAGCAGTCAAATTCGAAAGTGTATAAATAAACAAGCCCAACAACAGGCAACAGCATCCAACAGTTGAACGAAACTAAAGCAAAAGCAGCAGCAACACACATACACACACACGCACACGAAATAAAAAAAAATTGTCGTTTAAATCGAGTTGAATGTTAAAAATAAACCATCATTTGTGCATCCGTTCCAAATTTCAATTGATTCTCATCGTGTGGTGTGTACACTTTGTTGATAGTGTCGACGATGTCGTTATTGACGTCGTGCATAAATGTTCAATGACATCAACTTTCTTTTCGCAATTATAATTTTAATGCATCGAAGACTAGGCTCATGTTGTATGTGTTCTCCACTCAGTATCTTGTATGTCCTTCTCTCTCTCTCTCTCTCTCTCTCTCGCTCTTTTGTTTTTTTTATTTCATTATTATTTCATTGAGTGTGCCCGCATTTTCAATTAACTGCTAGACGATTTTGTGCCTTAATGCTGAACGAAGCGCGAGCCCGATATTCATCATATGATTGGCTTGAAGTGGTTGAGCTTCAAGCTTTTAATCATTTTGAAAAGTTGTCATCGAATAGTAATAGTGCATTGAACGTTTAAATGGAAATGCCAAATTAAATGACATGAGTGTACCCAATTCAAGCTTCGCTAAACGAACAAATAAAAACAAAAAGCAGTGCATTCGGTTGAACAGCAGCCGGCTGCCATAAATATTTTATGACTAATGCCATAAATATTTTCTGTGTGTTTTTGTTCGCTGAATTAATTAATAGAGAGTTTGATTCTATGCAGTTTTGTGTGTGTGTGTGTGTGTGCTGCTACTGCTCGGCTGCAGTCAGTCATCTCACCAGTGAGATTTTTTTTTCATTTGAAATAACGATACACACACTCACACTCACACACATATGTGTGCGATTGCATATATGGTCATAGCAAACGTTGTATATGCATCGACCAGGCTAAAACAGCAGGCGTGCGCTCGCTTCTTAATTTCGTAAAATTGTAAAATAGCGTTAGACGTGGCAACGTGCAAAACGTTATGAATAGTTGTAATGTTTAATCTAGCCCATTTGGTAGTAATTAAAATATTATTGAGGTAGTCATTGGATGGTCGAACGCGACGTCATCGCACTTCTATACATAAAATAGATAGAACGCAAAAAGACACACACACAACGAAAAAAAAACACAACAAATTGCATTTATTATAAACATTGACAGTAAGAAGCGACCAGCTGCAATTTCAGCTGCCTGAAGCTTAACAACAACGCAAAATATCAGCCGTTGATGCAACTGAGACGAGCAAAAATCACAAAGACCGAGACAGAAGAATACAAAAAAAAATATATATATATATATATTGTGTACATGTATAAAATCGACACTGAATTAAAGCACAGCAGCAGCAGCAGCAGCAGTACTCAACACAGAAAAACTCATACCGCTCTTACTCGCTTCGACTACTCGCACACTCAACAATGTTTGCTCAAGTTCCTCTACTAAATTGTAGTATAAAATAGTATAACAATAATAATAATAAATTGAAACGCCTTCATTCATTCACTCATTCACAACACAAAAATGAACGAGAGCACTGACGCCGCCACCGCCGCCGTTGTGGTTGTCGTTGCTGTTGCTGTTGCCGTCGTCACTTTGCGCGCAACCAGCACACAGAACCCGTCAATGTGCGAGACTGTACACGCGATACCGATGACTGTATAGTAAAAAAAAAAAATATTATTCTACGACGCGCACCTCACCTCTTTCACTCTTTCTCCCTCGCTCATTCGCCTCTTTCATCGTCGTAATAAACACAATCAGATGTTTTTGATTTATTCAACGAACGAAAAAAAAATGAAATTTTTGTATATATGAGAAAAATGTATTATTATTATTACAGAATGTCGGTCGGTGTAGTAATCGTGTTCGTTGCCATCATACACGATGTTCATTTTCTCGGTGTAGTTTTTTTTTTGCGACTTGTTCGTGTACACATTTTTTCCCCTGTTCATTGTTGTTTTTTTTTCGTGTCTTAAATAGATTAAAATGCTATTTTAAGTCAGATAAAATGAAAGTGGCGCAATAAAATCAATTAGTACAAGTAAATTCAATAAAATTTGCAATGTTTCATATAATATGAAATGTTTCCATTTTGTTGCTGCCATAATTCATTATCTCTGGATTGTTAGTTGCAATCTGTGTGTTTAATAATTGCCTGCGGCTATTTTTATCAGCATCAAATCAACATCATTTGTTGACGCAAAATGTTGCAAACACATTTGTAAGTTGTGTTCGGTATTCTTTGATGTCCGCTAGTTCTGACTGAATCGATTCTATTTCACACTTGTGTCATCGATGCGAACATTCAATTTTAATTGTGCAAACACCATTTTCGGTTCTATCCAAAACCGCAATGAATCATTTTGTTTTAGTGACATTCTCTCGGGAATCACCTGACAGATGAGCACACTTAATGCTTCCATTCAATCCCCCTTACATCACTCTTTCCAAAACCAAACCAAACCAAAATGAAACAAATTATCAATTTTCGTAAATGCAACGCAAAAATGTAAACAAATCATGGCAACAAAAACGTGATCTACAATCGTCTTTGATTGTTGAAAATAATAAACGATAATGATTGTTGGAAGTCTAAAAATATCTGCAACAAATAGTCCGTTTCGAATGAAAAACAACATTAACAATTGCGCAGATAAAAAATCCCCGAAATATAAGCAGCATTTCATATTTATACTGTATTGGAATCAAGTGGCTATGGATGCTAGCGGGGCGGTTGGGCGAACAAGAGGGACAATCTGTTGTGGCGGCAAAAGGAAATGCGCGCACAATTTTTTTTTTCGGTTTTGATGTATTGAGCACATAGAACCATGTACAGCATCGAGAATAAAGACATAAAATACATAAGCAAACGGGCAAAGAATAATCAACCGTGTGAATACACATAGCATTGTACGTGTTATCATCACAGTTAACAAAGTATTCCACATCTTAGAATATTATCAACGAATGACGCAGCCATTTTTGTTGTTGTTGTTGTTGTTGTGCACTTATTGCTGTTGATACGACTTATAACCAGTCAGCCCATAAAACTGGTCAATTGTCGAAAATAACAATGATACTGAATGGAGATGAATGGAATGTGAAAATCTATCGAGAGCTTCGGTCGTTTTTTTTTTTTTTTGAACGGCTTAATACACAAAAGGCAAATGCAAAGAATGAAGACAAGCAAGTGTAGAAGAGCGACAACGGCAGCAGTACAAAAAAAATCCCATGTTAATTCACTTGAAAAACTTGCATGAATAAGAAATTGCTTGTCGGCTCGCCTCGACTTGACTTGACTCTCTTATTATGTAATTTCAAATAGCTAACGGCGCAATAAATTGTTTACAAGGTTTACCTATTGCTATCGCAAAGGCCGAAGCAGCAACAGCAGCAGCATCAATCGGTTTTGCGCGCAACAGTTTTTCGAGAATAAAGACTCATGCACACTGACTGATACACACACACACACACACACAAACCCCATGTGCACACACCAGCCCATGCAATACACATTTGCGTCAAAGTTAATGTGCGCGCAATGCTATAACATTTAAGCAATCTCTATATATAATCAAATATCAAAATAGCTATTTGTTGTTTAGTATGGGCATGAATTGAATTAAAATGCGTCGATAAAATGTAAACAAAGTGTGGAAATTGGCGAGTGGCTAGTTAAAATTGGCGAAAAATGGCCTGTGAAAGAAACGTGCTCATCGCAAAATATTCTATTGCTAGATGTGCTTGTGGAGTTTCGCATTATCGTTTTGCCGCTGTGTGTGTGTGTGTGCGAAAGACCATAGCAAAACCGTAACGGATCCAACTTAAACGGAAAATGAACAGTATTTAATTGCATTGTATAGGAAAATATTTGGCGTGCTCTTGTGTGGATGCGATAAATGTACGTGCATTTTGGTCGTTCGTACAAACGACCCAGAGAGCACACAGCACAGCCGATTTTGTTATTTGTGTCATATTAATTTGCCGATTTTACCATATTGGCGAGCACACGCCATTGGTTATCGTGTAAACATGGCAGAGAATCGAATTCAATCAACTCGTTGTGATTGGCACTGTTTTGTTTGCTATTGTCTCCGAATTTATGTGTGTGTATGTGTTGTTGTTGTTTGTTTTGTTTTTTTCTCGTTGCTTTTGCACCACAGAACAATATGCGTTGCTACACCACAATATGGTATTTCCGATAGCCCAAAGTGCGCACACAGATAATTTCGAGACCAAGAGCAAACTACAACGTGACACATGTGTGTGTATTGCACACACTGTACACAAACAACAATTTAATATATGATATTTATTTTGTGCTTGGTTGTTCGAATGTCACCAAAAATTGGTGGTCAAATAAAATGCGCAGTACTTTTTGACAGCTGCGTTTTTTTTGCTGTTCCGGTTGTTTGTTTCTGTTGCAGCTCGGTGTGTGTGTGTGTGTGTGTGTGTGTGTGCGGGCTTGTTTGTTATCATCCCAAACAATCCGATCGCTTATTCATACATATTTAGCTTTTGTACATATCTATTGAACTGAGTCGATCTGCTCATCACATTTCAACTAAAAGTGGCATACAGATTTAATCTCACGATAAACATATTCAATAGGTCTGTTTTTTCTCTCTCTCTTCAATATTGTATTAGTTGTTCTTTTATGTAATTTGTTCACGCGACACCATAGCATCGATTCTTTAATAGCGTCAACTGTTGCCGGATCCCTTTTGTATGATGAGAATTAGACACACACACACACACACAAAAAACGCACACATTGTTGCATGAAAGCTTTGAAAACTTTGTAAACACTTTTGGTATTTTGCATTTTAAACCATGCATTTTGGTTTGTTGTTTGTAAGTGTTTTTGTTTACCGTTTAGTATCCAATTAGCATAAGTTCAAAAGCTGCTAAACACAAAACACAAACAATAGAATTCTCTCTTTTTCGTAGCTTAAATCTGCTGTTAAAATGCACGTTGTTTTCCGTCATCACACGGCAAACCGTTGATTGTTTTTTTTTTTGGTGAATCTCTTTCGATCGGTTTCTATCGTTTGGAATTGGTTAACCGAAGCTTTTTGCTTGAATCAGCGCTATTAGCTATCGATTGAACGGCTCAATATGAAATTTTAACTGCAAGTGTGCATACTGCACGGTGCAGCACTCCCGTATGTGTGTGTGGCATTTTAACTGTTCAGGAATGTATCCCGGTGCAAAAGCCATCAACTAGTTTCCAAAAACAACAACAACAACAAAACGGAACGCGCTTCTTTTATTGCATACTAAAATGGTAATGCACATGTCGAAGAACGAAAAACAACAACAACAACAACAATATGCCGTTGTTAAAATACACTCAATCCAAGCTAATAGAATCCAGTTGTAAAATATTGTGTATATGCGTGGAATGTGCTCGCTTAATCGCCTGCCAAGCTTGTTTATACGCTGTTTGGTCGTTCAGGCGCGCGCATTAAACACTTGCTCTCAGTCTCTCACACACACACACACAATCACACCGCATTTAATGGTGTGCAAACAAAATGTATAATTAGTAGGTGCTTGACACCGACAGCGTAACTTCTATGCAAATACCACAATTTTATGACCAAATAAGTCGACACAAAAACGATCGAAAAACAAATTATTTTCAAATTGCTTGGGTGAAAATTCCAATGAGTTGTTTGCCATTCACTTTGCATTTTGGCCGTTAGATTATATTTTTTTGTTGCTGTTCGTTGCCTAGACACTCATTCACTTGCTGGGCTGCGTTCCGCATTGAAATTCTCCGCGGTATGTTTGTGTGTGTGTGTGTGTTTGTCAGCCGTTTTTCGCGCAATGAATTTGTATACGAATTAAATGTGCATTTAAAAGGCGCTAATGTCGTTAAGCTCAAGACATATGGTATTAGAAACCGAAAAGAACGTAAAATTCGTTGTAATGATGATGACGACAACGCTAACAACACCAATGATGACGGCATCTACGTTATAAGATTGTTTCTTCAGGACGCCACCCGCTCTCTCTCTCTCTCTCTCTCTCTCTCTCTCTCTCTCTCTCTCTCTCTCTCTCTCTCTCTCTCTCTCTCTCACACACACACACACACCTAAATGCAATGTATATTTCGAATATTTTCCGCAACTAATACGGCTTTATTTATCAGAGATAAACAAACAAATCCTTTTAAATACCCAAAAACCGTATTAATTGGAGCATCACGAACATATGGATGTGCATTTGGCTTCACTGTTAAGTTAAATAAAAAACCACGTGGTTGGTTCATAGCTGCAACATGCTAAAGCATGCTTTTGAAGGCTTCACTACCGAACAACACACCGACTGACAGTATGAGCAGCTGAAACATTAGTTTTTTTATTCAATTCTTTTTTTCTTTCTTTCTCTTGTTTTCTTCTTGCTGTTGCATGTTTTTTTTTTGCTGTTGCCTTTGTTCAACTATTGTTCTTTTCTCAATATTACATAGCCGATTGTGTGCGTTTTGTACAACGTGCGTGCACACGGTCAGCCAATTTTCAAATGAATAAAGAAACATCCATTTCAAAGATGAGAAAAAATTGATGTGCGAACGAGCAAAAGAAATGTTGTTTCAGTGTTTGTCTTCAAAATGCAACACGTTTGTTACTTTCTTGATGAAACGTGTTGTCTGTGTGTGTGCGTTGCGAGATGCATGTTTTCGATTGCGCAATGTTTAACAACAACATATTTTTCTCGTGCGTTTTTCGTGTTCGCTTGTTGATTCGTGCATATGCGTTGTTCTAAAGAGAGTTGATCCGCCGAGCCAAGGCAAAAATCTATTTTTAGACACACCATTTTACAACTTTTGTTCGGATTCATTTAACACACAACACCGTATGGTGTTTGCAATCAACTTTCTTACGTATTATTTCGGATGTCAAACAATTTCTACAACAATTGTTGTGATTTCATAAATGCAAATTACAAAACAAAATTCCAATGGCGCCGATTGCTCACATTTAATACCGAATCGGATGGAATCGTTGCCATCGTACTACTGGGTTTTTCCCCTTTTCGGAGAATTTCGTGCTTTGTGTGTGTGTGTGTGTGTGTATACAATTGAAATTCTCTTGGAAATCTAGCCACTAAACATTATAATAAAGATTTTCCGTTGGAATGATTGTCATCATCTCCTCTGTATATTGCCATTCGTGTTTTGTCATAGCAAAATGGAATTTGCGATAAGAACAGTCATTTGATTCACCGTTTATTGCCACTTTTGAAAATGATTTGAATCGTTTTATGACGACGACGACGACGACGACAAAAAATCAAATAAATTACAATGTATGAAAAAAAGAAGAATCTATTTAATGTTAATGATTTAAATCTCATCATAACAACAGTAGAAGTAGTGTGGTAATGGCTGGAAAATGAGCAGTCATAAAAACGAAAATGCATCCGATTGTGTGGAAAATGTTTTTTTTTTTTTGGTTTGTGTGAGTGAATACGAGCCAAGTGCGAACGTAATGCGGGTAATGTAATCGAGAGAAGAAAAAAAATTGCGACGACAAATGTTTCAAGCCCAAGTGATCATATGGGCTTTTTTGTCAGTGCACAAAGAGAGTGAGGAGAGAAGAAACAAAAAATAGAAACACACAGCGCACAAGAATTATGTAAAATTAAAATTGGCGAATAGCATGAAAATGCGAAATGCACCATTACACACGAATGAATGCTGAATAGAGCGAAATCGATTTGAACTATCTCTAGTCGTCGCATGCACTTGCATTTGTCGTGCATTCGAATGTGCAGCCGCTGTGTTGCCGTCATCGTTGTTGTCGCACCAACAACAACAACAAAAATAGCAAAAAAGCGACGTTCGATGAGAGATTTTAATCGGGTCTCTCGATGTGAACGAACGGCCTTCCAATTCAAAACATCTCATTTATCTAATAATAAACAACAAGCCTTTTCTTTCTGATCGAAATGATTGTGTCTCACTTGCGCCATTTGGAATGTCTGTGTTTGTGTGTGTGTGTGTGTGTGTGCAAGTGTGCATTGCACCCGTACTGCATCGCGGGTTCAAGTGAATCGAGTAAATTTAGTAGAAAATCGAAAATGAATCGACATTTTAAATTGCATTGGACGAACAATGACAGTGAGATAAAAGACCCGAGGATGGAGAGCGAGTGAGCGAGCGAGCGAGCGACACAGAGAGAGAGAGAAAAAGAAAAAACAACCAAACAACGGAAAAAAAACACAAATTGAAAAAGACATAGGAATGAAAACTAAACTGTTCGTGCGGTAATATCTTGGAACGAATAAATTCCGCGAACATATGGGAGCATTGGCTGTTGCCATTGCTGCTGTTGCATGGTTTACACATGGTATGAGCAAATAATGTGAACGGGTCAATTCACTTGCAATAGCCAATTGTGTCATTTCAGTACGTAATATTTCAAACATGTGATCATCGGTTTTGGTTGGACGTGGCCAACTTTAACAGACACACTAACGAATGAATGAACAGAGAAAGAGAGAGACAGAGACAGAGAGAAAAAAAAACACACAACGGCAACAAGATTCAAACATTTGTTCACATGAATGGGTTCATTTATCCGTTACACAAATCAAAAGATGAAAGACCAAGAGCAGACGATGCAAGCGAATGAATGCAGTAAAAAATTGCTGCAGCCCGAAAATGTTTTTTCTAAGAAATTGCAAGCTAAACAAAGGCATAGAGAAATTACTGTCCATTACTCGATAATATATCGATAGCTATTTTGAGAACGAACCAAGCAGCACAGCAAAAAAAAACAACCAACATTGCATGAATAGAGAGAGAGAGAGCGCGAGAAAGAGAGAGAGAGAGAGAGAAAGACACATATTGTACGCTGTTCAGCAATTTTCTTACCTTTGTACTGTACCGAACGTAACCATCGACGTTACATTCCAATCGAATGGAATGCACTCTCAGCATGAGAATTTATGTGCACTTTAATGCAAATATTAAATAACATTGCTTTTTGTGATGAGGTTGCTGTTTATATTTCTTTTTTTTCTTCTATCCTCCAAATGCTAAGTGTTTCAATTTAGCGGTGAGCGCGTGTGTATGCGAATGTTCGATGGAACGCAACAACGATGGCGACAACAACAACAACAAAAAACGGCAGCAACTAAAATTACTAAGCTGCAACAAAAAAAAAGAACAACAACAACCATGTATAAAATGTGTTTACTTAACGATCGGTTTGAACATGCAAAATGGTCCAAAGGTTCGTTTATTAATATTTATGGATGGAATGCACTTTATCGATTTTCGATTTCACGATGAAAACTTGCGATTCAATCAACAAAACGGCAATCAACTCCACTTATACAAATATTCTGGCTTTAAAATCGAACCAAACCACACAAAAAAAACACACGTTCGTTTCATATTTGCCGTTTTGCTCGCAAAAATTACGCATTCCATCCGATGATAGTAATAATGCAACTTTTAATTCTATTTCATTACAATTTTATTGGATTTAATTTAGTGACTGCATTAGCCAAAGCGATCTATCGAAATTAATATACATATAAGTATATCTCATCTAAAACATTTTATTAACTGCTGGTATGCAGTTCTGAGGAGATCGCTTTTGCCATCCGAAAAATGTGTTTGTGTGTGCGGGAAAGAATCAAAGGGAGAAAAAGAGAGAGAGAGAGCGAGTAAGAAACTGAACACTGACATTATGCGAACTACAAATCAATTTGCGAGTAATTGAACATTAGTTGAAGCAGCTGGCTTGGGATTGTTGGAAGGCAATCTTACTTGCCGTTTTCATTCTGCGGCACGACATTACAACATTGTTTCACTTACCACATTTGGCAAATGTAACTAACGTTCACCAAGAATAAACTCACATAGAACTCTCCAGCAGCAACCAGCACCACCACCACCGCCAGCTGGAATGGTTGAAACCAAAAATCGACAACAGACACGACGACGAAATGGCAAACGAACCAACAAAACACACACAAAAAAAATATGTATGGCAGCACCAACCATTAGTTATAGTTACAAAAGTGAATTCACTTGTTACGCTATGCACTTAATGCTTTTTGCAATCTTCTTTTAGTCGGAACTCGTTACTTACGATAATTTTAAGTGCCAACCGCAGCTCCGATTTAATCAGTTTCGTTCTCGCTCGTTCATGCACTCTAGTAAATGCTGTGTGTGTGTCTTACATGCTTATGCAAAAATTTATCGGTAATTTTTCGTTTGTTGTTTTTTTGTTGTTGTTGCTTATATTCGCGGTTTCTGTAGTCTCTCTCTCTCTCTCTCTTTCGCTCTCTCTCTCTTTCTTTCATTCTCTTTCTCACTCTGTTGGTGTGTATGCATCTTTATTTCAAAGCGAGCATGACGTTGAGCAGAGATTGCAAATTTTCGTTGTCACCACATTTACACATCGTAAATTATTTGCCATTAACTGTGAATGTGTGAATCTGTATTGTGGAAGTTGTGTGTGCATTATGCCGTTTAATACGAGAGATTTGTGAGATTTTGGCTTGTATATTTTCGCCAGCTCGGCTCAACACTGTTTTTATTTATTTACAGTCATTTGGACGGTTTTTTTTTTGTGTTTTTGTTTTTTGAAAATCAAGCAAAAAACGGGCAAACGAGAGCAACACACACAAAAAAACAACCTCAACAACAAACAAATTCGCAAACCAGCCAACTGTTTCCAGAAAAAAACAACAACAAAAATCAACACCAAAATACAAATAAGCAATAAAATTATGATTCAGAATCAAAATACGTGACGTTTTGGCATTGGCAAAACCAATCAGCTATACATTTGTGCTATGTTTAAGGGATTAGCTTGCAAAAAAACAACAAACACATTCAAAAAAAAGGAGAGCAACAACAAAAAACTGAATTCCATGAATTCGATGTTCTAGGTTTTTTGTGTGCGGTTTAAGACCACTTGGAATGGATTGGGGGGGACAAACAGTAAACGAAACGGTTACACTTTCAATGTGCAGCATTATGATTCAACCTTATCGATAAATTCCAATAAGAAATGAGACGTTGTTTTCTCTCTCTCTCTCTCTCTCTCTCCGTCCATTTAATATGAAACCACAAGTATTGGCGACGGTTTTGTTGGTTCATCGATGAAAATGCTTACAACCCAAGTGAAAGAGAATAAAATCCAAGTTTTAACGCAAACACCACGTTTTGCTTTCGATGAGATTGGAACACATGGCACTCACAGTATCAAAACATACGATGTATTTCGCTTGAAACGAACGAAAAAAAAGAAACAACTCATTTTCGGTGTGTGTGTGTGTGCCTTCGTATCGTTGAATGCATGTGCAACGCGTGTATCACTTCGGTTCGACGAAAACAAAACAAAAAACAACAACAACAACAACAAATTCACTCACAACACACTCGTAAGAATGTCTTTTGTTATGACTGTACTTCTTTTTTCCCTTGCCATCGTTCTCTTTGTTTCGTTACATTTTCAGTTCAGTTTGGTTCGTATGCGTTTTTGCCGTGTGCTATCTTCCAACACACAAAATACATGTTCTTTTCGGGTTGTTGCTGTTTGTTATTTATTTCTTCAGCTCTTTTTAATGAAACGAACTTTTTTGTTCCATAACAAAAATGAGAAACGCAAAAAGACCAAACGAAAAAGAGAGAGAGAGAGAGAGAGAGCGAGAGAGAACGAGCAAAGAAGAAAACTTTATTGAAAACGTGGAAACGCATGTGTTTGGCTTGCGTTCAGCATACCAACTTTTATTTTATTAAATATTATTATTTTAACGTTGCATCAAGTGTGTCTCTCTTTCATTGCATCCACAATGCTGGAAGAAAGGAAAACCTGTAACATTTTTGTGTGTGGTTTGAAGTCTATTCGTGTGTTGCGAACGCGTGATGTTGTTTTGTTTGTTCATTCGTTCTGGCAGTAACTTTCGATACAACAAGAAAACAAAGAAAGAAGAGGAAAGACTGATGTGTGCGTTTTTAGTTATCGCTTGATGCGTTGAAAATGCAAAGTATAAACACACCAGTACAAGAAAATAAACATAAGAAACACGCAACCATGTGCTTTGTTTACGACTGATTTTCATTCGTCAACATACGGTCGTAACGGCCCCGTAGTACAGTGTTCTGTGCGTATGTGCATGTGATGTGCGTCGTCTTTGTATATATATATTGTAAGTGATACGCGCCATCACACGATGCTCTTTTTCTTGTTACCTTTTCACAGCCGTATCCCAAAACAGACAAAAACAACATTTTTTTCCCTTTTTACGTTGTTTTTTTTTCTGCGTTATTTACCTGAGTTTTGTTACAACCGAAACACACAACTTCCAGAGAAACGACACTTTTTTTTTGTATTTCAATTCATATGACTGTACTGATTATGCCCATCTCGATTCGGTCCGGTTTAGTATTTCCATGGCTTGTTGCTTTCAGTTGTTGGTTTTTTTTCTTCATCCTCTTCTTCTTCTCGCTCCATTTCAATGTTTATTCCTATTTTAATCTCTTTAAACGTATGAGAAAAGTATATATTTCCAATTGTGATCGTAACACAGCATCATCAACGAGTACAAATTAATCTGATGGGTTATTTCACTTTTAAGTTGGATTCTTGTCGATTTCCCGCTCTTTCTCAATCTCTCTATCTCACTCTGTTTATCTCCAGTGCCTGGCCTCACTTGATCGATACATTTGCCCGCTCAACTTGTCAGTTTGGTCGTTTGTGACATTTACAAATTCCCGATGCATCAATAAAATGAAAACTTAAATGCCAGAAAAAGATGGCGATGAACAATTTGAAACACATTCAGGCGCTCGGATTTCAATTTTTGTTTTCTTCTTTTTCTCTGTTTTACACACCGCAAGTGAAGTTCTTGCTGTATAACATTCATCACACAACAACATTTTAGCTAGCAAAACAGTCATCTCAATCGTTTTATATTGCTACGGTTGTTACAAAACCGCTTCTTATATTCCTTCCACGAAAAAAAAAAACAACAACAAAATAACATCAACAAATCATAAAATTACCGCCGATTAACCGAAACGAGATGAAATACGCTTGAAATGTGCATGTGCAGCGATTTGTAATTTCGTTTTTCATTCGATTTGGTTGTTACATCGCTGTTGATGTGTTGGCCCCGTTGCTGCATTGTTGATTTTTTGGTTTGTTTGGAATTTCATTCGCTTTTGTTGCGCTACCATATTTTCGTGAATATATCTGTTTCTCCGGATCTTGGCAATGGCACGCATTTTTTGTTTACAACATTTTCGTTTCGGCCCAAACAACAACAACAACAACAATTATGAGGCACTATAACCGAGTACCGTGCGTTTCGCGCGTATTTTTTTTTTGCATTCGGTTTTCTTACCTTTTGACATTATTATTCCTTTCTCATGGGTCTTTAAATGGCCAAAATCCAGTACCTTTTTGCCTGTAATAACATATTCGCTTTCAACATATATCTATATATATATATATATATATATTCGGGCTGTGCCGTTCGCAACAGTCGTTTCGTTGTCGGCAATTCTCATCTCTTGAACAATTTATTGAACGATTGTTGTGTTACTCTCTTTGATCGTGCATTCACAAGAAATGGAGAAAACAACAAAATATAATAAAATTCAACGCAAACAACAACAACAACAACATCAAATGACATCTTGAGGTTTCGCACAAATGCTGAGAAACGCTAAGTTAATTTGGAATTTTCGGGGCTCTTTAAATGAGAATATAACTTTAACTCACGTGTTTTTTGATAAATCAACTCTAAACCGAACGGTGTGAACACATTGCTCACACACACACACACACACGAGCGCGCACACATCAAACTCGGAATTGCTTTTTAAATTTTAAATCTTTGGCATGATGTGTTTTTTTTGTGTGTGCATCGTACGTTCAATCTTGTGCTCTCCTCATGCACAGCTCGGGGCGTTACTCTCTGTACACTTTGTTTTTTTCGTTTGTTTTCTTTCTCTTTTTTTTTGGTTTGCAGATCTTTTTTCCCCGAAATTTTTTGTCGGCGAATTGAAAATTCAGTATTCTTCATTATAACGTTCTCTTATCGGTGGATTTTTCATTTTCTGGTTCGTCCATTGATTGACAACGTATTTGGCATGCACGAAATGAAAAAAAATAAGAATTGCCAAGACTCTTTAAACTTACCGTATTCTCTCATGGTTTTTATTTGTAACAAAAAAAAAGGCTTTCGATCTTTCGAACAAACGCATTTTTCGCTTCGATCGAACGGGTGAAGTGTGTGTTTTTTTACCTTTTTTGCTCGGTGAATGCTCTCTTTCCCGTTATATTTTGGCATTTTTTTTTTTTGTTATCTTTTATTTTCATTCCAAAAATTTTGTTGTTTATTGGATGATATGATTATCGGAAGACAAAGAGTCAAAAAGTACATTCAACGACGACCGCAAGGTGCTTTTGACGCCTGATTTACTTGCCATTAAAATTAATGGGTGATGACAAAAAAAAATGATGAAATTGAAACCCAGCGTATTAGATGGAGATGCCATGAATTGATTTGCATCATCGAATTCGAAGAAAAAGCACTTACTTGCTGTCTTTATTCATTCCCTTTTCATTGTTTCTCTCCTTTTTTTTGGTATTTTATTTAAATTTAATACGAAAAGAAATATGAAATTTACTTAAATCATCCTAATGTATTTTGTTTTGTCTTATTTTTCTTTGCAGGTGAGTCGAAGTACCACACACACACATATATTTTTGCCAACATTGAAATTTGGTTTTTGGTTTTGGAGGTGGTGTAAGTTGTTAACTTGACATTAAACGACTACAACGTATACAACGTATAAGGTCGATATTACATATAAGTTTTTTGTTTTTATGGTTGTACTGTCAAATGAGACAGTCGTATGCCTGTGTGGGACGTTACACATTGTCAGTTGAATCAGTTTTGTTGTGTTTCAACAACTTAAAACAAATAACATAAAACATTTAATTAGCATTTCACGAGAGTGAGAGAGAGAGAGAGATTCGTTTGGATTAAACACTAGAACCAGCCAAGAAAAGCACCAACACCAACAAAACAGCAATACCGTGAAGAAGTTATGAAATGATGAGAGGAAAAATCAATATGTCAGTCGCGCGCAATGAGTCAGCATCTTGGCAATTCTACATTGTTTTAATTAGAGCACTGGCATAACAGCCGATTACCCATTAAACTGAATGTGTTCAAACAGCTTTCGTGTGAACGTGTTCTTTCAGTCTTGCCATGCCTCATGTTTTTCTCATGTTTGCATTTTGGTGTATTGTTATTTGTGTTAATAAAATGTAAACAAAAATGTTCATTCTTTATAAAGGCCTAAAGAGATGAAGCTATAAAGGAAAACACACTTACAATAGATCGCTTTAATCGCTATGCCAACAAAATCGTAGCAAATTGAATTTGAATGATTTCCATTTGCCCATTGGGAATTTTAGCGGAATGGAAAAAAAACAGAGACACAAAATATCACTTCATGAAAGTAATTGATTCAAGCCGCCGCCGACGATTGATTTAATCAAGATTATATATGTTTTCATTACTTGGATTTCATAACTTTCGATATTTTCTCTTTGATTATGTCTCTCTGTGTAGTTTTTTTTTTCTTTTTTGTTTCTTTGTTCACTTTTAACAACAACATTTGAACGAGGGAAAAAAAAAGTTGTAGTAAATCAGTTTTCCGAACAAATTAAATCCGTCGACTTTCAATACTCATGTTCAGGGTGAAACTTTAAACATAAATTTTCTATCAATTGATTATATGCGACCCGCGTCACAACACCACACACACAGCAATATCGAACAAGTTTCAATGGAAAACTTCGTTGTAAAATAAACACTAACAAGTAAGTGTTTTTGTGGCTTAGAAGTTTGTCTAAACTTAAAATACCATTAATTAATTATTTATCCAATTTTGTGTGTGTGTGTGTGTGTGTTGAGAAAATATGCCATATTAACTGCGTACCATCTAATAATTAAATGTTATATACGTTTGGAGCTGATAATTTTGTCGCCTTGATTGTTGGCTTTGGCTTTTGAAGATCGTGAGAAAAAATTGCCATCGATACAGCTGAACTGGAGCAATTGAATGGAAATTGGAATACGGAGAAATGGGCGCACTTTTGAACTTAAATGTTATAACATTGATGGCATTTATGTGATAAACCCGATATAGTCGGGAAATCCGTTTTAAAGAATGAAAATGGGCAACGCATATAAATTGCCATTTGACGGTTAAATTTGTGTGTGTGTGTGTGTGTGTGTGTGTTTGCTCTGTGCTATGGTTGCTAAAGAAAAGAATGAAAACAAAAAACGAAATGAAGGATTTTAATCGGTTGAAACTGTTGAAGAGCCCAATTCATCGAGACAAACCCAATTCTCGATTCATTTCTCATTCTCTCTCTCTCGCATACAATCCGCATGTGTAAATGCATTTTGTATCTATTTCAGCACAATAAAAACGTTTGATGTATTATGCTTAAAAAGAATTGTGGCAGTTGATTCGGTGACGTTATCGTTTTCATTGAAAAAAAAAACGATTATGTTAAATTGGGCTTCGCTTGTTGAATGTTCTTTCTTCATTTGCATTCATATTGACACAATCCACAAAATAGAAATGTTGTGGAATTCAATTCATATGTAAACATTTTCGAATAGAAACCGATATACCATAACCGATCTAACACTTGGCTAATATGGGAAAAAAAAACACACGAAACAGTCAATCGATTTTCAAATTTTGTATCTTTTTGGGTTTTTTGTTCGTCATCTTATTTATGTGTGCTTTTGTTTGTCATTTAAGCGTGCATATTTGTCCAATTCAAATGTTCAACTAGTTTTGTTGGAACGATTCATAAACGTTGATCGGATTCAAAGAGACAATAATAAAAAAAAAACGACAGAGTTTAGTGTGACAGAGTACGAAAAATTTCCAAGAATTTTAATGATAATTCTTTATTTTTTTCTGATGTCTTTGTTTTCAATTAATAGCTTGCGCTCCCAGTGTGCGCTTACCATGCCAATAGAGTCAGAATCGAACGAGAAAAAATCAAAGGGCAAACACACTATGTACGGATTTAATGAATGGGAATGAAAATGAAAATGCCTTCTGATGTTGCGTGTTTGATAATATAGTGAGACATAGTGAGACATTGGTTTAGTATGTGACACGGTACTCGGTTGTTTTTTTTTTCTTCTCCCAAACTTGACTCAAATAAAGAGAAAAAGCCATACCATTTGGATATTTTCAATAAATATAGAGAGAAACTGAAATTGAGTCGCACAATCACAATGACTTTTTCAATATGTCAACGTCTAATCGTGTCTATCGTCGTATTTTTCGTCACCCCCCCATCTCTCCTCTCTTTGTTTCGATTTTACTCGAATTATATAATTCTTGGCTTTTTCTATGCAGCTGAAATGAGGTTAATTAATTTTGAGTTTCAAACTGAATAATTATGAGACGGTACTTTTCCAAATGAATAACACCGTGTAGCCAGAGCACATCAAATGATAATAGAGAATTTTATACAATTTTCCCCCGACAATATCAGCGAAAAATCAACGATCGAAAAACAGTACGGAAAATTAAGAGAACAAAAGAATTAATAGATGGCCCAATTAATGTTATATAGTGCTGCGAACAGTGAAACCCGTTCGTTTGAAATGCTTTTTGAAGCTCACCAAGTTAATATGATTTTCGATAAATAAACACACACACACACACACACAAAATTCCATTGTCTAAACCCGTGATTTTGGGCTATTATAATTTTCAATTTTGAGCCGTTGTGCTTTTGTGCCATCGATGAGTTTTACCAATTTCAAATGAAATGTTGTATTTAATAATGCAGAATATATGTTAAAATTTTGTGATAAGACCGGAAGTAATCAAAGGGAGCATATTATGTTAAAACTAGAGTAGTTATAGTAATTAAGACATATGTATGTTGTTGTTGTATCGAGCCGTTACTAAGCCAATATATTCATTGATGTATTTAAAATTATTGACTATCGACTACAAAATTTGCATTCCGTTTGAAACGATTAAATTGAGCCGTTTTGATTGAAAGTGTTATACACATGGAGTAGCTTTGATTTCTAAATTGATGTTCAATTTTCAATGGTGGTTTGTTTTAACTTTTCTTGACAACTTTGTTGATGGAAATCATTTAAAAAATTCATAAAACCAATTAATGTATAAAATCGTTCGATTTGCCATTCAAGACGGCATTTTCCTTTAAAATATGCATTTGGCTTTGCATACACATCAACTGATAAACTTTCAAATGGAATATGCATTGATTGCTCATATAAATTGTTTAGTTGTACTTACATCAAAATAGACCGCAAAGAAAACATTGAAAGTTCAAATTTAATTCGACGAATTATTGCTTTGGCAACCGATTAGTCTGTATATATATACATTGATTGTGTTCCGTATACGTTTATGTGACCGTATTATGGTGGTACACGTGGGTATCATTTTTCTTGATTTTGCGAATGAAGCAATAAATTTTGAATAAGCAAGAGAAAGGGAGGGAATATGAAACAACAACAAAAAAACGCTGTGTATGTTGGATATAATTCAAACCCGTGTGACAAGAAGCCGATTTAATGTGCTGTGATTTTCAGTGGTAAACGATTAAAAACAAAGAAACAGCGAAAACAAACACCCTATAACAACATCATCCCGGTTCCAACGACTATGAATATGATTTGTAACCGTGCTGCTCTGAAATAAACAATAGCCCACCGAAAAAAGAAAATATATTTTGAAACGTACGCTGTGTGTTTGGTATGCGTCGTCGAACATTTTGAATGTTATACCAATGTGTGTTTGGAAGGGGTGGGTGGAGAAGCTGAGTGAATTTAGCGAGTGAGTGCTTTAAAGCAGTTGAAGAGAAGTCATATGTATGCAAAATAGGTTTTGAGGTTACTTGACAAATTGGGGCTATGTGTTTCACATGCACAAAGTGCTCGACACTGCTCGAGAAATCGATCACAATTTAGCCACAGCCACCATCAACACCATCACCGCCACCAATTTTACATCTCATGGCTGCGACACTTTTCCACCCACCATATCTATTCCAAGTATATCGAAGTCATGAACATGCATAGACGAACACTGAAACACACACATACTCATGCACGTAATATTCTCTCATATCGAGCAAATTTTCATTGAAAATGATGAGTTATTATCGTTAGACCGGTGGTTGACAATAGCCTAAACAAAATGTTCACCACAAATTCGCCAACCACTTAGAATGTTACACTCACAATCTCTAATCTGATATTGATGCCGCCGCACCTCATCTTATCTTCGCCATTACCGCACACACACACACATATATATATATACATATATATACCTATTCATAGTACAATTTACCACCTACTTTTCATTCGATGGGTGCCTTGTCAGGCAATATTTAATTTGATTTCTTCGAGTGAAAAGTTTTTCAACGAATTTTCCCCAAATTAGCCAATTCGACGACAAAACACCAACACTAAAGTGAACGATTTTGGCTCCGTGCATATTGGTTTCTGTTGTATTTCGGGGGACTTGGAAATTGGTTCTCATGAGCTTAATGCACAATACCGATGTGATAAGCGCGAGCGCAATCGAGCTCACGCACAATTTGTCAACGTACACAAATGATTTCATTATGTATCCGTGTAGCCGAAAGAGAATTCTTGAGACTTAAAAAAAAACACACAACGAAAAGTTGAGAGAGTCACCCCTATTGTATCTAAAAGCAAACTCACACACACACACATACATCACACTCAATGGAAACGATGAGCTAACATTTCATTTGATACCACGGCACAAAGTAATAGGCGCGTACTGAATTTGTAATAAGTTTTTTTCTGTGTGTTCGAATAGAAACTTTTGACCGTAATCCCGTTCGGTAGATTCAAACGGCCGTGCACAAGTACTTATTCGATTTATCTTGCTCGCCTTACACTTGGCATGCCAACCATCTTCCACCTTCACCAATCCCTCGTCATCGCCACCGACGCCGCCGACACCGCTTCATCATCTTCACCCACACGAAAAACTGGATGAATTTTCTGGCGCGCATCGAGCAAAGTCAATCCCACTTGGTTGAATACAAATTTGGTTGTTTTTTTTTTCTTTTCATTTTGTTTTTCGATTTTTGCTCTTAAGTGTAAAACAGCTGTAGAAATTGTGTCCCCGATTGCCGAGCGCACACACACAGCACACAGCGCCATGTGAATGGTGAAAATGTCGAAATGTAAATTTATTGCGTGTTTTTCTTTGCGATTACATGAATATGGAAATCCATTCGACCCATTTATTTAAATTGTGCCTATTGTACAAATGATGGTGATGATACGAAAACTCCTGTTTTGCGCCTAATGTTGTCACATTTGCAATTCAAGAATGAGAGATATGCAGAGAAAGAGCCGGGCCAAAAGTTTAGAGTGCATTCAACGATGTGAAAATTGTGGGGGGAATGAGTGGTATATATGGGATTAAATAATAGCACAGCGAAAAATACACACAATTGTACAAGTGCTTAACAATACAAATGGGTAATGCGAGATGTTGAGTTATGTTTCATTTTTGGGCGTAGTCAAACACACAGTGTATTCGGAGCAATTCCATGCACTAGCATTTTCCGAAAATTTTGCCAAGGAAAAAGGTCAAAATTCATTGACCTGCTGGCACACAGTCATAGTCCTTGCTGAGCGCTGATGCACATGCACAAGCTGCTTCTATTGCACAATTGCATAACATTCACGTTCAACGTTTTTTTTTTGTAGTAGTTGTTGTTGCCGCTCTGCTGCCGTCGTTGGTATATGTGTGCATGTGAATGTGTGCAAAAACGTGGGTTCATTCACTCGATTGCTGCTGCTGCTGTTGCTACTTTTTCCTCTCCTGCACACAAGAGATTCTTAGTCGTTGCACCGTATCGTTTTCATTGTACCAACATAATTTTATGTACAATTTTACCGAATGAATCTCGCTTACACTCTCTCATCACTTGACTCAGGAGAAATGCACATATAGTAAAATAATCACATGAAAATAGTACATAAAACACGCCTATTCGTTGACCTAAATATTTCAACCGAAATATTTTGCAATCCATTCCATGTTCGTTTGTCTTCTTCTTCTTGTTGTTGTTTTCGGTTTAAAATTTATGTTCCATTATCGAAATGCACTCGTACTCTCTAAATATTGGCATTTAACATGTCGGCTATGTAATCCAATTAGGGCTGTCATGAATCGGAAAGATTAAATTACTTTAAGTGCATTTTCATCGCTGCGTTCACTGTCGACGAACTGGAGTGTGATCCAGTAAGGAACAAAAAAAAAACCAGTGAACGAACGTCCACTGACACTTTGACATTTGACAACTATAACAAAAAAAAGTGCACCTCATCGTAGTACTACGACAACACACACACAAACAGAGAGAGAGAGAGAAAGAGAAGCCCAGAGAGAAAGAGAGAATAATGTTTGTAAATTGATTGTAAATTTGTGCGCCATCTGCAGAGTCAGTGATATGCATCTAATCCGTTGGTAGTACGAGAGATCTATCGTATATTGTGACGTCATTTGGAGTGTGATATGCGCAAAAAGTCCGAAACATAACCCCATCGAATCGCCTATTTAAAAGCTGAAATCGCTGCATAGTGCAATGGTCGAATGAGTGAAAAGAGAATGCATCCAAAAGCTTTTTTTCAACTCGGCGCTCTTTCTCTTTGCCTGCTCTGCCTCTATGTACCTCATCCAGACAAAAAGCATATAAATCAATTGCGGCGCAGTGCTCCCGCTTGTTCACCGAAAAAAAAAACACCAATGACACAGCCAACTTAAAGGGATGAGATTTTCTCATACTGTGTTTTTTGTGTGTGTGTGCGTGTTTGTCCTCGGAGCACAATTTTCGGTCTGTGCTTGTTTGCTGCGATATTTGCTTTGTCTTGCTGCTTGGCTGCCAAATATGTTGATGCCTGCAAAAACGGGCCGCATCGTTATCAGGCAATGTTTGTCAAGAGATGCCAATATTTACTGTATTACAAGTCATATGTGGATTTAAGCACCACCACATTAATTACACTTGGACTAAAGCTTGTGTAGTCAGCATCAGTATTGGCAGCACCAGCAGCGTCAGTACTACCACCGCCATCACCATCATCACCAGAGAGAGCGCGCAAAGCACACGGGCTAAATGCACGAATGGGTATGTGTACCCAAGAGATACAACGACGTGTTTTCAGCCGGATATTAATGTATCGCGACTTTATGAATCACATCACTGCAGACTCGATTCATTCGTTTTCCTCATCTCGTACAATTTGATTGTGAAGCAACAGAAGGCATTAAACATATTATACATCGAAAATATACAGGATAAAGCCAAAAAAGCACACACACACAAACTCTCTCTCTCTTTCTCACACACACACACACACGAAAGTAAAATTCATGTAGTTTTGGATGGATGGAACAATTTCGGTCGTATTTCGATCGCTATGCGCATCATTGAATATTTTGATGCGCGCCACACACACACACACACACAGTATCCTAAGTGTGTGTATGTATGTGTGAGTATAGAGAAGCGAACTGTAAGTGAGAGAGATAAATAAAGCATTTTCCATGTGATTTTCCGTATGGAGGGTGTGTGCCAGCTCTCACAACTACCATTCAGTAGCTATCGAAGCGGATGGTGACGCTATAGTGAAATCGGATTCGTTTTTTTTTCTTTATTTCGCGCGCGTTTTACACTCGCTACACATACTATTTTCAATGGTAGCCATGAGCGTGATGTTGTGATATTCTTGCAATTTTCCATCTGTAGATGAATCACAATGTTTCACGAGCGTCCTTTTTTTATATTTCACGATTGCATTGTATTTGTAATTCTCTCTAAATAACGTGAGATAGAGCAAACGATCAAACTGAATGAATGAAAGAGACGGAAATGGAAAATTTTCTTTTTGCGCCGCTCATATGTTTTTGGTTTCCATACCCAAGAAAATGGTCGAACAAAACCATCCAAGCGATAGCAGACACTCCATGCACACACTGCTGACGTACTACCATTGTCTCCCCCATTGAAATTGTTATACATACAAAATACAACAGCGGCATCAGCAGCAGCAGCATAAAAACCAGCCACTTAAACTCGGAAAGCTGATGCTGACGCATTTGGGTGTTGGTACTTGAAGATATCAATATATATATAATATACATTGGCATTCCACACATTCTTATATAACACATACCGTACCGGGTATATAAAGGCGAGTTTTGTGCAAATTCAAGCGCAAGCGCGCTATTCATCTGGATGCTTCTCGGCTGGTCGTTGTCACTGCACTATGAACAGACAATGAATCGCAATCAAAACACCCAAACCGACGCTATCACCGACCTGTAAATGCTATAACATGACGCTTACTCATACGGTAAAAGCCATTGTTCTCGAAAAGTTGTAAAAACGGCTATTGTATGGCAAATTTCGAATTTGCTTGAACTACGGTGCGGAATCACTATGATTATGACTATGACTATTACAATGAATTGGTGCGAGTTCTTCGCTTCTTTTTTTTCCATTTCATAAAGAATCAATCAAAAAACAAACAAACAAATATGGCTTGTTATTAAATTACAAGTTCATTATACTGTTTGAATAAAGCCCATAAATATTTCGAACATCAATTTTTTCTACTGAAACTTCTACTTTGTATATATTTCACAGCTGAAATATGGTTGAAAACAAAAAAAGAAATGAAAAGAAGAGGAATAAAAAAACTGAACGAATTGAAATTTTCGAATTGTTTGAAATATAGTAAATTGCTTGGTATAACATACGCAATCTTGTCTAATGAGTCGGATTCCGAATTGAATGATTGCTTTATATTGATACACAAGATGAATGTGTACGATTTGTACATTTGAACACTGTATACATTTTACAGAATATATCTGCTGCTGCTGTAGTCAGTGTATTTGGCCATAAGGTGGATGGACTGTGTGTAATCATTGACCATTGGATTCCGCAAATGAAACTGGCTGAAGTTTGCCGATAGAGATATTGAGTGTAATATCCATGGAATGCGTGTACATTACATACATACATACACAACACACACACACACCAACATCAATTGCAAAATGTCAAAAAGTTCATCGACGAGGAATGGCATTGCAAGAATTTGTAATTTTGTGTAGCAATTTTTTACTCACTGTCGGATTAATACTTCTTTTCCCTTTTTGTGTGTGTGTGTGTGTGTGTGTTGTTCCTCTATTCCTTTTCCGCTGTTCATTTCGTTTCAAATTGTCGATTACTTTGTTACATTTATATGGATCAGTGCGTTTCAATAGCAAAAAAAAGTAAAATAGCCAATCGAAGTAAGAGCCGAACACCAACAGAAATAGCAAAGAATGACGGCGAACAAAAAGTAGTCAACATCAGGCAACTAAACACACACTCGGACAGTAAACGCAGCCGTAAAATATGACGTTTTCTTCTCATTCAATCTGAAATGTGTATGTGTGTGTGTGCAGAATTCGTTTTTTTTATGCTCTGCCATTCTATTGCTCTTGAAAAGTTTAAATGGATCTCAAATGGGGTATTAACATCATCATTATCGTTATATGAACGAATGCCAGATTTGTATTATGATTCTAAATTTTCGTGTTTTGTGTATGTGCTAGGGGATTTACGAAGCGTGCAGATTGCCATGTTACCACTTCATGCACGGAAAAACTAAATGCAGGTTTTCTTCTTCGTGTTGTTGTTGGTTTTTTCTGCTCTTCGATTGGCCATAAAGCTTAGCGTTAGTCAAGCATAAAAAAAAGAGCTGGTTCGCTCGCTCGCTCTTTCACGCTCGCTAAATATGTGACCGGATCCATACTCGAAAAATACATATCCGAAAGCGAACGAGTGCGAACGTGCAATTGAGAAATGACGACGACGACATCGACGATAAACGACAATCCGGCATAAATCTCAACGCGTATGTGTTTTTATTTAGACCAAAAACGGTTCATTGAATGATTTATGCTTTGATGGTTGAATAAACAAACGCACAACACGAAATTCCAAAAACGAGAGAGAGAGAATGAGAAGGAGATGGAGATGAAAAAAAAACCGATTCTGAAACGCTTCACTTTATTTGAATAGAGGAAAATTTCTCAAGCATCTCCCCCGTCGTCTTTTTTTTCTTCATCTTCTATTGATATTGTTCGCCTGGCATTCGGGCATTTATAGTGTACGGTGATCGTGTGTACAAAACACATGAGTTCTGCATTCTCCATTCTCTGGCGCGCTCTCTCTCTCTCTCTCTCTTTGATGAACTGGAGCAAAAGTCAAATTTGAATAAATATTTCAAGTGAAATAGCCTCGAGCAGTGTGCAGTGGAAGAGTTCCTAGTGAGTTGATTTGTAACGGCTGCCATTCGATTATTTGCTAGATAAGCATTTGTTTTTAATATGAATTATTTGCTTTGCTAAAATGAATTGGACACACTCCATTCCCCCCCTCCATTCTATCTCTCTCTCTCGCCCGCTCTCTGTTGTTGCATCTCACTCTTGCGGACACTCAACTAGTATTATTATAATAGAAGTTTTAAAGCGCGCGGCACCCACATTACATGTTTTATGCACGTTGCATTCCACTGTGACAATATATCAATTTCAGAATGCAGTTATCGCATGTAATTGGCAAATCACATTGAAATGCCATCGCTGACTGAATGAAATAAAAAACGACAACAGCAACAAAAACGGGAAAAAGTACCAGTTACAGCAATAGCGCAACACTCACTCATTCACTCAGCCAGTCGCAACACACTAGATAGAGAGAGAGAGAGAGAAAGAGAGCAAACTCAATGTACAGAGAGAAAATCGGACCATCGTCTAGCCCGGTTTTATGTATGCGAACGAATGGGCGAACAATTGTAATCACCGTATTATGTAAATAAAGTGACTGTCGTAGTACGAGCCATTACTTCGCCCATTCCCCATTCATTCATTCAACAGACTTATTTTATTGTCGTGTGTACACTATTAACTGTTTTTCATCCAGACCGAAATGCTAAGCAGCTTGATCCAACTATAACACATACTTGTTGCTGGCCTGTACGCCGTTCCATTCTTACTGCTTACAATATTTTTTTGTTGTTGTTGTTGTTGTTGCTTGTCCCGTTGATTTTCGTTTGCGTTGCTGGTTTGCCTTGTGCCTAGCTGGTGCCGTTTGATGGTGCTGCTGTTGGTGCCGCCAACGACGGCAACCATGACAGTGTGTGTGTGTGCTTTTTTCCCTTTTTCCAACTTCAATTTGCATAATGTTTGTTTTTATTTTCATTGGATAATGAAAAAATTTCGAACGTGTACCGATGTGTTTATGTATGTCAGCCAAACCAAAAATACTTTTCGTACATTATTTTTCATTTATTATTCCCAATCGACATTCATAGTCATCTTTGCAATTGATATTGTTCTGTATGTTTTGAAACGCACGCACCAAAACTCATAGCCATTGAGAACCTTTATTGCAATGCATCCGTACGCAAAATAGCTGATCGTTATCACATTTTACAGCGATCGAAAGCTCACAATCTCTTTTAGCCGTATGCTTTTCTAGTGTTCGCAATCACACTCACTCACACACACACACACACCCGAGGCAACATCGGCACGGACGGACGATGCACATTGTCAATTTCGTTTTCGAGCGATTATTGTGCGCTATTACTTGTCTTCAATTATAAATCCCAATGCTATTATTTGATTACGATCTTTATATCATTGGTTTAATGTTTTGTTCGTTCGGGATCAAGACATTCAAAACGATTTTCGCTTCGTTTTTCCCATCTATTTTGATTTTGGAAAATTGTTTTTTTTTCTCTTCGTGCGTCTTTCTTCTTCTCTCGTTCCATTTCTTGTTTCGGGTCGTTATTTGGCTTCGTTCAATGTATTATGACCTGCTAACACTGTTGGCACTCTCTCTGAGTATGTTTCGCGTGTGGATTTCCGTTTTCATCGTTGTGTTGGGAGTTTGAGAGTTTTGGTGCAGTTAAAACACGATGCCAATACTATTAATATCTCCATTGTTTGTTGTTTTTTTTTTACTTCTTCTTATTTATTTGTCCATCAGAACACCTGTTATTGAGTGGTTGTCGTGCACGAATAAGCACCAAACATAACACACAGCAGCAGCCAAAGCTGCTGTTGCAGCAATAACAACAACAGCATCATACACATATGTTCGGTTGTTGTGTTTACGCAATAATAGCCCAATCGACAAAGAAAAGATGCGAACAAAATGAAACAAATTCATTTGCTTGTAACATAGAATCAATACACAAGCCCACGAGTTGAATCAGTTGATTTTCATGAATTCTTCCCATTGGGAAGCTCTTTCTCTTGTATTCTGTTGAAATGTACAATGAAAAAGAAGAAGAAGAAGAACAACAACAACAACAACAACAAAAAAAACAACAAAAACAACTGTGTACAAAGCGTCCCGATAGATGTGCGATGTTGAAGAAAGACAGACCCAAAAAATACGAAACACACACACTCACACAAAAAAGCCAATAGAAAACCACAAATGCGACGGATTACTGCTGACTCATTTCGATTTGTGCTGGCGTGTTGTTGTGGGCAAAAGTGCAAAATTTTTGGGGTGCGCTTGGAGAGAAAGAGAGAAGAGGCGAAATAAAATAAAAAACATAATACATAAATTATATTGTTATTGTTATTTGCGTTACATGAGTGTTTGTATTGTGTTGTGTCAAGTTGTTTCGTGTTTTTTCATCATCATCATTCGCCTCATTCTTGTTGGGTTGCTGTTGCTATTGCCTGATTTCAAAGTTTTGTGAATAGGCAAAGTGGAATGACCGATCAATCTCTGTTCGACTTACAAATATGCGCATAATATTGCCATCGACTCTTCTCGGGTTAGAATTCCATCGGAACACCCTTGGCCAAAAAAAAAAACAACGGAACAACCATAGTGAACATGCGTTCGATATATTGTTTTTATTTCGGTGTTGTGTGCGTGCGTGTGATGTGTGATAATCGAAAATTCTTGCGTTTTTATCGTTTGACATTTTAAGAAAAAGGGCGGCCGGAGAGAATCTCCAAATAATCCATCCTGATTTACAATGATTCCATTTTTGTGGTTTGTCTCATCTCTGATGGTCATTCAAAAATGTCAATGAAAGATGAGTACTTTTCGATGACGGACAGAAAAAAAAATCAAAACGGTTTGGTCTTTTCAATGGATTTTCCACAAAGTTCAAACAATAGCATTTGAAAAACATGTTCAAAATATTCCGTCACATCGATAAATGTATCGTCATTTGATACTTTGGCTGATGTTATTTCTGGTCAATACATCTCTCTCATACTCATTTCTATTGATATCATACGCATATAAATCATACTACTGGGACGTAATCAAGATTTTGTTTCCATAGCCAAATTTTCCATAAAATCGCATTTTCAAGCGAATTAGAACACAATCACCGTGTTCGAAATGTCTTCTTTTTTATCTTGGCTGTTGTTTGGCCTCTCCACTCTTTATCTTTCTGTTTCTGTTTTTTTTGTTGTTGTGTGGATTCTTTTGTGTGAAATTTTCCCCCTATCGCGCACTGTCACTCTTTCTCACCCCACAACACTTACAAAATTACGGAACATTCAGGAAAACTTTTACTTTTTGGGGCGAGTGTGCTTTTTTGTCTCTGTTCATCAGACCACTTTCAATTGTCGTCGACTTTTTGTTAAACGATTGAAATTATGAGTGAACGGTTTTGTGTGCGGCAGCATGAGTGCGTGTGCCGAAAGACATCGATTGGCAATGACAGTTGAGAGGTGCGTTGTGTATGGTCGACAGGGTGAAATTGTGATTGGTATTATTATGTGCGTTATCAAACCATCAACATTATTGGCTATCCGAATTACAGCCGAACATGATGATGGCACTGGTTGCTATTGTTTGTTGATGTCGGCTCAGCTGCTGCATGTCATTCCATTCACCAATCTACCCCCCGTTCGCCCATCCCCTGAAGCCAATTTTCTGATCTGATACGCACAATTCCACACGCTTACTCCCTCTCTCACTCTCTCTCTCTCTCTCTCGCCCCGCCAAGAGACCCGTCAATATTTCGGCATTTTTGCTTTTCACTCCGTGCAAAGTGTCGGCAAATTCTGGCTTATCTGTATTTTTGTTTCAATCTCACATTTCAATTTCGTCACAATGCTATTATTTTTAGTTCTGTGCTCTGTGCTCTGTCTTACATTATATTTCTGCTGTGTATTTTTTTTTCTTCTTCTTCTGTGTGTGCTGTTGCCATTGCTTTCAGCTTTCTATTGCTCTCTTACGTCTTCCGTATTTGATTTCCTTTGATTGGTGCCATAATAGCAATTCAATCCTCACTTTGGGCTTTTAAGGTATTTTTGGCATGTTAACGTATCGTTGTTTCATCGCCATTAAAATCACCATTTACTTATTCCCTCGAAACGTTTTACAAGAGCATGGTATTCCTTTTAAAAATGTCTTTATTGTCTTGCCGCACATAATATACGCACATGAAACACATTTATATTTTCTGATTTTTCTTGTTGGTTTTTTTTGTGTGTGTGTTCCTATTCGTTTCGTTTTCATTTGAAATGCCCGTAATTCTAAACCAAAGGAACAAGAGCAACAACAACAAAAAAAGTGGCAGCGAGAGAGGCGAGAGAGAGAGAGAGAGAGAGAGAGAGAGAGAGAGAGTGATCAGAACGCGCCCGAACCGTTACTTGTGCTACTTGTGTTATCGATGATGTCTCAATGTGTGAAAAATAGAAAAGAGCGCGCCCGCAACAACAACAACACCAAAAAAAAACACATGCGACAGAGAAAGTTCGGAAAACTCGAAACGTTTGCACTCGAACTTGCTTGAGCTCAAGCAAATAGCCATGATGAAGATGGTGTGTGTGTGTGTTTTTTTCCCCCTCAAACCAAATAGCACACCAAAAGCTATCGAGAGTAAATATGATAAAATTGAACGACATAGAGATAAAAGCCACACGACTCGACATTTGCTGTCGCATTGTGTGGTGCGTGTGTATGCTTTACAATTTAGTTGCAATACTGTAATGGCAATGGTATTTATGGCGATGGCAATACCGAACAACAACAAAACATCTATATTAATAGCGAAAGCGAGTTATTTTAAACAACGAACCGAAACACATGACTGAAAAACTCTATACAACACAAAAATGTTCAATGCACCATGAAAGTGGATGGAGAATGGATTTGTAACAACAACAACAACAACACCAGAAAAAAAACGCAACGAGACAAGAACGAAACATAAGGTGAATGGCAATCGAACTACAGAGCACAGCAAAATAATAATAAAGAAAAAAAAAGGCGCGGCTCTTTAAATACACTGCTGATAGTATATTGGGTGCACGCAGGTACGCGATTTTACTATCGACAAGAGCATTATAAATAAATCAATTTGAATTAAAACGTAAAAATTGAAGATAATATGGACGCGCCGCGCGCGCTCACTTCGTTCGTTTGTGCGATGGCTGTGTGTGTGAAATGCGCGTTTCGATCGTCAGCACATGATAAACAACATCAATATATTCCCCATGTGGACATATTGGGGCGAATGAAGTATATTCAAGCGAACCATTCAAGTCAGTCTCAAATGCACCGATGACACGATGATCGGTGCTTTTTGTTGTTGTTGCTGTTGCGAACTGTGTGAAAATACCAGCAGCACATCAGCTCCGGGGAATAACTCTCCAAAAGATGGATAAAAAGAAAATAAATGATTTTATCGATGTAATTGATATGCGCATTAATACACGCAATGCGCTCATAAAATTGGAGTGATCCGCTATAGAAAATGAAATGTAACAAGCTAGCGGGCGAAATTGCGCGCGGGATGAATGAGTGAATTCAACATTTTCATTTTGAATTAACGAAATATAAAATAACAACAACAACAACAGCACCAGAAAACTGTCGAAATGTGAACGTCAATATGGTAAACATGTACGCGATTTTCTATTTGTCATTCGGCGACGACACAATCAATATCGTTATTTATTTACCTTTATTATTTATCATTTGAATGCTTGAATGGTTCACAGTCAACGCCCAAATGCAAACGCAAAAATATTATTTACTACATTTTCATACACACAAGTATAAAGCACGATGACGTTAATTAAAGGGGAAAAAACTGTTTTTTGTGTGTGTGTGTGTGTGTGTGTGTGTGTGTGTGTGTGTGCAAAAGGCATAAAGTTCCTTTGATTTTCAGCATCTGAAATGAGATTCATAACAACCGAGTGCCATTGACATGGTATGCGCTTTGAATTTTAATATTACATCATTTCGTATCTTGTCTTGATTGTTGTCACACAACACTGTTGTGTAATTATTCATTGCAAAGAGAAATTCCTTTTCGCCTTCGTCCAAAGGAATGGCCGAACAATGAGCTGGTCTCATCACAAAAACATCCAAAAAGTCCACACACACAAATGCCATCGACTTCTGTTGAAATGGAATAAAAAAAGCAGAAGAAAAAAAAGCGTTGCTTCAACAAAAACAAGAACACAAATTCACAGAAAAGAAATCACATGAATGTGCTTTTGTCGCTTAAAAATAGGAAAGAGAGAAGAAAAAAAAAACCAGTGCGCAATAACATGAACCCAAGATCTCTTTGTGATTGATGAAAACAATCGAATAAGCGTCAAAAAAATAGAAGTGGCAACAGAAGCAAAGAAACAACGAAAAGAAAAAAAACGATGAATTTGCTGAAAGTAACAAGAACTTAAGTTGAAATTGTTCGTGCACAGAGAACAAAAAAAAAAAAACCACATCGCGTTCGCATACAACGCAAGAGAAATATTTAAATGGAAAAATTTGCAAAGCAAATTTCGTCTGAATTTATTTCATTTGACTGTCGACTCGATATGTGTGTGCTGGCTGATAATTGCATGTGTGTGTGTGTGTGTGAGTGAGTGAGTGTGTTTCTGCGGGTATTTGCGTGTTCGGACGTTCATTGCCTTTGCTTAAGTGAAGATATTTCGCGCGCGCGAAAAATTGCGTACACAAATGGATTTTACAAGCGCACTGAAAATACACTCGGCCTGACTCGGGATGATGATGATGATGATGATGGCTGAAGAGTGAGAAAGAGAAAGATGCACACACATACCCCACATATGATGCTATTAAATTCCCCGAGCCAGCGTGAAGTGCTGCAAGTATTTGTGTTTGCGTGTCTGATTTATTCCATGTAATAAATTCGCTTCTTCTGGTATTGCTGCTGCTACATTCAGTTGACTTCATCTACTGTTTGTTTAGCTTCGCACACACACACACACGCCGCATTTTGATTCTAAAAATAAATCTTCGGAATATTTCAATGCGTTCTAAGTCATACAGCAATAGCGGCAAGCAGCAGCAGCAACAACAATTTCACAATAAAAATAAAGCATAAACGAATGAAAACGAAGCAGCAGCCAGCAGCAGCAGCAGAAGAAGAAGAAGTAGAGGAACAACAACAAAAAAACACGCAACGTCATCATCAAAATGTGGCAGGTACATTGAACACCGCTTCCACAGTTGAAATGGCATATACCAACTATACGAAGAGAAAAAGACGAAAGAGAAAAAAAGCGCGCACACACACACACACAAACGCCAAGCAGAAAGAATTCGCGATTTAAAAAAAAAAAAAAATCAATCGAAAAGAAATGAGAAGTATTTCGCTTCGTTTGCCGATTCGGAATTTTGATTTCAAATCAACTTGACTAAATGTTCAATAGACCAAAGTGAAACAGCAACGTATACCCAAATGTTGAAACAACTGTTTATATTTACGTTCCGTACTTGAACACATGTGTTCATGACTGTTGTTGGCTAAGCGACTAAAGTGAATAGAGTTGAATGTACAAAAATAAAAATTGAAAACAACAACCAGAGCCAAAGACCAAGCTAATGGTATTCATTTTGAATCATGATGCCAAACCGATTCTTATTCTTTGTTTTTTTTTTCTCTTACTTTTTAAACATAAGCAAAATGCTGTGAGCCTAATACCCGAAAATAACCAACAACAACAACAAAAAAAGAGAATAACACACAACGAAGCCCACCGTTCGATACGGAACCACATGTTTTTCGTATTTCCTATGTATAAAATGCTTCCCATCCAATTTGCCGCCCGGTTTTTGTTGTTGTTTGGAACGGCGGTTCATTACTTGGTCGATGTGTTTCTGTCGATTTTTATATAGGTTTCAATTTGACTTCACTGTGACTGTGATTGTCCGCTCCTTTTTTTTATGTATATTAAGTTAGACCATAGTAACTGACTTGAAAGAGACTTGACTCAATCGTGCGCGCATTATATTACAGGTGAAAGAACTTATGTCCTTCAACAAAGTATTTCTTCTTTCTTGGTGTGTTCGCGTGTAAGCACACACACACATGTGTGTGTGTGTGTGTGTGTGTGTGTGTGTGTGTTTCTTTTCTTTTACTTTGCTTTGCTCATTCTTGTCGCTGTTGCTACTTCTTCGTTCATTCTCACTCATTCGATCGTTCCCGCCGTACTACGAAACAGAGACGATTTACATATATATATATATATAAAAATAACACATGTATATTGAAAACGCCAAAACACTCGAAACCAGAACGATTTGCGCTTATGAGCAAAGCGAAACTATAGTGGCTTCTTCTTATTATTTGATTCTTTGTTACCATTTATTGTTACCGCGGCGCGTCTTTTTTCGCGTTGTTGTTGTTATTGTTGTATTCTCTTTTCTGTTCCAACTTTATTCTACCATGGGGTCATTGCTGTTATCGCATGCATACATTTACATCGCACACGCGGAACGCGTACTCAACATTTTTTTTTCCTCTCTAAATACAAAAAAAATACAACAACATAAAATGAAATAAAGAGAACTTTTGTTGTTCTGAAGAGCGCGCGTAAATACGATTGAAATTGTGGTTGGTGTGTGTGTGTGTAAATGTGCGATGTGCGTATTATGGTAAAATATCTTACGAAGCTCGATTACGTTCTGCGGAACAAAGTACAACACATATAATTTATTACAGTGAGAGGATTATGGTTTGACGATTTTACACATTCGTAGCTCGTTTCTCTGTCGTTTGTTCCCGCGCTCATTCTCTCTCCCTCTCTCTCGCTCTTGCTGTTTCTTAACCGTCCACGATAATTCGCCAGTGACAAAAAAAAAAACATAAAAATAAGTGCGGCAACAACACCATACTTATGAAAAATGTACAACAAGAATTCAATGTGCTCGCTTATTCTCATTGAAAACATCAATAGAAAACAATGATAATAAAAAAAAAATAACAACAATAACATTAACGACAACAAAAATTGGATGTTTTACTACACTAGGTAACACAAGTACGATCTGCTTATGATTTGTGTATTTATTGTGTGCTTTGTTATATTTCGCCGTTCAATTTGAAGTGAAAAGCCAGTGCCAGCATATGAAAGAGAAACAAAAACGAAAAAAACAAATCGTAAATTACGAAGCGAACGGATTATCCGATGTGATCGAAAGAGATGGGGGCAAACGAACTAAATTATACTATCAATACTGAATGAGCTTTTCTAAAGCAGTCAAAAAGTCGGCAGTCTCATTTATTGTACCTGTGACTCTTTATTACGTGTTTGGTTTTTATTTTGTTGTCGTCGTTGTTCATTTTTGCTTTTAGTGCGACATTTGTTTTCTTATCGTTTGCTCAGCGCCTTTTGTCGCCATCGCATTTATGTTGTGTCTTGTTGTGTTGTTGTTGTTGTTTTTTTTCTCCATGCATTTTGTGAGTGGCTTTTGTTTAACATTATTATTACTATTGGCTTATTTGAATAGCTTGAGCTAAAAAAAAAAGAATCACAGCGTCCGTTGCTTGGCTTCATTTTTTCCGTTTTGTTGTGTATGGGTTTATTTGTGACCTGGCTCTTTCGATTGCGCCGACTTCCAATATTTTCAAAATAGCGCATTTTGTTGTTGGTTTTCTCTGTTCGTTTCTTGTCCAGCGCCAAAATGGTAATAAATAACTCTGGTTCCATTGTAGAATTGTGTTGACGGTATAGGAAAAAACAAAAGTTATTCCGTTTGTCTATTAAAAATTGTGTGTGCTACAATTTTCATACCGTGTTAAAAGGCCATATTGAACAATAAGAATGGAAGTTTCTTTGCTTGGTTTTTCCGTCACACGAAACAATTTAAGCAAAACTCGACCGAAAATATACATGGCCTGGTATACCTTTTGAATGTTATGAATGCTATATTGCTTTGCCGTGCATTGGCTTTTTCTTTGTTTCATTTTAACTTTGCTTTGTTTTAATCTCGAAACTGAAATTCCCGTATTATCCCCACGTAATCGATTACACGGGAGGCCAGTAATCCACTCAAAGTCTCTTGTGTACGTTTTTTTTCCATCTCTCCGTGTGCTCATCTCCATCATTTCAATGAAGAGCATTTATTTTTTGTTTGTTTGTTTACATGTGTTCTAGAGTCTTCAACATCAAGAGAACAACACTGATGGAAAATACATATCCATGATTATGGATAGCACACATCACAAAATGTCCACTTTCCTCTCCTCTCAACTCGCATACGTAAATACGTGGAATTGGTGGATTTTTCAATAAAAACCAACAACAAAATCAGCATCAGTAATGATGATTGGAGGGCGACGCAAACAGCAACAGCACCCAGTAGTCATTGCACGATCACCTAAAGCACATTCCACTAAATAAGCGCAGCAATAATAATGTTGTTATTTACACAGACAAATGTACATTCTTTTTTTTTCTCATTCTCTGTCTCTCTCTCACGCAATTTTATTTGCTTAGGATTTCCAAATCTGACACACGAGTGCTGGCACATATATGCATATATAACGTGTCATGCCCTTGCCCTTGCCCTTGCCATACTCTGACACACCGAAATGAAAGCCGACCTAATTGAATTGTATACCGGCTTTGGTCGCACAACACACCAAATTAGAAAATGGTCGAGAGAGAAAGAGAGAGAGAAAGAGCAAACGAGATAGAGAATGAATGATGTATTTTTACTGATGTTTTACCATCAATTTAGTAATTGGAATGACTGATTTCATTTTGCTACCTCGCACATGCGGATGTTTACGTGTGATATTTGTATTGCTTGCTCTTCAACACACACCCATGCTGATGCTGCTGCTGCTGCTGCTGTGTCCCAAACACCGAAAATTTAATTTTCCAATCTTCAATGTTTGTTTTTCCTTTTGTTTTCCGTTCCCAATTAATTGAATTGACTTGCCAGATTTTAATACGTGTCAACTTTAATCGTACTCAAAATGATTGAGACGTTTTTTTTTTCTCCTCTCGCTCCGATGTGATTCCCTTGGTGTTATTCGAGCTCAACAGAGAGAAGTGAATCATAATTACTAGCACTAAAAACAATTTGTTACATTGTTGTTGTTGGGATGTGAATCATATGCGACGAGGGCTGGTTGGCTGATAAGGTGTGTGTGTGTGTATATTCCACTTTGTTTCACTTGGTGTTATCAAACAGTGCACCGTTGTGATCGAAAGAGATGGGTTGATATATAAAAATGTTGTAAGTGAAAAAAAAAAAATTTGAAAAATTGCTAGCAGCCGCATGGTAATTCATCCAATAAATTTGTATACTGTATGTCAGTGGAGGAATCTAAGCGAACAAAAAAAAATCGATATAACTTACGTCTATCACATAAACAATTTGTGTGTGTATGTGAGTGTTAGCGAATGCCAAAACGACTCTCCATTCTCTTTCTCTCCTGTTCATTCATCCCTCTGTTTTGCATTTGGAATGAAAAGTGAGTGCAGTTAGAAAGAAAAATGTATGCCTAAAAAAACACATAATTCCGCGACGTAAGCGAAACAGACAGAACAAGTGTGCGTGTGTGTATGGGTGAGCGGGTATATAAATGTATCTTGGCAAAATAAGTATGAGAAAAATCCATCAGACACTGACTCTAGTTGTTTGCCCCTTTTCATTCTCATTCTTTAGATTAGTTGGTGGAATTTCCCGTTTTCGTTATTCATTCTCTCTCTCTCTCTCTCTCGCCAAAAACCTTCATTCTTATAAGCGAACGCATTACATTTTGTTCATCTCTTATTGTTGTTCACCACTTGAATGAAGACGGAAAAAAACACTCACACACAAAAATTGTTTCACTTTCGGTCGTTTCACTTGTTCCACTTTTTCACTTTCATTCGAAGTAAACGAATCAAATTTAACTAGCTACCAAACAAGTCAAAAAGAACTGAGCCGAAAACATTCAACAGACAAAATGGAACAACAACAACAACAACAACACAAAAAAAATAACTTTTGTTTGTTCGTAATGTTTTGAGGCCTAAAAATTCATACACCCAGACATTCCGCGAAAACTCTCTGGGGGTCTCTCTTTCTTTCGCTCGCGCGAAACGCATAAATCGTAAATATCATTAATTTTCGATATCTGAGTGGCGTTCCAGTTTGTTGTGCTATTTTATTTTCTTCTTTTTTTTTGGCTGCTTTCTTCCTCGGTCGAATTCTCTCTGAATCAGCCGAATTGTTCTTTCGGTGTGTTCATTTTTTTTTCTCGTCGCTTCAGTTATTTGGTCGCTGGAAGGAACAGAACAAAAAAAAAAAACATGGAACATTTGCTCATTTGGTAAATCTGTCGAGCGCATAATGATACGCATTCGCTCATTCGCTTGGATATCGAGACGAAAACGATTTGTGTTCGCAAATGGAGTAAACATTACCCAGGGCTCGTCCGGATGACGGGTAGAACATTAGCCCAGAAAAAAATGAATTCATACGATCGAAATCATTTGTGCGAAAATTCTTTCTCCTTTGGCATTCCAACAATCGTCATATAATCGATTCAAATTCAATTATATGTTCCTTTGTTATGTGATTTGGTCGTCTGTGTTGTCGACCAATTCCCAACTCTAACACTGTTACAGCCATTGTTTCCAATTGCATAATCAAAGACGAAACGAGCAAGCAAGCAAGCAACAACAAAAAAATCGAGCAAAAAAACCAACTCGAGTGAACAAAAAAGAACAGCCGATGCGTACGATAAGATATATAGCGACCGCTTTTTGGCCACAAGACATGAAAACGAGTAAATCAAACGATGGCAGCGGAAACGTGCGTATACATTTTTTTTTTTGCTTTTGGTATGCGTCGTCGTCTATTTTCGTGGCGCTTTATGTGGCAACAGCGGCACACACACACACAAAAAGATTATTCATTATTCATTTTACGAATGTAAAATTCTTGTTGTCGGCGTGCTAGACCTAACCCAATTTTCCCTCTGCAAAATGCCTACACAACAGCTCGCTCAGCCTGAGTTGGATGTGTGCAAGTGTATTCGAGTGAGTCAGTGAAACGAGCGGATCTTTCAATGGGTTGAGTAATTTCTTTTCTTTAAAGCCAGACACTCCTCTATCGTTTCGGATTGTTCTGATGTTGGAGTGCTTTCAAAACAAACAAACAAAAAACACAGAAATAAAGAAAATACACTTCAGCCTATTTCACTTTTCGCACGTTAAATGACTGATTTGGTCGTCTTGCATGTGAACTTTTCACATTTATCGGCATTCACATTTGGCAATGAACTTTTCATTGTTTCTTTTAGTAAAAAAAAACGAATCTGTTCTCTTTCTTCGGTCTCTTGCTTTTTGCCATTTTTCGTTGTTGTTGTTGTTTATTTAATCAAATTGTATTAAAATCAACAACAACAAAAAATTGTGTGGCGTCGCATATTTATTGAGGTAGGTTGACTGTTGCCGCGCTGCTTCACATTTATATAAATAATAAAGCATTTAGTCACACCGAAAGTTGCGTGTGAAATTTCAAAATGGAAATGAGAAATGGAATTGCATTATATTAGTAAAAAGAGACACATGGCGACAATAGGAATGGCACGCAAAGAAAGTAAATAAAATTAAAAAAAAAATAAAAAAAAACTTTGGATGAATCTGAACTCTTGCCTGTTGTGAGCTTTTTTTTTTTTAAATAAATATTACATTACATAGAAATGCAACACACGCATTCATTCGCCTAGTTAATCGCCAACAACAATACAAATACGAGGCTTTAAAAAGATAATATTGTGAGTTGCAATGACCGTGGGCGCCATTTAATCAAATGCCATTAAGTAAACATTGTTTGAATGCAACAGGCAACAATGTATTCCGATTTATTGACTCGATTATCATATTTGTGCACACAATTTTTTTGTGTTATTTTCATACACTCTCCGTTTTTTTTTTTAAATTTCCATTTTTTTTTTTTTGGTTTTTGGTGTGTCGTTTCTGTTCCTCGTTCAAAAACGACCAAGTTTTCATATTGTAAATTTCATTTTTGTTCTCACTCCCCGTTATCAAAAAAAAAAGCACACAAAACCAATGACAAAGAAAAACAATCAAACAATATGCAATAATGTAATTCATATTAGAGATATTAAATCGACAGCTCAAGCGACAAGGAAAACGAATTATGTGCATAGAGTTGAGCTTTTTATGGATTCCAATGAAACCTTTAACAGCAAAGCACACAAAACAAAACACAACAAACAAAAATTTACAAATAAATACGATAATAAAACAGAAAATTTGATTTGACCATGCTTTTGATCAATTGAATTGCATCTCTCGCTCACTCGCTCTCTACACTGTAGAGTCTACAGTGCTCCAACGGCGCTCGTCCACGTCCACACATGATTATTTTATAGAAAAGAAAGAAAGAAAAAAAACAGATTATCAATGCCAAACTGTAATACGTAATAATGTCACACGAGTCACAATTGTTTGTCAATCTAAATTTTAAATCTTTCGTGCATTTTCGATTAAAGAATATGCAATGAACTGCCTGCAAAAATAAATATTTAATTTTTGTTCTTTTTCAATTTATTCGGATTTGGTTTTCACATTTTTTTTTTCAATTTAGCATTTACTTCTTGTCAATGCGTTTTGTGTGACGGTGTCTAAAACGAACATCGAACAGCTCTTTCATTCCGCCCTTTTTATTGAGAAACGTGTGAGAATGAGACAGACGATAGAACTGTGTGGAGGAGTATGAGAACGAAAAATTTGTTCTTATTAGATGCTATTGGAATGGCAATGTCGATGTAAAGGCCGAACAACGGGGCAAAATCACTATGCAATTACAACTCAGTCTGCGTCTAAAGTATCTGACTGGCGCCTCTGATGCGCTATCATTTTTAGCTTGACTATTTGCTTTTGGCGCAACGGCTTTCACATTGTCACATTGAACAATTTTTCATTCTACTTACTTCTACCCACCCCCCCCTCGTCCATGCTACGTACGGGTCTGATTTCAATAGGAACCGAAGCTGATATCACAGCAGCGGGTCTTGTTCACAACTGAAAATGGCAACGGCATCAGTGAAGCAACAACTAAAGTGTGTATATGAGTGTGAATCAAATCATGCACTTCAATTCCATTTTTGTCGCACTGATTTCATCTAATCACGCTCATCCAATGCTTGTGTACACGTACAACACACTGCACAAACACACACTGATTATTCTGATATTCAATTCATTTGCTTGCATATGAAATAACATTTTCTTCGTCTCTTTACAATGTAGCCGTCTCTGGCACACTATTTTTAGTATTTGGAATGCAGAACCGCTAAAGCCGTAGAATCATCATAGTACAGCCATAGATTAGGAATAGAATATATAAATTTCGGACCAGTAAAACCATTGCAAATGATTTCCAATTGAAAAGAAAACAATGCGACAATGAGACACATGGAGACGATGTCAGTGTGTGTTTGTGTGTGTGCGCGCGAATGATAGAGACAGATTCAATCGAATTATGCACATGCATTACATTTTATGTCTGCAAATTTAACCACAAAATACCTTTGAGTCGTTGTCTTTTTCTCATTTTCTCTTGCAATTGTCTCTTTCAATCCCGGTTTCAATCTAACTTCAGTTATGATGGTGTTTCTCTGTGTGTGTGTGTGATTTTAAATCGCTATGACAGAATGTTCAGATCATATCATTATGAACATTACATCGAGGTTGAAAATTAGACACGTAGCACACACCGTGCTCATCCATAGGCGATTTATTTATAGTCTGGCTTTTGGCATGTTTTTCGTCTGGTTGCATTTTCACTTTGAACATTTTCACTCTTGAAGTTGCTGCTGCTGCTGTTGCGGCTGCTGCTACTGCTACTGCAACAACACACACATGCACTGTGATATATTCGCATCGAAGAAAAGAATGTCAGATTTTTCAATCAGAAAATCTATCCGATCACTGTGCAATGTCTATTCAAGCACGAAAAATATTTGCACTCGAAAATCACATCGGCTCGAAATAGAGAAAAGATTTAGCACAAACGAACAACAATAACAACAACAAAGCAATAACTAACACACACACACACAAAAAAAAACCACGTAAGTGTCGCTCGGTTACTCACTTACTCAGCTTTGCTCGGTCGCATTTTGATAACCCGTCCAAAGTCAATAGCTCGAATCACTTCAAAGGCAACACACACACACACACACTCAGTCACAGCTGGGAAACGCCAGGAGGCGAAAAATCTGAGCCAGACAAAACAAAACCAAGAAATTTTTTTTTGACATAAGCAAAGAGTTTTTACATCAGATATTGTTACTACATATGTTTCGGTTTTGTCTCTTTTTCACTATTGCTATAAAATTCTGTGTGTTTTGTCTGTTGTATCTCGAACCGAGTATCCTTTTCGCTTGAGCTGTAATCTAAGCGAACAGCAGCTACAAACGCCACATAATATTCTCTCGTTTGCCTCTTAATCTCTTAACTCTTGGGAAAAATGAACGAAATGCCATTTTGTGTGTTTGTGCAAAAATTGCGCACTGCAAAGAGAATTTTATGAGATTTTCACAAAATCCAAATGGGAATCAAATTTACACACGCACAATATTATATTGTTTGTGGTGACGATGATGATGAACCAAACAATAAGCGATGACAACGATGACGACGATGCTTTTTTATCGACATACACATTTACTAACACACACACACGCAAATACCCGGCAACAACCATACCAAAATGGCCAAAATAATAGCAAAACAAATCCACAAAGTGATTTTGCGAAAATGAATAAAGAGGAAAAAAACAACAACAAAGAACTCCACAGACAGAGTCATAAAAAAAACTAGTGAGAGCGTTTAGCGTTGATGTATAAAATTAAATAATATGAATTAAAACGGGTAAACCAATGAATCTGGAAAAATCAGTGCGGTTACAACCACAATGGTTGGTATGTAAGCTCTAAATCGTTTATGATAGCTTCACTAAAAAACCGCAACCGTGTACCATTATGGTGCAGCCATATCACCTCGTCTGATGACGATGGAATTTGATCACATCAGCAGCTCTTGCACATTCATAAACCTGATTCCACTTGTCTTCACAGTCAGACGAAAATCAAGAAAACATCATCGCAACAAACGAATCAACGAGATTGCAAATCACAATTGCGTAAAACTCGTGACCAAACACTGTCTCAATGAGCAACATGCTTATGGTGCTGCATTTATTATTATGAAAGAAAAATAGTACAAATGCATTAAGTAGCGGTCATTGATCATTCCCAAAAGACTGAACACCAAGAATTGCATAAATGGCACTTTAAATTCGGAAAACAAATTTCAAAACAATTCACACACACAGAAACACATAACAACCAATGAGCACAAAATCCCATTTGTTTGCAGTGCATTGTTTTGAATTTGCACAACGTGTGTATGTTCGAATGTGATTTGCACATAAAAAAAAAAACAACAACGGCGACGATGTTGACGTTGACAACGATTGGTGTCGCGCTCGGAAGTCTCTTAGCGTGAAATTCAAATCAAAATCGCTTTTTGCATCAGCATATCAGCTTTATTACGAAAATGGCAAAATCTGTATTTAGTTTAGTATTTCTTGTTGTTGTTGTTGTTGTTGTTTTGAATTCGTTCTTGTTGTTCTTATGCAGATGTTTTTCTTGGTGTTGTGTTTATTTTTAGCGAATTTGTTGTTGTTGTTGTTGTTGGTGTTGTTTCGTTGCATAGAAAATGTTAATAAACTCAGAGAGCGTTCACATTTCACATCTCGCACAACATTTGCAAAATATAGAGATTTTGCCTCACACACGTCCACCAACCAAATACAAATGGCAATCAACAGTGTGAATGCCGTTTATTTATAAAAACCGAAACAGCATACAGATGAACAAAAACAACAACAAAAATAAGCTAAAAAGAATCTAATTTTTTTTTTTTAGTTTTTTTTTTGTAAGTCAATTTGATTTGAGACGAGCGCGAGCGCAAACACCAAGTGTAGATGAAGTCGACTGACTACTCTCTTTTCATTTCCACTTTGAAATGATGAAGAAGAGGAAGAAAAAAAAAACACGAAACGAAATAAATAGCTGCAGCAATATAAAATATCTTGAAAACCATTTTCGTTTCGGCACACAAGTGATGCCACTATTTGCAACAACAACAACAAAATACGGAACGTCAAACGCATTGTGATCTCGGCTGCTGCTACTGCATTTTCATTTCGATTTCATTTCACACCAAAATCAAATGCAAAAATGCCATACAGCCCTATGATGATGCTCAAGATGTTATTGCAAGCTTAAGAGAAAGCAATCTCTTGTTTGCCTTGGATTCGTTCGCATACGACCCGGTTCAATCAAAATGACTTGAGATAAAGTGTCGTGACATTGGATTCGGTTGTTTTTTTCACCCCTTTATCCCTCCCTCGCTCTCTCACTCTCTCTCTCTCTCTCTTCGTCAGCTGCATCATTCGCTATGAACAGCAAATGGAAAGGCAAAACTTTTCTTTTTGACTCTCAATGAAGTCATTGCATGGGCAAATATACCACTCAGTTGAAGAAACTTACGCAACAAAACTAAAAAACAACAACAATCATATAGAGGAAAAAAAATATCTAAAAATGGTTTTTGGCGAACGAAATTAAATGAAAAAGATGAAGAGAAAGAAAAAAAACAACGAAATTTATTAATGTTATTTTCTTGTTTCATGGTGATTCCTTTTCATTGAATTTGTGCATTTGGATGCTCCCCAGCGGAGCAAAAGTGAGATTGTGCGGGCAAGCGTGCACCAACAAACCGCATTTCTTTTCTGATACAAAACCAAATAATACTCATGAAATCCATTAAATGGCCATTTTACAGCGACACGTCGTCTCTCATAATGAATCGGAATTTCAGCTCCATGCACATTTTTCTGTGTCGAGTTTTGTTGTTTGTTTACTTTGGGTTTTGTTGTTGTTGTTGTTGGTTGGCGACTAATAAAAACTCATTCAATCAACATTATCATTTTGCATTGAATTTCTATGTTACTACATCATCCTTACATTGTTTGTGTGTTGATGATGATGTTCGTGGTGATGGCACATTTTAAGTTCATCATTTCGCTTCACGCCAACTCTATCCACAACAAAACACACACACACACAACCAAATAAATTAAAATGTCGTTAAGATTATATTTTGCATTGGCCCGTATTATGGCTGTGTGCCACGGTTTTTTTTTTTTTTTTGGGGCCGTAGAGAATCATCAGTTTTGATGATATTATGCTAGATATTATGGCAACATAATTTTTTCAAAGAGAGAAAAGTGCGTTTCTAGACTCCCTAATGGCCTTTGACGACGAACATATGGACGTAAATTTTCTGAGCAGAGAGTTCTGTTTGTTTTTTTTCGCCAGTCAAATTGATTTACAAGACAATATTCTGTGTTTGGTTTGTGAGCGTGCGACGCACATTCAGTTACTGGTGGTAGCATATGGTAAGATCATTGCATGACATGGTGCAATTTTCAATTTTGCGTTAAGGCGCAAACAAAATACTATAAACAATCACCAACTCTGAACAAAAGATGAAACGACCAAATAAAACATAGAAAAGAGATCGAGAGCAAGAGAGAGAGAGAGAACAAGAGGACATAGATGAAGAGAACAATAGAGGGCAAATGTAACAGTAGCATCTAGAGTATATTTGTTAACCAGCAGATGTGGTGCAATACCAGAATTACGGTCACGTAGCAAAAGAGCAACAGTTTCGATGTGTCAACGCAGCGCCTCTGGTTTGCTCTCTCTCTCTCTCTCTCTCTCTCCAGCTCTCTCTCTCCAGCTCTCTCTCTCCAGCTCTCTTTCTCTTTGCAAAATGGGCAAAAAGCCATGAAAAAAAAACGACATTGATGCAATGTTACATTTGATGTTAAAAGTACGAGCGAATAGAATGAGCGCGCACCAAAATGCCGAACCGAAATTCTCCGCGCTTACTTCTTATAAATTGCTCCATTAGATGGCTGGCCGTATAAAAATACCACACCATCTATTTCTATGGACTAGACAATATCACCGTTTAATGATCTCATGATTTATGTATACAGTAAAAAATTATTATCCCATAGCATGTGTATTCAAGTGACATTGTCCATGTTCCACTGTTAACAACGGATGACGATTGGTGGCGACGGTTTCAGATGTTTCAATGCTCGATGCTTATGTGTGACATGAGAATTGAGCAATTCTGTAAATAATTCACTGAAATACATTAATTTTCAACGTGATCCCGGTTGAACCTGAATGGGCCAAAAAACCCAGACCATAAACCGAATCACATAAAATGAAATCTGAATGAGAAAATGAGAAAGGAAGAATGAAAAAAAAAAAAATAGAACGCCAAGCAGAAAATGAATTGCAGATAAACGAAATAAATGCACATAAAAGGGGCAAACATAGACCAAAATGATAGCGACTTGAATATGTGCATGTTTGTAGATTTGTTCTCGTTTTCTTACCATCTCCGCGCTGTGCGTTTTGTTGTTATTGTTGTTTGGTTAACATACAAACAAAAATACAACGGCCAAAAATAAGGACAATAGAAATCTTTGTCATTTATTTTCTGCTTGTTCTCCTTTTGACCCTTATCCGAATCCATACAACAAAAACGAAAACCAGGAAGAAATTATTGCATTTTATTTGTCCATCGTAAACAAATGCGTTTTTAATGTTTAAAAATGAACAAAAAAAAATATTCGACGACCGACCAAACAGACAGAAAAAAAAACACGGTCACTGCTTTTAAATGGGAAAGGAAACGGAAAAAAGATGAATGGCTGAAATTCGTAATGTGAAAAGAAAACCCGAAAAGAGCGAATGTTTGCACACACACACACAAAAACAAAGAAAAGAAAAGAAAACGAGCAACAACAAAAACGGAGGCAGCAAGCCAAACAAGACAATATGCGAGCATCCATCCAATCAGAAGCCACGATTTTTGCAAGGTGTTCACTCGTTGATTTCATTTTCGAACTTCTCGTTTTCTTCGCGAACTGATTTCACCTTTGCAAATATAAATAAATCCACACACACACACACTCACCGTTTTCTTTTATTTTCGGTCACTGGTATTCACTCTACGCTCCAAATTTATTATTCTCCTGTATACCATCATTCACCGTATTTCGTATTTTTTAGTTTTTTTTTTGATCCAAATGAAACGGAAAAAAGCACGAACCAAAAATAACATATAATTGTGTTTGCATGTATGAAATGATCGCGTCGAATTGCACCCAGTGAGACCAATAAACATGAACAGATGGTTTCCGTCAACAAGGGCATTAAAAATTGCCATGTTGTCAAAAAAATAAAAAAAACTGTTGTTGTTGTTGTTGCACTGCACAGTAATACAAAAGCAAGATTGAAAACGTAGATTAGGTTTTTACGATTGTTTTATATCCCAATGCTATAGAACGGATTCGATTGAACGTAAAACCAAACAACAACAACAAATTATTTCTTGTTATTTTCATCACCTCAAAAAAGTGATAGAAATTGGGAATAATTGTAATTTCATGTCCTAAACAAATAATAAAATGCTACTTATTAATATTTTATACTGTAATTATGGGCAATTTTTTGACATTTGAAAATGAAAAAAAAACATCATCCAATAGTTAATCACCCTCATATCACTTGCTTATATGCAGTGAAAGAGAAAAAAACAAATGATTTGACATGAAGCAAGCATGACACAAGAACAGAATGGCACAAATTGCGGAAACACCGATTAATATAAATAGCAAAATGTTGACAATATTGTAACGATAATTGATATAATTAAAAAAGTTAGAAATCAATAAAATAGCAAAATAAATTGACATAATTGCCAATCATCTATTTCGTCCTAAAAATCTAACTATCCAATATGAATGATTCACATTTGAAGCATGTCGCACATTAGCTTGTGCAGCAGGCGCCTCGAAACCTGCACCGTTCAATGTTTGAGGATGAGAAAGCGTTAAGACAGATGGGATTGAAAGAAAACTGTTTTTGAAGTAAAACCGTTTTGTTGAAGAAAATTTCAAGGAGAAGCGTTGAATGCAATTTACTTGCAATTAACAGCTCATTTATTTATGGAAATGAGCTCTAACAAAAATGTTGAATAGCCAATTAACTCAATTTGGATATGAATTTTTGATTTTTAGAACAATTAAGTGGTGGAGGGAAGTGTTTTTCGCAGAAATTTCCCATTTACTAATTACTTATTAGGCTTACTAGCCATAGTTCGTGTTGAAAATAAACTAATGAACCATTTTTTTCCGTCTCTTTTTTGTTGTTTCGTTTAGGCTGCAATTTTACAACAGACCGCTCAATACATAATCGCATTGGAAAGTGAAAAAACACAATTACTAACACAAAATTGCCAGTTAAAGCGATTGGTTGATCAAAATGATATTGGTGGTATGCAAACAGTTGAAGTGGTGCAAACCGTTGCATCAACAAATACATCGACCACAAGCACAACACAACAGCCACATGTGCTGAAGAAGCGTAAACTTGATACGATCTATACAATGCAAACGATATCCGATTCATCTGATGAAGGACTTGGTTCAATGTCACCCGAACCCACCACCGTAACCGTTCTATCATCAGCCACGAATCCACAAACAGTTGTCGCTGGTACCGCATTAATTTCCAAACAAACAGCAAATGGAGCGTTGAACGCAAAAGAATTCATTGAAATGAAAACATTATTGGAAATGGAACGACGTAAAAATGCAGCGCTTGAAGATCGTTTGCGTCAATTTACCGAATGCCATCAAACCACCACCACCACCACCATCTATGCAAACGGTGATCGAATTAGCTATGAACCGCATGAAGTGATTGAGCACACCGATAATATACGCCATGCCACCGATGATGAACAGCAAGTGCAAACGGTACTGGTTGATAAAGTTCATCATAATATGCAAAATGTGCATGTGCTTGCACTCGATACAATTCCAACAGTTGGCCAAACACAGGTGGTAATGTGCGCGCCGGTTGAACATGAAGATGTTGAAATGGTTGAAACCATGTCACGTATCCATCGATCGCAGCCACAATTGGACGATGATGATTCGCGCACGCTATCACCATGCGATTTAATCCATACAAAAGATGAACAACACCTGATTAACAGTAGCCGACCACAATCACCATATGCAAATGTTGAAACACATCATATGCAAACGCATACAATGGTCGCACACAAAGTTCCCACAAATACAATTCGTTTGCAACCCATTTTGGAGGCAGCCATCAAAGCCGAACCGAAAGTTGAGGTGGAACGAATCCATTCACCCGGCAGCATCAGTGTGCTCAAAGAATGCAATAATGATGGCATCGCAACGAATGGCACAGCCGTAAATCAAATCGAATCAAGAATGTTTATCACACATCAGAATCGATCACGACAGAATCTGGAGACAATTGTCGAAGCCATCAGACGTAAGTACACCCAAGCAATTTGCTCTTGTTCGTTTTTTGTTTGTTGTTGTTGTTGTTATTGCTCACTCAATGCAATCAGTCATGCGATACGAATTCAATTTATTTACACTTTTTCTAACATTTACAATTGATGAAGATAAAAGCAAATCTTATCGCAGTCTCGATTTGTTGATTGTTTTTTTGTTTTGTCTTTTATTTTAACTTCAATTTCTATTTGATTTGACACAATCAACAAATGTTTGATTTTTTTTCTTTCTTTTTTTCTTCTTTTGCTTCGTTTGAATCGCGCGTTACAGATTTGGAAGGCGACCAATTGTTTGGCGAAATTGAACCAACCACCCAAACAACACAAGAAGCACCGCTTGCCCTCACCAACAAGCCCAATCAACATCAGCCAGCTCCAATTCAAGTCGAAATGAATCAACCATTTTTGCAATTCCGCACCACATCATCGAGCAACAGCGGTACCGCCATCGTATCACAGATTCATCCGCATCATTCGATTAATAATCGACCGGGTGTTATTGTTGTTAAACAATCTTGAACTGTTCCAAATTGGTAACATCATTCTACGACTTTACACATGGGATCGCTGGGGCAAACGTATTCTATCAAATAAATATACAATTTTTATTGATCAGCCATCAAAAAAGAGAAAGGAAAAAACAAACAAACAAACACAAGTATGCGTTTTTGCCGCCGCGAAACTAAATGAATAAAAAAAAAACAACTACAATTTAATTATTATATTATTAAACATTTATTTTGGATTTTAAGGAGGATAACAACATACAATTTGTATAACTGATGAATATTATTGGAATTTAAGAAAACATTTTTTTTGTCTTAGGATACGCAAGCGTATTAAGAAACACATTTAAAATGAGATGATAAATAGAAAATCAGTTGATGAAGAAACAAACAAACAAACACACAAAAAAAAACATCTAATTACAATCTGCAAATCACATATTCAATAGAGACACACAGTGAGAATGAATTGTGTATGTTTATATAACAAATGTGAATACACATCGCATATAGAGAGCATGAGGAAGATAGATAGATATGTGTGTGACAATTCGAATGTTTCGAATTTATTAGGTTTACATTTTAAAAAAACATCCACAACAATAATAAAATAAAAACCCCATTTATTCAAACAAGATTGAGGATGAAAATGGATCATTTAAAAGTAAAACGACAAGAAAAATCACGACAAACAAAAAAAAACCATCTGATCGACTGATGTCGATATCGAACTAATATCAATTTTCACACACACACACAAAACACATTCACTATTAACAATGCAGTAAACGTAGATTTTCATATTCTATATATTTAGATGTCCTGATGACTGGGGAATGAACAATTGTCCCTCGCACTAAACACACAAAAAAAACTAATTGAATCGTTACGACAGGCATTGTGAAAGAAACAACCAACTCACCATAAAAACTTCTTAATCAATATTTACACAATTCACATTCATTTTAGAATGGTGTGATGCAGTTGATGCAATTTTGAATGCAAGTATACTATAAACAGTTTTACTCATACGCATGCTATAAATTAATAACAATAACTTAGAGTTTGTATTTTGAAAGAGCTTTGAAAGTTACATGGATGAAACACACACACGAAAAAAAAAAACCCAAACATAAATCGTATGTTAACAATTAAAGTTTATCTCCATACACACACACACACAAACACACATACATCCACAAAATCCACTGTGAGCAAAATAGAGAGAATGAGAATGAATCCAATGTAAGTGTTAAAAAGCAAAAGTTATTCGAAACATTTTAATTATCCTGTACACCAGTTGAGCGCAGCTAGAAAATGAGATAGGCACCAGATATAGACGATAGAATGTGTGTGAAAGGAGAGAGAGAGAGAGCGAGAGCGAGCGAGAGAGGAAAAGACAGAGGGAAAGGAATGAAATGAAAATATAGTGACAACAACAATTATGCAGCAACAATAATAATGGATTAGAAAAGTCGAACAAGTTTTAGAGACACTTGAAAACCAAACCGGTGGAATGTATGATCATTTTCGGGGCGGGTGTGGTTTGTTTTTAGTTGTTTTGTTTTGTTTTTTTTTTTTTTTTTAGCAAAAAGTCAGTTGCAACAAACAAGAAAAGTTTAATTGGATTTCTATTCTATTCGATTTTCTCTGTCTCGACCGAAATAAAACGAAGAAGAAGAGGATGACATGAGAAGAATAAAGGGATTGAAGAAAAATCGGCAGACAACATTTGCAAGATAAACACATTTTTAATGACGTCAATAAATTTTCAGATCTTCATACCACTTAGTTAGCTACACGGCATTTTAGAGCAATACAAAAATGAACACACACACTCGCACTGTGGAAAAATCTCTCGATATATTATATCACCCCCATACACATGCACAATGAGAGCGAGAGAGAGTGAGCAAGAGAAAATGTGGAATAAAGTGAAAATAAAAACGAGAAATGAAACAAAATAATATAGGAGGAAATCCGATTTATTAATAGCAAAATGTTGACAACATCGTAATAGTTGATGTAATTAAAAAAGTTCGAAATCAATAAAATGTGCAAAGGAAAACACACACACACTTTGAACAGACATAAATGCCAATCATCATTTTCATCCCAAATCTAACTATCCCTCATCCGCCCCCATCCCCCCAAAAACACACACACATACAAAATGGTTCTCATTTCGGAGTATGCCGTCAGCAGTGTGGTACATTAGCTGCGACAGCTGGCATCATGAATCATTTTTTCTGTCCCGCGTGTGCAGAAGAGAATGAGAATGATGGGCGTCAAGGAAGTGAAGAATGAATAAAAGAAAAGTGCTAAACTGAAAAGTCGCTGGTTAGGCAATAACAAATGCTTGAGAAAATACTAACGAATGTGCGTTGAGCCATGAAAAAGTGATCGAGCCAAATGAGCTCCAAACTGAGAGCGCGCGTGCACATATTACAAAATCGGTAACCAGAGAAAGCAAAGAAATGCGTTTTAAAATCGACAATCAACTTAATTCTGCTTTGAAAATTAATCTATAGAACAATACAAGAAGATAGAGTGTACTTCGCAAACGAAATAAAAAAAAATGTGCACCGTCTTTGCTCATTGCTAAACACACTCCCAAAAATACACATACAAAAATAATTTAAAGGCACACACATGATCGGGTGAATAAACACAAACACACACAATTATTAATGCATCTAATTGAAAATGTTGATTTTAGTACAATTTTGGAACCAAGATTTAGCAAAAATTTGAAACAAAATGTTTTTTAACAAACAGATTTTTTATAGTCAAATGTTGAGAGAAAAAAAAAGACAATTTACATTTTTTTAAAAACAAAAACCAAAAAAAAAATGATGAGTAAAAGAAGAAAAAAGGAGACGACGAACCTTAGAAATGCATTTTTTTTAAATGAAGTATTAAAATCATACAAGACTCAATTAATTAACAAAAAACAAACAAAACAAAATAATTTAAAATGAAAAAAACAACCAGCGACTTTAGTTACACATTTTTCTAGATGAATAAATCGAAAAAAAAACACACACACTAAAACTACTTAACCAAGTCAACTTGGTCCAAGTGGGAATATTCATGTGAGATTTTCATTCACACACCGAATTGCTAAATAAATAACTAAAAAAAAACTCACACAGATATAAAAAAATAAATGTCTTTTTTGAGAAGTAAGTAAAAACTAAATAACAAAATAAAATAACAACAACGGTTTCATTTTTCCCCAAAAACTAAATATGAACATCAGACACGAACGTGGGCGTGCAATAAATGCTTTTTAATGATGGAGAATTGGAGATAGAGCGTATTTTATACAATACATACAAGAAACAAACACATACTAAAATTAGGATCGAACAGGAAAAAAAAAATAATTTGCGATCTCAAAATACGCTCCGAACTCGATACACATACACATAGCGCAACCAACGTTTATCTAAGCGACAATTGAATCACATAAAATTCATAACACAAACACACACACACAAACACATTTATTAATATGGAATACAATTTCTATAGCCATTAGAATGTCGATTTAGATCACACATAACATGATGATAAAGAAAAAAAACAAATGATGAACAAGAATTAATAACATTTAATCGCATTAAATTGTTCATTTGAAACAATTGTCTCAATAGAAAAACAAGATAAAAACAACAACCAAGGAATATGAAATAAAAATGGTAATCAGCATTCAGAATGATAGATGCCTATTGTTCTTTTGAGATGACAACAAAAAAAAACATGAAAAATTATTCGAAGCGAATTATCTGACTATTAAAACATAGCTATACTAGATTTTTAAGGCATATGATATTGACATAGGAAACAGAAAAAAACAGATGAGAAAAAAAACAAACTATTTGGTTCGATTTAGCATTTCGTACTAAAACGTATATAAATCACGAATTTAGCGAAATTATTTCGGCCACTCAACACACATCCACACAGAATACACCGATTTAACAACTTGATGCAAGCATATTATTATCAAGAAACAACAGATTCATGTGTAAAAAAAAAAAACAAAATATATTTATTTTAAGTAAATCAATTTTCAGTTCCTTAAATTGCAAACAACACGACACATGGCAATGCAATTATTTACGTGAAACGCATGAGAAAAAAAAACAGAGAGCGGGAAAAAATGGAAATAAAAAGAAAACAACCGTTTTATTGTCGCTGTTTTGTGTCTAAGTAATAACAAATAAGTTGAATTTACTATTAATTTTCACTTAATCAATACAATTTAAAGTGTTACTTTTAGGGAAAAAAGCAACAATCGATAAAATCACCAAGATTTTTGGTTTTGTTGGTTTTTTTGTTTGTTTTTTTAAAATGAAGAAATTGCCCAGGATTTAGAACCAGGAGGTCTAGTTGAGGTGATTACAAGTGAATTTAATTGACTTGTCTATTAACATTTGCCCATGTGATACGGCATAACACCTCAACATCCCTGTGCAATTGTTCATATTTGCCATGATAAATATTAAAAAGTCCTATTGTTCTCTCAGCGTTTTTAAAATAGCGAAAAATGAAAAGGAAAAAAACAACAACAACATACACACAAAAGTATTTCGCACACATACACACATTTTCCGTTCCCTCCATGATAATGTTTTTGTTCTCAATTGAAATCCATATAAATTTACAGTTAAACACCTAGGTGTACAACTGTATCCGCCAGTCGATCGAATAGATCCATTTAAAACAGCCAAAACAAGCAAGTGAATCCATAACACACACACACACCCCAAAATCAATTCGTTGTCTTTCGAAGTGAATTTACAAAATACCAAATGATTTTTACATCTTTATTTTTTTTAAATTAATTTCTGTGAAATTTTTCTACAACACAAAATGAACGATAATTATTTTAATCGAATTCATCCTTCTACTTCACATAGAAGTGATCAATCACAACATAGCACACGCATACCATGTGGCAAATGAGCAATATGATTTTTTTGTTCATTGGAATTCGTTACATAACACTTCATTTGGCAAACAATTCATTATCATTTTACATCCTTCCAACAAAAGAAAAAAAAAAATGAGGAAAAAAAAATCCAAACCAAACCCAGAGTTATACTAATTGTGAGGAAAAAAACCATCCCGTTTTCATCTCACACTTCAATCACCCTTTTCAATATATACACACATATTTTTCATTGGGTAACTATTGCATTTTAAATGTTCATAAACGTATAGATTCATAGAAAACTGATGCATTGAATATAAAAAAAAAAGAAAACAACAAACAAAACTGCATAAAGAAAAAAAAAACGTGGCCAACCTGATCAGTGGTCAGTGGTCACACACAAAAAAAACGAAAATAAAAATTTAAGTGAAAGAAAAAATCGACACATACACACACACACACAAAAAAAAACTGAATCATAGAAAAAGAAATTTAGTATTAAGTAATATTATAGACTATTTGCATAAGATTTTTTAGCAGTTAAGGTAAATTCTTTGATAAAATGATACAATGTTTTGTTTTTCTTTGTTCTTTCTTTCATGGCATTCATTGACATACCAAACAAGTTAAATTTCTAAACTCTCCCTTTGTCCCCCACATACACACACACATAAACTACGTGATGTATTCGTATCAACATTCGATATAGATATTAGAATACATACATTTTAAAGGACAAAAACAAAATCGAAAACTAGCGATTTTGCTTGGTTACGAATTGATTCGTTTGGTATTGATGTGAATACCATACAACCAAAAGCGGACATTTATCCGATCATTTATCTAATATCTCGAAGGAAACAAAAAAACAAACAAAATTCATTTTCAATTGTTAAACATTATTAGAAATTTTATCAAAACACAAAAACAAAAATCCAGAAAAAGAGCTGAAAAAAAGATGAAAAACAATTTATATTTTTTTTGGCCGTACACGGATTTATATTTTTCATTGAAATAGTCAAAAGTTGGACTATGACAAATATATGAAACGAAATGGAAAATTAAAAGTCATACACACACACACACATAAATTCGTATGAGTATTTGGCATTTGGAATTGGTTCGATCCTCGTTAGAACCGAAATTAGAAAAATTCATTTTTGGCAACATTTGTGATTTATTTTAGAGAAAAAAAAAATTTTGAGAAAGAAATGAGGAGAGAGGAAGTGGAAAAAAATGTGAAATTAGGCAACAATAGCGTCTGTGAATGAGCGCATAAGGCAACATGGACCATAGAGCCGCCGTCTTTAAAGTACTCAAAAGTGCTTGAAAATCTTAAGCTATCAATTTAACAGTCTTCGTTTGCTTATTCGTATGCGTTTTTTCGTTCATAGAACAAATCACTCCAATATTCGTTTTCTGTTCTTTTTTTAGCATTTCATTTTAAAACTTAAATTAAATAAATCTAAATTTTAACAAAACAAAACAAGAAAATTATGAAAATTGACTGATTGTGTGCGACTCAAAGTTGCCACAATTCTAAAAAAAATCAAATCAATCCTTGTGTTTAGACAAAATTTAAAAAGAAAACACATACAAAAAATACGCAGGATAAATTGAATTGGCTTCAGTATTATTTTTATTTTGGCCAAAATTAATCGAATTGGTTTTAGCAAAAAAAAAGAAAGAAAAAAAAAATTCAATAAAATGAAGAAACAAAAAAATTAGGCAAGCTTAAACAGGACTTAGATTCAAGTTTAAATGGATTGAATTGTGATGTTTTGATGAAAATAAAAAAAAAAAAATCAACAAACTGGAATAGAATGAAAAAGAATGGAAACAAGTGCAGAATGTAATTTGTTTTGACCAAAAAATTCAAAGAGTATATTTTTGATGATTCCTTTTTGGCGAAACCAGTTTTTCGGTATTTTATTGGTATGCGTTGGAAAAAGAAACAAATTCGATTCGACTAAATTGGTGAACAACAACAATTTCAGTTGATTTGTAAATTGAGTTTTTTTTTTCTTTTGTTAAATAAATATGAGGTGAGGTTTGTGTGTAAGAAATGCGATAAAAAACGCAAAAAAACATTTTTTGAAAGAAAAACAAAACGAGTAAAAAAAACACAATTCAAGAATTGACGATAAACAAAATTTAAAAAAAAAAAAATGTTGAAAAGAAAAAAATGAATTGCAAAAAAAAAAATCTCATTTAATATAATATGTGTTTGACGTGTTTATGTGCGCGCTCATAAGAAGGCTGGCTACGCATAATAATTGTTGGGATCCAAATGGATAAATGTGGCCACTCTCCGGATTCAGTATCATTCGGGGTATTAAGTATCGGTATTATATGCATGTGGATCCCATATCCGACCGACCGACCGACCGACCAATAAATAATGGCCACTCATTTTTGGATGGCACGCAATTTAACCCCCATCCTCCATTCTCTCTCGCATAGTGTCACTTTATTATGTCTAGTGGGTCGCCCACTTATGAGTGCGTATACATTTATATCTAATCTAATGAGTTATACGATAATCCATAAACATTCATATAGAGAAAAGATTTCACTTGAATTGAATCATAAGGATGCTGACGATGAATAAAAAAAAACACACAAAAACAAAATTAATACAACTAATTTATAAGATGAAAACACACACATACACACAGACACACACACATACATACACAATATTACTATATACAATTAAGGAAACAAAATTTATGGTAGAATTTAAGGCACATAATTATTATTCAAAACAACAACAACAAAATAAGAAGAAAAATGTACATAAAAAAAAACTTGACTTGAAATATACTACAACACTTATTAATCATCTGGTGTTCATGTTACTATTATTTGATTTGATTTCGTTGGTCGTATGGTTTATTGCTTCTTTTTTCCCCCCCACAGTGTATTATTTTTTCAGTTTTCAAACCGAATTGGCCCGCCAAAAGAAAAAAATGTTTTAGTCATTTGAAAACTTTGGCATTGAATTTGGTGCGTGTGTATTTAGTAAACACTGTTTACCAATACACGTTCCATATGCATAATATTACCGACAAGTGCACAATGCCCAAGCAAAAAATTTATTCTTATAAACTATTTGTCTACATTTTTGTGTAAGTATGGTTTCTCAAACTTGAGAAGATTCTCTCAAGTCAGTTGATTTCAGATGAAAATTCCTTTCGATGAACATTTTCTCCCTTCTTTTTTCTTTATCTGTCCGGCTTTTTTCTTTTGTTCCTTCGTTCATTTTCACATTTTCCATTGTTGTTCACACACACACACAAAAACTTTAGTTTCCATTTTACAAACAACAAAAGAAACTAAACAGAAATAAAATACATGTAATCGCATTATCAACAACTAAATATTATATCGAATTTTTAGAAATGAAAACGGTTTCAAAATGGCAAGTGAACATAAACAAGTGTCAAAATTGTCGAACATAAAGTTGTAACAAAGGATCGACAAGCACGATAGAAAACGATGTTCAAACACATTTTTTCGTAGATTTTTTTTGTTTCTGTGTTCATTTGTATTTTATCGTTTTTGGATGGACGGATAGCAGACAATTTTGCTAGAATGGAAGAGAGTGATGGAGTTCAGTTTGATGTTTTAAATATGTCTCAAAAAGTAAATTCATTAACTCACTCTACATTTTAAAGACGTCCTCCAAAAATACTAAGCTCTGAATAAACGTTGTTGGCGTTTCAAGGAAAATAAATACCAAAGTTTTAATAAAGTGTTCATAAAAGCGAAACAGTGTTTGAGTTTTTTTTTGTGTGTGTATAAAACTTATAACTCTATTTGTTGCCGAAAGACAAACAGTTCGACTGAATTTTACCGATTTGTTGGAGTGAAATATGTGAGAGATTTTTGACAAAAGGTAAAAATTTCGGGCGAAAAATATTATCATCAAAATGACGGTTACTTTATGGTAACGTCACAATCAATTTCATATGTTCAAAGTATACACATTTATGCTTCAGTTTTAGTTAAATTTACCTTTCACATTTTCCAACTATTATCACATCAGACGGAGTGTTTCCATTCTCTCTCTCTCTCACTCTCGTCATACGCTTAGTTGGGCATAAATTGTTCATCAAACAAAGAATATTCTCTTCCAACAAGTAGAACATTTTTACAACGTTACATGTGAATCACATGATGTGGATGTCGACTTACATCGCTAGATAAAATAAAATTTGACATTTTACATGCATGTTTAAGTTGAGCCTCGTTTATGTGGCAGTCAAAACAGTAGACCGTCACCATGTATTTAATTTGTTATGACGGTATGAGACTAGATTTGAAATGTAAGTGCATTTGAATATTTTAAAATTGCCATTTTGTCGACGAAAAATTCATGACTTGTCTTTTTCATTCACGAATATATATTTGCATCCAACATCATCTAGCAGCAAATATATTTATTTATCACACATTTTCAAATTCAGCCACAATAGCTCAAGGTAAGCATCTTGTAACTTTGTAATTTTTAAGTATTTTTCAACCACATTTTTGAATTTGCCCAAATAAAATCCAATTCATAGACATTCTTAGAAATAAATCTTTTGATGCACTTTTTGGAAATTCCTAAGCTAGAAGGATTTATCTTTGCCGAGTGCGTGCGTACATTTTAACACATCCGTGCATATGCGGTCGTCTTCCACCAATATGTGCATGTAAACAGTACGCATTTGAAAGTGATAAAGTCCCCCTAGGTTCCAAAATGTACGGTTTGTTTGTTTTTTTTTTATTTCTCAGAACTGCAAAAAAGATTCAATTTCAATTTTAACTCTTTTGAATTGTATGTTGTAAAGTGTTTGCTGTTTCGAACAGCTTATTTGAACTTTGAAAATTCAACTAGAATATTTTGCAAATCGTGCCACGACTTTGAGTAAAATGGAATGACGTTGGGCTTGATCTTAAAATCAAAATCTAAACGTTGTTTATTCGAGTTTGTCGACACCAATCATGCAAAAAGATTTTTCAATAGAAATGTTTAAAACTACTTTATTTTCCATATGCAATAAACATATAAAATCTATAAAATTCGATGCAATAAATAACAGTAACACAGTTGCCAGCTAACAAAATACAGTTTATCGATTTTATTTTAAGTAAACAACAGTCAACAAGCTTGAACAGCAACACTATCAAGTTAAAAGAATCAATATTCAGCGAATATTTCAATGGCTATTGCTATCGGTATTGCACGATGAATGATTTTTATTTTGGTTTGAATTCGATGCAATCTAAGAAAAAAGTGAAAGTTAATATTTACACAGATTTATGTGCGTATGAAAACGTGTTCTTCTTACTTATGATCGGTTTTTGTTTTTTTCACGTAACTTGTATTTTCTTTTTTTGGAAGCTTGTTTGATTCGATCATTTTGCTGTGGTTTTACATTTTTCGTTGGTGAATTGTCTGTTACATCCATGCTATGCTCACTGTTACTTTGTTTTGTATCCGTAGATTTTTGGTGTTTTGGTTTGGGATTTGGCGTTGATTTTCGCTTTCTATTCGTCATACTGAGAAATTGTAAACAAAATCAAATTTGGAAAAATCAAAATCCACAAGGAAAATTGATCCACTTACGCATCGGTTTCATACAGTTTTCTTTGGTGAATGTATTCAATGACATCATCATTTAGTAAATATTTAACTGAAAGGCCACGTCGAAGGTGAAATCTGGCTAAAGTAGAGCTTATTTCATTTGGTATCCAGTTCTCAACAATCGTTATATTGTTCTGTGAAGATATGTTGAGCCAAACATTAAATAAACGTTTGAGAAAAAAAAAGTGTAAATATTCTATTGACTCTACTTGATTCTCGAACATCAAGTCCGATTCGAATATGAATTTCTGTGGATATGATCCCTTACGAGCTATTACCACAATCCCATGCTCTTTCAGCATTGTTTCGAGCTGTTGATAGAAAATTAGATAAATGTTCAATCGATTCTCTTGTTCTTCTCATGAAAACTTACGTCTGTATTGCACCAGAGCTCTCGATTGGCAAAGGATTCCAATAAATCTGCACCACAAAGTAACTTGATTCGAACTTGTTGCCCAAAATAATCGTCAATATTTGTTGGTGCCCAACTAGGAATATTCTCTCGAATGTGTTTTCGGGTATCATTCAGTATGGAATTCAAATGATTCTGACAAACAAAAAAAATGTAAGTAAAATACTTTGAACCACATTTAAATGTGTGAATTCACTCAAAGCGTTAAATCTTTTTCGTATTAAAGATAAATCCAACTCAGTAAATTTGAAGGGTCATGTTTTATCCCTCCGGAGGAATAATTTCGATATTTTTTCCTCGCGGGAGAATATGGGAGAATATTTCATCCTAAACATTCTCCCATATTCTCCCGCGAGGAAAAAATACAAAAATTACTCCTCCGGAGGAATAAAATGTGACCCTTCGTATTTACTGAGAACAAACCTGATGGTACTGTAGCACTTGACAGGTTGGTGTCCATGCGTTTTGCGTCATTTCCCAATCAGACAGTCGAATCCAATCGGAAGACAGCACAGATAACTTAATCATTGTAGTGCGATGTTTGGCATTCTCAATGTGAACATTTGGTTTATTGTATGAATCATGAACAGGCGAAACAATTCCACCAATCACATTTCCTTGCTGAGTCATTCGAAAATGATCACGTGCAATCTCTAAAAGAAACAAACTCAATTCGTGACAACAATTTGCAAATATTTCGATGCAAACTCAGCTTGGCAAACTGTAAAGCAGGAATATCATTAAACAAAATTACTTACCAAACATGCGAAAATGCATTGGTGTCGGTGGATTGAATGTGCCACAGGCAATCAGCACAATATTTCCGGACATTTTGGAAGCTCATTTGATTTATTTAGCAATGAACATTGCGAGTGAATATTCAATTTAACCGATAAAATGCCATCAGTTTGGACATTGTTTTCAAATATTCAATCAAATTGTAAACAAAGTATGCTAGATTTGTGAAATGTCATTCATTAGACAGATGCAAAGCAATAGACATGAATGGATTCGGCGCCATCTTGTGAAAATCACACCAAGTTTAAAGTGTCCGTTGTGCTGGTGGAATATCAAATGTATTGAAACAGATTTGGTTTGTTTATGTTTCGTGAAATATGAAGCATAAGCATCATTAAGACCAGAGTTTGTGTATCAGTTGACACTTTGGTATTTGATCAAATTCAACAAATATTACCATTCCAGGTGGTCTTGTCACACATTTCACAGCACACAATATAACACGTTGCGACAGGCAACAACGAGACAAATTCTGGAACTGAATTTCAAACGCCGAAAAATGAATAATTTATGGAAAAAAGAGACAATTGGCAATGAAATGTGGTACGTTAATCTCTTCGATTCGATTGCAGCAAAACATGCAATTGAAGTGGACAACAAATTGCAAGCAGTCCGTTTGGAATATGAAGGTCTTGGGGGCAAAAACAATAACATATCAACTGGATTGTTATGTGAAGCACATCAATTCTACGAAGAAAACGATTTTGTCCGTGCAATGAACGTATATACGAAAGCATTGTGTTTCGCTGAAACTGGTTCAAAGACAATGACATTGGCATTTGTAGGTCGAGCGCGCTGTTTCTTCCAATTGGAATTGTACGATTGTGCTTTGGTTGATATTGAACTAGCTCTTGAATCGGGTTGCAACGAAGATATGATGCTGATACTGGAAAAATTGCGTTCGGATTGTCAAATGAAAGTTTCAGAGATGGTATCGTTCAATGAGCCATTACGAAAGATGGATTTCGAAGCAAATGAAAAATGCCCATGCTTAGCCGATGTACTGAAGATCACAAACAATGAACAATTTGGACGACATATAATCGCAAAGTGTGACATCGATGTTGGTCAAAATGTGCTGATGGAATCAAGTTTTGCGTCAATTTGTTATGGCACAGTGAATGTGTGCAACACTTGTTTGATGGACTCAAACAATTTCATTGCTTGTCCACAATGTCACGATGTGATTTTTTGCAACAACAAATGCATGGAATCGAATACGGTGCATAAAATGATTTGTGGCACACAGTTTCATCGAATGCCGCCCAAGGTGCGATTCCTCATTCAAACGGTTCTGGTTGCGGTATCGGCATTTCCAAATATCGATAGTTTGATGGAATTTGTTGATGACACCGTCGGAAATGATGATATGCCGCAGCTAGTAAACGATGTACAATCAAAATATCGTCTATACTTGAAGCTGAAGAAATCCATACTGAATGCGAGAGTGGCTAATGAAGTGTATGGCCTGTACAAAATGGCAATGGTTATTCCATCGATTGAGCAATTGTTCAATTCCGAACGTAAACAACGGTTTTTGGCACATTTGTTACTTCATCATTTGGCGACAAATGTCAACAATGCTCACGAAAACGAAAGCACACTTTCAATTGGCGCCATTTTGTGTCTCTTCAATCATTCGTGTGCACCGAATCTATTCAATTATGCCATCGGTGATCGAAAATTCTGCATCACCATTCGACCGATTAAAAAGGGTGAACAACTGTTTATAAGCTATTTGCATGCGCGCACATGGGATAATAAAAAAACTGAACAACGTCAACATGATTTGAAGTCCAAGTGGAATTTTGAATGCAAATGTGATAAATGCAAATCTCAAGATCGGCTGACAGTGCACAGCAATAAAATGCGACAAGATTCATGCTTCAAATTTGTACAACGTAATTTCAAATGTGAATCGTCTGACTTCATGAATACCGTACAACTGAAGAAGAAATGCATCAAATTCCTGCAAAATTATGGACACTTACCATTTTCAGAAGAACTTCAATTCATCACGGATATTTATACCTCGTTGATTTAAATCCATCTTTAAATGATGTCGTATTCAACCAAACAGATTAAATTTCTTCAATTTATTGCATTTTTTAATCATTTCGAAAAAATATCGGAAACAAAAATCGACAGCTTGACTGGCATCTATGAGATGTTTTGTGGCATTTGACATAATTTTTAGTTTTAGTTAATTATTTTATCAATTTTATTTTCTGATCAAAACATAAAAACCTTGAATTTACCCAAATATTATATTTTTTTTTGTATGACCATTTAACTTGATCAAATTCAAATGTTTGATAGCACCAAGAGTAACAAATTGTTATTGTTCCAAACATTTCTTAATAAATTTCAATTTCACCTTCAATTCACATACCTCAAGCATATTTTAAAGTAAAAGCTTTGGTAGCGATGAACGAACATTTCATCTGATTGGACATAACGAACGAAATTGCAAATATTCTTTTTAGAAGTGCAGAAACTTGGTCGAGTTCGGATTTTCTTAAAAAATTTATCAAAACATTCACGATTTCGAGATTATTTTTTTTTACTGCATTGAAATCTTATAAAAATTTTCTGAGTCAAACACAATGACTCGACAACGTTTCATCACGCAACAAACATTTTCGATAAAGTAAATGATCATTCGAATCAAATATTGTTTAAATCTTTTGAATTAACGAAGATTTTAATTTATGACACATTTCAAGAAAAATCCGAATCGAAACAAGATTTTTTTCCTTCATTCTGGAAAATATTTGCAATTTCGTTGGTCCAATTTAACGAAAAATATATTTGCACCTTTTATTTAAATCCAAAATTTGTCCGATTAAAAAAGAATATTTAATGAAATAAAATGCAAAAACAACTGGTTTCAAACCGTCCGTATTTGTAAGGCATTTATGAATATGATATTTTTTTTATTAATAAATTCCATGTTTGATTTGACAGTTTCAGTTTGAAGTAACAAAATACGTTGCATTTAAACATAAAACTATCATAATTCCATATGAAGAGCGTAATATGCCATAATATACGTTATGTATCAATGAGTAAACTAAAATCTACGTTTATTGATTAAATTGAACATCTAAACGGAACATTACATATAAAAAGAAGAAAAAAAAAATTTGTGATTTATTTCAGACTTGCCAGTTTGCTACCAAATGTGAAACCTTACAATAAATTTCAAATCCCTTTAAACTATTGTATCAAAAACCATTACAAAAAAAATGTGTTTTTTTAAAAAAGGAACCTAATCTAAACGCTAATTGATGATCCTTCAAGAAAAAATTGGCTAGAAATTGTAAAGATTTTCACATTCGTTGCATTTTCAGCGATAAAATACCGTTTTAAGTGTGTTTTCTTTGAGTGTACGATATTTCCGCTTATAATGCTTCATAGTTTTGTCATAATTGTCGTACTAAATTATTGGCCGAATCATCACTGTGCGTTCCATAACCGTTGCGATATTCATTGCGATGTGAACGAATAAAAACATCTTCATGCGTTGGTGATTTTTGATTGATTGGATCGCGTCTCGGACGCATCATTTGTCGCAAATCATCCATGGAAATTTCGGCATTTTGAAATGCATTCAATAGAACAACGGCAATGATAACAATGCAAAAACCGCATAAATCGCCAATCACATTTTCCACTGTCATGTGACGCCATTCTTTGAACAATATTGCCGATGCAACAATCACCAATGTGGTAAAAATGACATAGTAAATTGGTGTTACGATGCTTGTATTAAAAATATCCAATGCTTTATTCAAATAATTCATTTGAATAAAAATGAAACAAACGGTGGTGATGATGAGCACGTATGGTAGCCACAGTCCAAAATCATTTGATTTGCCGGAAATTGTATCGCGCAGCGCCAGACCAAGTGCTTTGCATGACATCACCGTTAAACTACCGATTGCCGAACACAATACAACGTAAACGGCTACGTTCAAATGGCCCAATCGTGGTCCAACATAAAATGCAATAAATAATGACAAAGCACCAATAAATATCACATAAATGATAAACGATGCATCTTGTAATTTATTCATGAGTTCGGCCAAATCTTCAACTTCAACCTCCTTTGGTGAATGCAATACAATGATTATTGAACCAAGAATGCACAGCAAACATCCCAATTTACCGAGTAAATTGAGTCGTTCGTTTAGAAACTTTGATGCCATCACAGATGTTACTAAAACACTTAATGCGCCCAGCGGTGTAACAAGCGAAGCTGGTGCAAATGCATACGCAGCAAAATTAGCCGCTTCTCCAACGCCCACTGCAAAAATACAAACCAGATTCAGTTGAAAAATGAATAACAATGCATTTTGATTCGACTTACTTGTGATTAAACCAGCCCACCAAAGCCATTGCTTGAGATAACCAAAACCACCGGCACTGGCACGCAAATTTCCCGTTCGATTCAAGTGAATTAATGCTTTTTTCTTAATTATAAAACTCGAACCGATGAAAAATGATGATGATATTGCTAGTCCAAGTCCAATATAGAACTCTTTTTGATTGTACAGTGTGCTTAAATCATTCAGCGAAGTTGCCGCTGTGGAATTCGACATTTTGTATGTTGTGTGCTTGTGAATCACGCACAAATAGAAACTAGAAATTCGTACGAAATGTTTATACTACAAAAAAAAACCAATTTTAAACACTATCGACTGTCTACCACTTGCATAATCATTTTTTTTGTGTTGTAATTTTTGTGATTTGGACTGTTTTTGGTGTTGTCCACACTCTTTGCTATGATTTTTGATATAAGTTTGTTCTTCACACACAAAAGTGTCGTCTATCACGTTCTGATAAGATAAGCAAAGGCCTTTGAATAATAATTTTCTTTTGTGTTTACGGTCGAGTATATATAGTTCAATTGTATTGGTGAAATAAATCGATACACGTCATTAGATATATAGACGAATCACTGAAAACGACAAGATTCGTAATTAGTACAGTATTTTAATATGACTCATTGGAATTTGTTGTTTTTTTTTTAACACGAATCATGACTTACCTGCGAACCCATGAATATTGTTTCAATACTTTTGATGATATTGTTTTGACGATGTGTACACTAACTAGCTGATAAATGGATTAGTTGTGCGAATAAAATAACGTTTTCCTAGAGCTGCTATCGCAAATCGATGATGGCAAAAAAAAAATAAATGGGTTTCACTTAACAACGCAATTATACATTATTCAATCCGTACAAGTGCTAAGCCGTTTGACAGATGAAATTATTTCATTGTTTCCGCATTTCTCGCATGTTTACATTTCTCTTTATAAAATAGTGTATGACAAATACAATTGGCGAATACAAAGAAATGTCAGATGCATGAATATTTACGTCAAAATCTAGTCCATCCTCAAAAGCATGAAACTTTCATTCAAGTTATTCACTTGAACACTGAACAGTTGAGACATTGTATAATAGATGGCGTTGACATCGACCGCAACATTCAAATCTAAATTTCACATTGAATTTTAGCCTTAAATCGTCATATATTGAATATCCGAAGCAAACGATGTTGATCAATATGCAAATAATGTTATTTATTCAGTTAATTTTTTGTGTCAAGTGCTTTTTCTATAGAATTCAATAATTTTACGATAAATTAACATCGCATGTGAATTAAGAGACGTCGACAAATTTACCAATTCAATTGAAACGATGGAAAAATTGAACACGTTAAATAAAATCGAATTTTCATTTGTTGCACACATAAAAAGTCACTCATTCCAAAACGAAGTTTAACGAAATCATACACACGCACACACATAACAAAAATAATTTGCGCTTCATTTTTGTGTTAACCACTTTTTGAAAACGATATAATCAAGTGGCGAACGAACACACACACACACACACACATAAAATCGGAAATAAAATGTTTTTTGTCGCACAAAATAACATGCAATTATCCTTTAAATACTCATAATTAGCCGTACATTGTTTTCATGCTGTGCAATAAAATCAACAATGTATGGCATTTTTTGGACGGATTTATTTACCCGTTATCTGGCTACTTGTGTACACTGTCAAAATGATGTCGAGTGGTTATTTCAAACGGGCTCTATTGATTTCAATCGTTTCTACGAAAAATTATTAAATTCATGAGCATTTTTAATTGGATTCAGTTGAATTCATTTGTGTGACATTTGACCCGTGTTGGAAAAAAATTCAAGGTGTTCTACCGCAAATATTTGTTTACAGTGTATTTAAAACATGAAAAATGTTACTGCATGCTGTAAACCATCCAAAACGGTAATGTAGCAAAATTCTTGTATCGCATCCAGCAATAAATTACATTGTGATGTTCATGTATGAATTTGCATAGTAGTCGGGCATACTCTATGCCGCTTTATGCATCCCGTCAAAAAAGGATGCTGTTGTTTTTGTTTAAAAAAAAAAATGAAAATAATTTTCTTTACCGAACGAAATTATAATTACCTTAGTTAGAGGGGGTGGCTAGTAAAAATGTTAACATTGATGGTAAAAAAACGGTTTTCAAAACGGTATACTGTGAATAGAAACGATAGAGTTATTTTCTTTATAGGTGAGGAGACGGAAAATGAGAGGTGAATGTGAAAGAGATGAAGTTTATTGTGAAACGAAATTGCATTTCATTGTTTCGATGCAGTAATGGTATATGATCCCTTCGTCGTTGCCATTGGCTCCTCCTCTTTTTTTTATCCTCATTACCTTATGAGCATGCACAGTGCACACACTTTGTACACACTTCAGAATCAAATGAACAACAAAATTATGTTGTTTTATGAATTTGCATCCTTTTAGCGATATTATATCATACCCGAAGTGCTTGTTCATGATGATGCATTTTTATTAAAATGCAAATTGGTATTCGATTCTATTTACTCGTGGAATTACAAGTAAATGTGAGAGAATAAAATATTTAATGAATTTACTGTCCTGATTGCCATGAAATTACAAAAAAAAGCCGAAAATTTTAGTCGGTTGAATTGACCTCGTTTGAGAGCATTTCAATATGCATTAATATTTACTATTGAGGATAGGTCACAACTGTTTATAGGTTATTGATATATTTGGCATTTGGATGACGTTGAATGCATTTGTTATTTTGAGTTTTAATTTTGGTTGACAGCTGTTTTGATATTGTTTGATTCTAGGAGGTAGACACGGATTTTAATAGAGCTAGTTTCATTTAATGTTATCTCATTGTATTGCCAATGTATTTCTTATGGAAGATTTGTTAGGCAGATTTGTCTCTAATATTCCTCGACATGTTTCCAGTATGCTATAATTTGCTTTAATAGCCTTCTGCTAGTACTGATTCGTTTCTACCGCCCTAAATTTGATATAACGAACAACAACAAAATGACTAGTAATTGAAACCACTGTTTCCAGTGAAAAGCATAAGTGGACATGGGATTTTACAAACTTGAAAGCAAAATGCAAGTATCGACGAATGAAAAATGATGTTACTTTTATTTGACTCGCCTCAGCCACTTGTTCCATTACTATTTTTAACGAACGTCTCAATTTTATCGTTTGATTGTTTTCCATTTAAAATGTCATTGTGAAAGTTGATTGCAATCGAAGGATGTGCTGAAGTGCAAATGCAAATGACAATCGACTGAGAGGGATGTGCTTAGTGCTCACATTTACATTTATTCACTCACACAAGCAATAATTTTTCGTTGGTTGTTTTTGTTTTTAAAGCCATCAGTAGAATGTTGACTCAGAGATTTTTTGATATCGCCAACAACAAACAAAAAATATATAGCGACAAATGCCCGCGAAACAGAAACCGCCACATATTTGATACGAGTAACCGCAGCTCAGTTTATTCGCCATACGAAATCAACAAACTGGAAACCAAAACAACAATAATAAAAACCGTTACGATTGACTGGCAGAGAAAAAGAGTGACTAAGAGAGAAGAGAAACAAAAAATACCAGCTATCGAACGCAATCGGTACACAAAAAAGCCATTTAGAGATCGCAAAATCATCATCATTCCAATAATCGCAACAACAAAAAAAAGTTGATGATTCTCATTCCAATTTAAAGTGACTAGCATTTTCCTCACACACAAACAGTGCGTGCACGTTCGCTTACCATTTCGAAAACGTCAATAAACTTGAATATCCCCTTATGGCTGGTGCGTTTCAGCTGATTATTATTCGAATTGCCTCTTCTGTTGATTGCTCGACCTAAGTATATTTGTGTGTGCCAGACAAAATCCATATAAACTTAATTATGCGGGGAGAGGAAAAAAAATCGTATGCTCAAGGTCATAAATAAAAAGGTGGGGATTTTTAACAGGTCATCATTTTTTCGTGTTTTGACTCGTGGCAACAAACGGTTACGGTTATCATTTCACATTGATTTTGAAGATGATGCCACTGGCAATACTGTTGCTGCTGCAGCTGTGTGTAAACGATGATTTCGTTTTACAACCATTCCAGAAGTTGTGTGCGGAACATTATTCACATACTATATACAAAATCAAATCACCACCGTATTCGATGGCAGCGCAAATTTGGTATAATCGTGACGCAAAATTCCATTCGCTAACCGCTAACACGCAACATATGAATTAAGGAAATCACATGAAATATGATGGCTCAAAAACTCTTCATTTTTACTTGTTCGCCTTTTTTTTTGGGCATAATTTTCCTTTGTTTTTATTTACTCTCATTCCAATTTTCCTTGATATCTTATCGTAATTTTTACCTTTGATTTGGTTGCGATGTAAACAATTTCATAATTCTTTTTCACATTCCATCTGCAATGGAAAAAAAATAATATTGGAATTGAACCAAGGACTGGGTAAAGTGATTGCATGTGAGTGAAATTGCACTATAAATCAAATGCTCATATGAAATCATCAAGAATTTTTTTTTTTTTTTAATTTGACGACATGCCCTTAAATGATTCCTCATACATAGGGTGAACTAGTAAAAAACAAACTCAAACTCATTTTGTTTCGATACACCCAAAACCAAAATTGCATTACACTTTTGGGAAGAAGTTGAAATAGGTCTAATTTATCATTAAATAGTAATTATCTTGAGCAGAGCCTAGAGCACAAAAGGATTTTTTGTTTCGGAAAAACCTCAATCTGAGTCAACTTGTCTATGACATGAGCGTGACGCATATTCAACCTACAGATAACATTCGTGTTGGATTCACCCCAAAAATTCATCTATATTAGATATTGTGAAGCTCTAGCCTAGGTTATAGCCTAGCCAACAGACGAACTGAATTTAATTAGACCGATCACAAAGTGTATGTCTCGAATGATGAACAACAACAGCAAAAAAAAACACCACATATTCCCAATATGAATCTTTGAAATGGTGATCCCTTACGTATCACCAAACAAAAGCACATTTGATTTGATTTCTTTGTGAGTATTGCACGAGCGACGGTTTTCCACTCGCTTAAGTCTGATTACATAGAAAATTAGGTTTGTTTGTATGATCTCCATGTGATGTGTGTGTGTTCTCTATGGAAAAAAGCAAGTTTCTTATCAATCGAGACTCTAAACAAAAATTCGGTTTGAAAACTTTCTTTTTATCGAGATGTTCTCCGAAAATTGAATTCAATCCGAATGAGAAAAACCAAGTCAAAGTTAAATTTGCCGTATTTGAAAGTTTATAGTTGAGTTCAACGAGAGCACCAAACACAGAAGCAACAACAACAACAAAATGAACTAAACTCTCATGATAGCATCGAGTTGCTACAGCAAATGTGAATTGAAAGAAGAAAAAAACATTTCGTTGGACGACAAAAAAAAAAATGAAATTGGAAAATTCAAAATACAAATCACCATGAATTTTATTCCATTCTCTCTTTTACTCGTGTGCAGAGTGTTTCATCACTGTGTACACCCAACCGTGTTATTCGCTTGATAACTTGAAGAAAAAAAATTCCCTTCGAATTTACTCGTAATTGAATCACATAACCACATATTGTGGACATTCACGCAACACAGCCGGCAATAGCAGCAGCGAGTATCCAGTTTTCCTGGAGTTTATTGAGACATTTTTGAATTGTTGACCGACAACACACCAAAAATGTCTCAACTTTTCGTTAACAAATTTAACCACCAGTAGATTTTTCACAGTAAAAATTCAATGAAAACTGCCATAAAGCCAATCATTTGCAGGGCTAATCCAATTGCTTAACTCAATTGGTTAGCTTCATTTGCTTTCAATACATCAGCATCAAGTCACTTCGGCTTTTTTGTGTGTTGAATCGTTGATTGACTCAGCTTCTGGTTTCAATTCGTTGTTGTTCAACGGAATAATAGTTAATTATTCCATAGAAAAGTGATTGTAAATTCTCTGGTCTCTTGATCTTTTTATTTTCCTGTTAGTCGCATGATTGAAACAACTAGAATAAAAAAAAAACGCAAACTTTCAATTGATTGAAATAAACACACATTAACATCGCATATGGAAGTTTCACTTTGTCCAATCGATACCAGCCCACCGATAAAACAATATTCCAATCGAAAAGTTTGTATGCTCTGTTGTTGTTGTTCAATGTCTATGTCTATATGTCTTATCGCAAAAGTTTTCCATTTCTTTTCGATTGCACATAGTTGTTATGCGTGGTTGAATTGTATTTTCTTGACACTAACCATTACTACTTTGTTCCACATTTTGAACTATAAACAACTCAGAACTCAGCACACCAACCAAAACGGATCACATACAGAAGAGAATGAAACAGAGAATCAAAAAAAAAGGTGGATGAAATCAATGAAACATAAAATGCATACACGCACAACTAAATTGTCCGTGTAATTGTTGCCGGGAAGAGGACGAACGAGAAAAGGAACGCAGGCATGAACAAGTTGGATGAGCAAAAAAAAATAGCACAAACACACACTCTCTCACACACACACAAAACAAATCACATGTAATATGATTTTGGGATCGCTTGTCAGGTTCTCTCTATTTTGCTGCCTGACATTTCACCGTACAATTTCTCTCGGTTGGCTGTTACTGTTACTGGAAATGATGTTGTTACTATTTATCGGGTACACGTTTAAGTTTTGCTCGATTATTATTATTGTTATGGCTTAAGTTGGCGTGTGAAGTGTGTACGGCGACAACAGAAGCAGTGAAACCTTTTCATTGGGGCAAACGGTTGTGTGCATAAACAGAGTGTGTGTGTGTGTGGAAAAATGGTAGATGCGAGCAAGTGAGCGAACGAGCGCGCGCTCATTCACTTGGCCTGCTACGGGTGCTGTTGGTAAACGACGTTATAGAACACACATGACTGCGTTGCTTTCTTTTTTTCTTCCAAGTGTCTAAAGTGACACACACAAGTGCCATAAACTTAGTTATCCACAAGCCTTTTGCCTGACCCCTTTATATATATATACATATAATTTTTCGTCGCTTTGTACGGTTTGTTTTTGTTGTTGGTGTGCGGGCGGCGCACACATTGTTTGTTTTCCTCTTTTCAATTTTTATTGTTGTTGTAATTTCACTTCGCTTTGGAAATCGAAACTTCGTTGTACTCTTGAATCCAGAATCACACGCACAAACAATGCTTTGCATACTCCAATAGCAAAACGTTTTGACAATCATCACAGAGCATTTCGCATTTATTTCAGTAAGTATTTTTTCTGTTCCGTCTTCTTGCTCGATACGGGTTTTCCATTTGAAATCGTTGAAAAGTTTGTTCGGCCGGACGGTGATTTTGCTATATGCTTTCTCTGCTTATTTTTTTTTTTTTTATTCGCTATTTCCTTTTTTTTCAGGTTTGCTAGTTTCTTATTCGAATTGTTTTCTTTTTATTTCTGCAGCTGTCAAGCTAAACTCTTGATTTAAATCCATTTGGCATAACGAACATTTGATTCGATAAAACCATTCACAGGACTATGCCAACGTTAAAGTTCATGACAACTCCAGGGCTGGTTGGAATATATACAGTTGAAAATGAGAAAATGGTATTTGGTTGAATCGGGGGCCATTTTTCCATCTGTGTAAAATGGTGAAGAAATTACACAGGCTAACCGCATATACCGCACCTACCGCCGACGCATACACACAGCACACAGCATACATCTCTGGTGCAACGTCTTTTGTTTGAAAAATGTCGAAAACGGCACCAAACCAATTTGATGTAGGTAATTTTGTAGCCTGAGACCGGCACACTGAAGTGAGAAAACAAAAGGACAAAAGAATATATAAAGAAAAAGCTCTTTACGAAACGAGCTAGAGCGATCCATTTAAATGATTTACAATTTTCGGTTGGTTTTATTTTCCACTTTATTTATTCCGAACGTTTTTTTTTGTGTGTGTTGCTCTCCGTTTCGAACCATTTGAATAAGTGAGTGAGAAGAATCAAAAAAAGAGAACAGACAGAAAGAGAGAGCGGAGGAGGAAAAGGCTATCGTCAGTGGAACTATCATGTTTTACTTACACCATTTCGAAATGATACTCTCGTGCGTTTATAAATTTGATTTTTCTCTCGGTTGCCTATTTTTCCCATACACACTCACCGAACACATTGGATAATCATTTTGCCACTGTCACGATGATTATGAAAATACATACGAAACGGCCACCGGCATCAAAAAGTGGCCAGTGCCAAGAAACCAACAGAGACAAAGTGATTGAGCCAGTTAAATCGAAACGAAAGTGTTCAAGAAACACGGAACAACCAGATAAAATTCAAACGGAATTGGATGCCGAATGACGAAAAAAAAAGAGTCGACAGCAGACAAATCATTGATGCAACGCAATGGGATTTCCTTGGTGTCCAGGCTCTTAAGACACACTGCTTTACGTGCCTGTCTTTATGTTGTTGTTGTTGTTTTGCTCTATCTCAATCGGGGTATATGTGTTTCTGCTGCGGATTGTTATTTTATGGGACTACTGATGCTATATACCATTGTTCATGCCACATACCACAAGATACCAAAATAGTTTATGTTTCCGAATGTTTTGAGGTGAAATAGTCTCAAAAAGGAAATATGTCAACGAAACCCGATTCAACAGTGGTGGGGGCCCATTCAGAGAATGTATATGATTGTTCATTCCGTTTCGGAATGTGAGTGAATGTGTTATGCGTATGCTCTTGCATATTTGATTTTCGGTTTGTGTCTTCTTGAAAATTGGCCTTTACAGAAAACGGTATTCAGTATTTTATGGTTTCGTTTCATTTTTATTTTTTTCGGTTTGTCCTTCTTTTTTGGTCGGTTTTCAAGTTTGACCAAGGATTATTTATGACTATTTTGGCTGGCCAAGATAGGCTAAGGCGATGTCTCTCTCTCTCTCTCTCTCTCTCTCTCTGTGTGTGTGTGTGCGCTCAGTTTCCTCGTTTTGTTGACCGATTTATCTTGTTTGTTGTGAATCACTGTTTTTTTTTCGGCCGCTTTTTCATTTGGCAATTTTCAAAAGTGCTATTTGCCCCATACACACATACACACCCACACAATTTGAATGATTCAGAAATGTATAAATGTTATTGTATATGTTGAATGTTTGGTAATCCCGCATCTAAAGTGTATCCATTAAAATATGGTCATTGAGAATAAACGAAGCACAATTCCCATGCGAAAAGATTGTTCATTGAATGAGTTTTACATCGCCATCTTCGATATTGTCGACATCACCCACCCACCACCACCATCAAACTACATTAGTTTTTGCTCCACATTACCCGCAACTCAGCTCTCACTCTATCTACCGTGGTGGTGTTGATTTTACAATGTCCGTTAGTCTTCGTTTGTTTATTGACAACTTGCACTCAACGCCATATCCGATTTTATATGTTCAATTTTCCAATAGGTAAATGCACTAGGATGCTATGCTCACGATTATAAAATATTATCGAGCTGGGGGTATGTGGTTGAATCGATTTGTGAATAAAATATACGCAGTGGGACATTGCTTAGCAACATTAAATGGGCAAATTGTTATTGGTAAATTCGTTTAATTAGCTTTGGCTTGTGTCATAAATTAATTAGTCTTTATTGAACGATTATTTCGTCGTAATATTACGCTACTTTATTTATATGAAACGCACGGGACGCAGCATATGACGAATGTATTTATTTGTAAAATAGCAGGCAAAATTGCAATCATCAAGCAAACATGTGTCAGTATTGTCACATTATGGAGGCCACTTGGTTTGCAACGAAGTGCAATCAAGAGAGCGAGAGAGGAAGAGAGAGAGATAAACAGAGATAGAGAGAATGAGCAAGTATAAATGACAATTAATATTTTATTACTTTAAATTAATTTTAGTGCTTGGCATCAATTATGCCATTGATTGGCGCAAAATGTAAGCGCATCGTTTTCAAAGAAGTTATTATTATATGTGTGCCACTTTTTATTGGCATAATAATAATATTAATGGGTTATAAATGGGCAAAACTGCAAAAAGGATTTATCCCGGATATACTTCGGGGGTAATTATTATCGATTGGCGTTGCTATTGCACACGATGAGCACTGAACTGTATATATATATATATTCGAATGCATTCTAAAGCAGCCTTTTATTACTTTTCCCATTTATCTTGCTTAGTGCATTCCATTGAAACTTACTGCTATTCCTTTTGTACACTCGCACACACATTGCAATAGAATTTTCCCATGATTTTCATCTGATTACCACTTTTCACATGATTTCCACTTTCATTGTCTTTTTGCAACAACCGGATCAGCTCATTGTTTTCCACATATAATGGCGTGTGTTCGTGTGTGTGCTTCTTTCAAGTGCTTCAACGATCCATTCCGTTTCTATAATATTCCGATTTTGGTGAACTTTTCTACCAGCGCAACAATCATCTCATTCAATTCTTCCAGTGGAAATGCAAAATCTGATTATCAATTCTATTTTCTATTTAACCGGATTTGTTGCTGACGCTAAATTCCATCGTCAATCTATAACACACCGCTTGGTCGCTTTGTGCGCATTTCGAATGTGAATCTCTCTATCTCTCTCTTTCGCATTCTCCGTGTGTATGACTTGTTGAATGGATTATTAGGTATACGCTCGTGAAGCAATTTCACAAATGAGATGATAACATTGTGGTTGAATGTTGTGATTCGTGGCCATTTTCGTTTCGGAATATTTTCATAAAGTGATTTTTGGCTACGGTGAATGTGGGCTTTCTATCCTCACATCTCAAGCTTTTATCCTATCCGATGCTATTTATCCAAGGCATTTATTTTACGATTTTACAACAGGGCAATGCGCTTACGACCTTTTCTTTGTGTGTCGCTGTTTTTTCTTTTTCTCTCTCTCTCTCTCTCTCTCTCTCTCTCTCTCTCTCTCTCTCTCTCTCTCTCTCTCTCTCTCTCTCTCTCTCTCTCTCTCTCTCTCTCTCTTCACTCAACTTGAGTTGTTGGATTTTGTTTCAGTAAAAATATTTGCTTTCGGTACGATGCACATGATTCATGTGACGTTTTGCTCGTTCGTACGTTCACGTTCTAATTGAATGAAATGTATCAAGTTTCAGTGTGTTTTTTTTTGTTATTTATTTTTTCGGGGATTTAGCTTGTATTTCTTGGTCCATTGTGCCATTTTCATTCATTTCGACAGCACTTTGCGTCTTTCACTTGTAATCTCCTTATATTATGTTTGTGTGTGTGTGTGTGTTGACGCTGTCTTTCGTCGTCGTTTACCCGACAAAATGTCGCTGAGCTCTCAGAAATACCGTTCTGTGATTCAGTGAATGCATGCCAAGCAAAATGCGAATGAATGGAACAGCAAAGTCAATGAAAGATGCTTTGGCCAATGATAATGATATTAACAACGCTCCATTACAAAGCCACGAGAAAAATAAAAAAGAAAATCAAACAAGGGGTCGGAGGAGCTTTTGAAATGTATTTGGTTAACGCTCGTGACGTGATGTTGACACAATTCCTCAGAAGTCTTAATTTTTTCCAAGACGAATTTTAAGACAAAATTGACGATAGTTTCAATTGTGCAATTTGACAGACAATTTTAGTCGATTTGATAAATTTTTATGTATTCATGAATAACAATGCATAGTAACTTTTGAAGCATTTAGACACATTTCGAGAATTGAAAAGGATTTTCTGGCCACACAAACTATAAAAAATATAAAAATGGCAAGAGAAATGAGCACCCTTTCAATACATCCTCTCTGCGCATTCCTATTGTTCGCTACTGTCACCAGTTTTCCTTGAATACTTGAATACGTAATCCTGATGCATAAAAGTGTTGCAAAGAATCCTGTTAAATTTGTTAAATAGGTCGTCACCGATCGATGCCAACAATTTGATTGAATAAAGAGGCCAGTAGCCAAAATTGGATAAAACTGAACAAGGTAAATGCAATACGCCGGAAAAAAAAATGTGTATACCGTCAGTAGTTTCCGATGTTTTGGTATTAAATCTATAAAATCCCTGGTATTATATTTATATAGCCTTCACTGTGAACTTTGTTAGATACTGTGTGCCATGCATAGCACCACGCCACGGTCACATAATGCAAAGTTGCAAAGTTCGCAAAATCGTCGAACACGTCAAAGCTCTGTTTACGTTGCCATAAAATGTAAAACCAGTTTACTGGGGTTATGCACAACACAACCAAGTGAAATTTGTTTTGAATATTGCGACCATGTCTCTGTTTCTCGGGCTTGGATCTCGCCGTTGCCCGAAACGCGCGCGCTTTTTTTCCCCCGTGTTTCACTCTACACTTGAGCATCAATAGCCGTTTTATTTTTATTATAATTTGCCCGCTTATAATGGTTTTATTTTATGTTTTTATTTGTAAGCGGGCTTGCAAAAATGCTCTCGCCACCGTCTTTGTTTGCATATGAAAAGCATTTTTGCTTTGTGGAATGGCGCACAACAAACGACAATTGAATAAATGAGATTCACAGCAGCTTACATTTTCGCGCTAAAAGTCTAAACAAACCATTTGACTGCATGAAATCGAGCACGCTAGCCATTTCAATTCAGTAGAATGAGAACGTTTGCTGTTTGTCTGTGATTGTAAACGTAAATATGAATACACACACACACACACAAACACATACAAACACACACACGTATAGCAACCATATTACACTTTAAAGTGGAAATTCAGCCATTTAATTTTAAAGAATTTCGCGGCTTTGAACACAAAGGGAGATTTTTTTTTTTTTGTTATTTTGTTTCTTCATTTGTTTTCATTTGTTTTTATTTGTGTGTTCATTCGTTTGCTCTGCAATATTCCATTTATAAATAGCATTTATGGATGCCAAGCAACGTGGCGGTTAGATAAGATTGTTGTGATTTTTCTCAACACAGTACAGCTATAATATACAATTGGAATTTATTAAATCGCTTAATTTGCAAATTTTTATGTGCGTTGAATATGCGATGCTGGAATTTAAATGTTGGTTTCTAGAAAAGCTTATTAGCTTTGCCAGACGAAACAAAGAAATAATGCCCAGTTTTATTTGTTTTCGCCGTTTCTATATTTTTTCGCCACCAAAAACCTCGCTTGCCATGAACATCTATCGCATATCAAATCTCAAGGACACACTTTGATTTTGATTTTTTTTTTTTTCGTTTTTTGCTATTTATTTTCGTCATGACGATTTGCTTTCAATATCATACACGAGCGCACTCACGTCGAGTAACGATGACCAAAAAACGTCAGGAAGAGGGAAAGTTGAATGCGTTGCTACTGTTAACAGGTATTTTTGTTTTTCTCTCTTCTAGTCGAAACTTTTCACCGACCATTTCGCCTAGATGGAAGACATGTTGTCGGAAATAAATCGACAGATTATTGACCTAAACATAACTTATACTATGTCATCATTGCGTTGGCGTTAAAAATATATATCAAAATCAACAACAACAAAAAAACATTTCTGCCATAATGATGTCCCGTTTTCAAAGATAGAAAGTTTTGTTTTTTTTTCATTTCTTTTTTTCTCCTTCTTGATTTAATTTGTTTCTTTTTCTTTTCGTGTCATAATTCTTCAGTTTTGCAACATTTTTTTTTTTATTTCGTTCGCAAAACTTTTTTTCTCCAGCATTGACTGCGTGATTGTTGCTTCTAGGCAACCGCAACCAAGCCAAGCGAATACCAAACATCATACGGGATTTTCCCTATGTTTATAAACTTTCATGTGCTCCAGATCGTCCTCATTTATTCAGATCATAGAATCAAAATGAGAGTAAGAGAAAAAAAAAATTACTAAAAAGAAATCATCGCACAAAAAAGAGCACGATTTTAATTGAGACATCATTTCGTAATTCATTTCAAACTTTCAAAACTCATGGTTTTTTTTCTTTCTCTCTTTCTCTCTCTCTCTCTCTCTTTCTCTTTCTCTCTCTTTCTCCCTTCTGCTCATTTTGCGACTTTTCCAGTGTTTGAAGGCTGATAATCAGGGAATATTCTGCTACTATGCACAATCAAATGCCTTTGACAATTTATAGAAACGCAATAGGTGTCAGCAAACTTGTAATAGCCGTGATAGGAAATAATCATATCTCAATTTTTTTTTAGCGTAGCAAAACCTTGATGAAAAAAGTTTTTTAAATGCCATCTCATCACACCACTGCACTTCACACCATTCACTCCGCTGTGGTCGATGTAAACATTTTTCCTCATATTTTTTTTTTACTATTTCTGTTCTTTTTTTTAGAAAATCTTTTCGCATCGTTATCTTCAGCCGCATTGTGACTGTTGAATGCCATTAATGCACTCTTTTTGTTCGTTTTTTTTTCATTCGCTTTGAATGTTATTTTTTTCAGCACTTTGCTCATCCTTTGTGTGCCAAGTAAATCATAACCAGACGCAATTCATTTATTTGTTATCAGATGCAATCGAATGCACATAATCGTCATGCAACACGAACAAAAAACCATCATTCAAGCGTTTGGTTGATTGTTTGGTCGTTTGTTCGTTCGTTTTACTTCATTCAATTTTATCTGCTCACCTTTTTTCCACCCATTTTGTTATTCTATACATAACATCTTAAATGCTCCGCTTCAAGTAATCTAAAAATGAACAGTGACTGTCACAATTCAAAAGACGAGCTTCGCATTTAGTTTCTCAATGGTGATTCTTATCACAACCCATTTCATTTTTAATGAATGACGAGAAAAACTTTTCACTCTTTTTTTCTCTCTATCTTCGTTTCGGAATGTTTTCTTGTTTATTGAACACAGCTAGGAATTTCGTTCGATGCGAAATAGTTATTTCAAGTCATTGTGAATCGTTGAATGGTATACGTCTGGGTTAGTACACTAAACTGGTTTTCGGCCAAAAAATTGATGCCATTTTCTTGAATTTTTAAAATAATGTAAATCCATTGATGAAACATTCCCGATTGGTGAGTATTTCAAAATTCAAACCAAATTAGACATAGCTTTTTGAATATAAAACGTCATTCTGAGTCAGAATTTTTGACATAGTTTCATGAGGTGTATGCATTTTACAAGAAACACCATGACCAAGACCCTACTAAAGCTATCTTGAACTCAAACTTTAAGTCATCAGAGATACCAGATTTGAAATGTTGCTTATTAATTTGATTAAAATATCTAACTGGTGTTTATGTATCGTTACGCTAGGATCTAGGATTAAACCCAATTCCAATGTATAGTTCAAACTATCTGCTGTAGTTCGAATAGAATCTCTGAAAATACCCAGTGAATATCTGATGAGCGGCGTTCATTGAGTGCAACCTCTAATTTTTCCCTTTGCGTATTGAATTTTATATGTTAAATGTAAAAACCATAAAAAATTAAACATCAAACACACATCCTTAGCATAGTTAATAAGTTTAACTTTCTGCAGAAGTTTCTCCGTCCGTGGCTGTTCATTGTGGACAACCATTTCAGTCATCAATTATAAATGATTGCTTGATATCATCAATATTTATTGGGCAATATTGAATTATTGGACATTTTAATCGTCTTTTAATGTTAAAGTTCCTAGACTGTAATAAAGTTTTGATGGAATTTCATAACAATTTAAGTTTTAATGAAAACTTGAAAGGTTAATTTTCTCGTATATAATTTTATTGATTTCGTAAAACGCTTTTCAATCAAATAACACGACACGAAATTTAATTGATTTGATTTAAAAGTCAATACATTTTCGATGCAGAAAACTTCTTTGCCCGACCTCGTCAAATGTTCGTCAATATCACGCACTAAACATGCATGCACTGGATGAATAAGCGATCAAATTGGAATTGGTGATGACTACATAATTTTCATTGTACACACAAACTCTAACCACGAATCAACCGCATTCGAAGAAAATTCGTTATAAATTGGTTGCAATGCAATTTGTGTCAACATAAACATCTCAATGTGTTATTCGCATAGACAAATTACGTGTGAAGGTGTATCGAAAGGAGAATGCATAAAATGTCAATACTTGAACTGACCGAGAAACGAGTTTGTGTGTGTGTGTGTGTGTGCTTGCATTTGCATTTAAACTTAAGCATCGACATATCAACGGTTAAAGCGAAACGTACCACCTTCTAATGAAATTAATTTTTCACTCGCAAATCACCAATCACTTACAGCAAAAAGCAGCAGAGCCCAATGTTTAAATGTACACGCACGCACTCACACAACCACTCTCGTACACCTTCACGTAATACACGCATGCACACGAGCACATGCATGCACAGCACACAACATTTCCCATAACCACATGCTCGGTCACTTACCATCTAAATCATTGCGGCTCGGATCATCATTGCAGTTTCACAATTGCAATGTATGGCGTTTGAAGTGCATTTGTGCATTACGTGAATATTGCACCACGTTGAACTGTGATTTTCCATCGATGGCGAAAGGGGCTTTTGGTTGAGTTCGATTTCCCACGCATTTTGCGAATGGCCTCGGTTGCCCCGAGGTGAGCTCAATCGATACACTCACTGAGAGAGAGAGAGAGAGAGAGAGAGAGAGAGAGAGAGCGAGACCGCATTAAAGCATTTATTTAAATTGCATTAGAAGATTACGACCCACTGAACACTTGCGTATATAAATTAACACAGTCACTGGAACCGTTCATTATGTCGAATAGATTATTACGCACATACTTGAAGTCTATGGCCACATTCATGGGAATTTACTGGCATGCTGAGAGACAGATTGAACGGAGAAATGAGACAAGGCCATCAAATGAGTGAGCAAGACAGATAGATAGAGAGCATCAGGCTCTCGTAATTATGTACTTGCTTCAGACCATTTCAATATCATTTCACATTTTCGGGTGGATGGAAGGGAGGGACATTAAGAGCATTTCCCGAAGTGATTGTCCCATGGATGTTGGATTGTTTCAAGTGCCCGTCGACTAATGACGTGTGTAACCCGTGGAGACAATTTTAATCACACAATACGTCAGATTCAATTACCTTTCGGCCCATTCTCGATTATTTCATTAAAACATTTCAGTTTTCCGGATGCTCGGGATTTGGCCGAATTCATCTCTCTCCTTCCTCCCAAAATTTCACCAAACAAATTGAACGCATAGAATCACAAAATGTTGACTTTTCTATTGATATTTATTTTCTAAAAGCCATTGGCATCAAATCAGCAACATATTTGTTGTTGGTTTGATTGGTTTTGTTGCTCAATCATATGTAGTCAATCACATTCAGTCGAAATGTTCGCCCACTTTGTCTTTTTTGTGACATCAATTCAAAAACGTATCGATCGATGGTGCAGCCATTGCAAATATTTTTGAGTTTACTTCGGTGAAAAGTTGGACATTGAATTTGTTTGTTTGATGAGTTGAATTGAAATGGTGTTTCCATATTGTGCCCAATATATTGCACATACACATATTTGTGCCGAAGTGAACACACACACACACACAACCAACGGAATGTATGGGCACTTCACTTCGATTAATATGTTCATTGTTTGAATGACCACAAAATGCTTTCGTGTGTGTGCCGTTACATTGTTGTAAAACAAACGCTTTCGGTTTAGAAGCATCATGTTTTGTGGCTTTTTGAACACATGGTCTGGCATTCATTTTGAATATGTGTCACTATTGGCTTCACCCATTCCATCCATTCAACCTTAAAATTTGTACAGCCCGAAAGGCTGACACTTTGCATACACCAAAATGACCCTTTCTCACGCCGATCAGTTGACCCAGTTTTACAAATAATAAGCAACATAATTTGATTGCATTTTTTATTTTTTATTTTTCTTTGTGACAAATTCAATTTCAAATTTGTCCCTTGCCACATCAATGAGCATAAATTTGACTCAAAACATTTCTTTGCTCTTCTCATATAGGGTGCGGTGCACTTTTTTGACATTTAAAATCGTAAAATTGTGCCACGTTCGCTTCATTTCGTTTAATATCCGGCAACAAACGAAGAGATAATGTTAATTTGTTTCATGCCACTTTTGAACAAATTGTGCAACGCTTACAAAATGCTTAGTTTATTCAAACACATTTCAATTTTTGGTGAATGGACACCACTACACACTGGGGCTGGGTAATAAAATTTACTGAAAATTGTATGCAACGATAACAAGAGTTGCTAGTTTTTTTTTTACCCACCGGAACATCTCATGCTCGAGTGGTAACATTTTTTTTGATAGTGTTTTTTTGTTCGTGCTGTCTGTTTGTTTAGATAAATTTATCATTTCAACATTCTTCGTGTGGATCGTGTCCCAGAGTTGGGCTGACTGTGCATACATGCTACCACTTAATGCATACATGTGTTTATACAATTAAAAATCTGCTCGGTGCTCCAAGTATCATTGTACATTTCGCAGTTAAAAACCGCTTAATGAAATTGGACTTTTTTTTAATGAGCAACAAAATAGAACCACCAACAAAAAAAAAACAAACACTAACCACTCACGGCTTAATGAATTGTTATACGAATGAGTTTTCGGACACTACTCGTATTCTACTAACACGTTGTTTGCACACTTGTTCAAGCATCGCTAAAATTACTAAATGTCATTGATGGAATTTGTTTCCTCACACAGTCACAGTATCATTTTGTTTTTCAAATTCCATGAAAAACGTACAAAAAACACGTTCGAATGTCATGATTTCATCAGGACGTTGATTGCTTTAAAATCAGGAAGCAAATAATGTTGCGTATAAATAATTGTCTGAAATGTTAAATAATGTCTCTTGATTCGCACAAAGTGAACGAATTAATTCAAAGTAAGCTCCAAACAGTCATTGCTCTCATTCGGTTAAATCAGAATCAAAACCATTTCAGTGTTTCAACAGTTCAATGCCCTGAAACAATGTGCGTAGGCTGTTTGCATTAAAAAAGATGCTTTGTATTTGCGATGGCATAAAGTCAACTTGACTTTGTACAATATGTCGTCTATTCAATCACAGTCCATTGACTTTTTAAACTTGTACCTTCTGCTTTCGGAGAAAACGACATTCCATTACAAAGTGGTGCCGTTCTTGAGTTAATAAGCCTTAGTGCGTATAATAAACATCCGTCTGAACAATGCAGTAAAACAATAAACATATTTTCTTTTTCTTTTATAAGAATTGAACCTTTTGTTTGGTCAATTAAAACGAAAAAAAAAGAGAAAATTGTTGATTCGTTTCGAAGAAAAGAAATCTTTCTTTTCGTCTCATTGAGCGCAAAGAGTGAAATGTTCCTAAACATCAAATATTCCATTTCGATTTATTTGAATCAACATCAAGTTGTCAAGTGGTTTATTTTAGTGTAAGCTTTTAATTTGAATTTCTAACTGAAGCCAATTTAATTTTTGGAGAATTGTAACTCGTTTGATTGTTAGCATTGAATGTGAATGTGAATGTGTGTGTGTGTGTTTTGTCATTTAATGACTTGAAAATATGTTACAATAAAAGTGGAATGGCAAACATTTCAGGGAATTTTTGGCGTTGCGGTTGCAGCTGAGTATTCATTATAATATCACATTCAATTTGAATGTGTTTGAACCAATTTCATTTGAAGTTGGTTTCTATTTTCGATTCACATCACCCAAAACAGTATACTGAACATGCGAACTAAAATAGAATGAAAGAGTCCATGAAATGTTTTTTCCGGTTTTTGTTGTTTGTGTGTGTGTGTGTGTGTTTTTTTTTCTCGGGAAAACTTGAAATTGGTTCAACGTTTTATGCTAAACGAGGTGCTGTCGTTCCCCATTCAATAATTGTACCGTTCAAATGTATTCCGGTTCGTTTTTTTCATCTCTCTCTCTCTCTCGTCTCTTAATTGAAGAAAGCAATTAAATAATTATTACGGAAAATAAAATCAAATAAGTCAGGCAACGGTTTTTCGTGTCGAATTTCCTAAACAATCGGCTGTATTTGTGCATGTCATGCTTTGCATAAAGCGATAGACAACACCATTCGGTGTGCCGCTGTCGTTGGTGTTTCGCATTTTCTTTGTCGTTGTTGTCGTCGTTGCCAGCAACACCATTGAATTCCACCCGAAAGCATCGAATCTGTTAACGAATTACTACCACACACTTTCAACGTTAGAAATGCTAACGAAAAATCTCGTTTTTCCATTTCCATTGTTGAGTTTATGATTTTCAATGGCGTGGAATGTTTTGCATATTTAATTACAATTTCCAATTCTCTTGTTGGTGCTTTCACTTTCCCTCTTTCGCATTCGGTTTTTTTTTTGCTGCTGTTTCTTATTTGCACCAGGGCGTATTTTAATGAGCAGCTCTGCACAAAAACTGGCATTTCTTGACCAGACTTCAGGTAGCATCAAATTACATTGTTATTTTTGCATGTAAAACATGCTCCTATTCGAAATCGATGAAGTTTTCATTGCAATGAGTAATTAGAAAATCCGAACGTGATTTCAAACTGATGCTCCAGGGAAAGAGATTTGGCTGCGATGACGAAGTCATAGCAGAAACGAACGTTGATTTGGTATTGCATCCTCAAAATAACTGTAAATCAATGACTAACATTTATTCCGTCAATAATACGTTCTGTACTGTAATTTTCACACATTTTTATTCCACAGTGTACCGAACTAAAACTAAACGTGTGTATTTTGTTTTTGTAACTGATCGAGTGTACCTGCTGAGATGCTATTAGAGTATTTGAATGAAATTGCACTTACGATTACTATCAAAACGATATCGCTTGTCAATCAATTAGGAGGGTATTGCATAAAAGCAATCCATTACATTTATTAGCTTAAATGGATTCCATTCCAAGTCCAAAGATTCAGTTTGGCTCAAAACGCGACGCGGACTTTCGATGTAATCTACTAGTGTTCCACGTCAGGGGCATATATGCCCCTATTGGATTCAGTGCGGACTGGCAATCCTATGACTCCCAACATATAATGGAATCTTGAATGGAATTCATTGTTCTAATAAAATGATTATTTCCCCGAGACACGATAGTCGTACACTACAGACACGATCGGGAGCAGAGACTTGTTTTTGGACAGGATAAGCCAAATACTTAGAATATTCAAAATATCCAGACCGATATTTATTGTATGCGTTTAACAAGCGTCAAACGCAAAGAAACAAACAGAGTGGAGAGCGTCTCTGTCGCACATCAAAAATGTGTGTTAAATTTTTTTCTTAAAATACGCCCTGGTTTGGATGTTACTGAATCACAAATATAAGCCATATTATACGATTGCTTATGCAGTGCATTCGTTGAATTTGTCGAACGAGAGAGCTATAGCTCTCTATAGAGAGAGAAGCATGAGTTCAAAAATGTTGCGATGTGTGGAATGTTCCACCCAAAAACGAAATTATATTTATTCAGAGGGTATGCAGCGTCCATGGATTGCCACGACATCGTTGTCGTCGCCATGCAAAAATCATTTGTAAAGAGCGATTCGCGAGCATACAGCCGAAGAAACAGTAGTTAAACATCAACTGGGTAAAATTGTCTTCAAATATTGTTTGCATGATGAATTTAAAACAATAGATCACGAGACGAGAGAGCGACAGTGAAAGAGGAAAAAGCCATGACAAATATAGCAAACAAACAAAAAATCTCATCACACTCCCAATCATTTGCTTCGTTTTGTTTGTTTTATCAAAGAAAAAAGACCAAAATATTAACACTCTTACAAGAAACAAAAAAATGAACATGCCAAATGGAATTATAAGAAATGTACGGAAAAATTTATTGTGCACATATTTGTCTAGCGGAAACGTTAGACGAACAACTTTTTGGATACAATGACGAATTGCGATTTCGTCATAAGCAATACCATTTTAAGCAAAAAAAAAAAATTATCAAATCATTTAACCCTCTACTGTGAGGGAATGAATCACTAAACCAAAATATGACTGGTTTTTCCCTAGGGGGTAATTGCAACGCCATATATAACGGAATATGCAGCCTGAATATTCCCAATATGCATGGCAGTGAATGCTCTATTGTTTCTCTACATAAATTGGAATATTAGGGAATATTGATGCATGGCCTGATAATCTGCAATCAGCCTCTAGGTCTTTCCATATTTTCCCATTTTCCCATGAGTTGAAAATGGAAAATTAATAAAATCTCCGACAAAATTCGCTCAGTCGAGGGTTAAATGTCAATTCCAAATAAACAAATGTTCTTTTCCATTTCAAAATAATTAAAGACCCTTGGTATATTTCAAGTCCAGTCAAGAGAGCAAACACTTTTATCGGTTTATATTTTTGTATAATGAAAAAGAAAAAAAAAAAACAATTGAATCGGGAATGTGACATAAGTCGTTCGTAAATACAATGAAACGAAACAATGCTGAGCGAATAAAATGCCATCATAATATCTTTTATACAGTCCACGCTCAATTGAAATATATCGATTGGTTGGTATTTGTTTTTGAAATGTTTAAAATACTCGAAATGGCAATCTGTTGAAATGCTTGCAAGTTCACTTCAAAATGGCCAACTCAATGGTGAGATTGAGAACATTCAACTTTCGAATAAATTCCACATTTACTGTTGAAATTTCTTTTGACAACATCTGATTTGATTAACCGAGCGCTAACCGTATTTCCGTATTGCTGTGCACTTAAATTTCATGTTGTTCATATCCCCTTTGGCTGTGTCTTTTTGCCATGCCATAACTTAAAATGATTTAATTAGAACGGTTTGCAAAAGACACGAACAAAACGAATGATTTTTGGGCAACAACATGAAAAATATGAAAACAGAACATAAACTTAATTAACACAAGCGAATTGGCATGATTTTCCATCATTATTTTTCCTGTTGGAAAACGTTTATGTTTATGAAATTATTTTCTGCATTCCATGAGTGTTTTACAGTTTTGCGTGATTGAAAACAGTGATAAAGTATTTTCTTCGTTCGTTTCAAAACGTTGTGCGAATACTTTTGATCAATTTTTGGGATTTTGAAATACAAAACTTTGGCCTTGTTGACATTTTTCATTGAGCGAAACATTCATTCGTCTGCCCGCACCCCATCACCTCGCCTCCACACACTTCGCCCAAGAAAATCTCAGCTCTTCCGTAAAACTTTTGTGCGTCAATCTACTTGCAGCAGCTCAAATCATGTTTTATCTCTAAAACTTTACATTATTAATGTTAAATTATGACTGTATGCGACTGAAGATGCATTTGGTTTGAGTGCCTGCATCAAAGTTTTGCTATAATTTATTAAATCGAAAGTGCACTTGCAGCGCATACACAAACGACTCGACTTAGCTTAACTTGGCTTGGGTTTGGTTTGGTTTAATTCAGACTCTGACTCGTTCCACTGTCTTCCACTCATTCTTTCACTCTTTCCCTTTCTCTCTCTCTTCGAACTGTGCGTCTGACACACTCCATGTTCCATTGTGCTTGCATAACGTTGCTAACCGCAGATTTATATGGTTGAATCATGGTGTGGCATTAAAATAACAAGTAAATTTAATTAACCACGAGACAAATGCATATCTGAATATAGAATGATGATGATGGATAATGTCACATGCACACACACACACAAACACACGCTCACGAAAATTCACTGGTGCATTTTGTCAACTGCACGATTAGCTAGCTACTGTTGTTCGGTTCGCTGTCGAGAAATGTGAAATAATGCTTAGGTAGGTTGCTATTGAATGCGAAGTGATGTTAGTTTGCGGTTTGCACCACATCTACTGGTGCACTGTGCACTGTGCACTGTGCAGTGAGGCAAGGGATGAGAGGCAGAGAGATAAACCACCAAAATTGAAAAGCACATTGTTTTTGAACAGATGGATCATATTAATTGCTTATTATTTCGACCAAACTGGTACAAACAAAAGTTTTATTGCTTCATTGTTGCTGCCTTGTTGTTTGTTTGCCTCTTTCTCTCGTCGGTGGTATAAAATTCTCGCAAAAATTGCAATTAAGCTAGTGTTCTAGTTTCCTTACTTTTAAAAGTAATAGCCAAAATATTAAAAATGCCTTCTAACTGCCATAACTCATCTCGCCCTCATTTTTCTCCCCCACATTTGTTTTTTTTTTTATCAAATCGAAAAGCGTTCAACAATATTCGATTATTATCGAAAATGTTCGATTTCATATGATTTTGATCAAACATTTCGATAGTGTCCGTCATTTTTTTTCGGCTTTCTTTATCAAAATTTGCTAATCCATGTGGAAAATTTCCATTTGGTAAATCATTTACAATAGATTATCATTCAATTATAAAATGTAATGCAGTTCTTTATCTAGAATGAATTATCTCGCATTTAATTTTACGTTCAATTAGAAATGATTCAGATAAGCATGTTTCATGCGCAATGGCCGTTTGCCATTCAAAGCTTCGCTCTCTCCCTCTCACCACCCCTCCCCCCTTCTCTGTCTCTGTCTCTATCTCTCTCTCTCTCTGTGTGTGAGTGTGTTTCGCGTGCACACAAAGGACATAATACAAACTGCATATAGAATACAAGACAAATACCATCCAGATGTTGAAGCTCTGTTCGAGATTTATTGCATTTTCCAGTCATATATACACTCTATAATGCGCTATAATCGCACACACACACACACACAGGAAAAGCTTAGTAATAGATTTCAATGGATGGTAATGCAAAATTGACCCAGAATAAATGTGCTAAAGAAAATTTCGCAATGATATGGAAAATATTTTGCATGCAAACATGCAATTAAACAATTTGGTTGGAGTATTTTTGATCGAATAGCGATGTTCATGTTGATCAATTTCAACTGAATTATCTCAATTCCACACAACTTCAACAAAAATATGAAAATTCCAATTCATACTTTGTTTGTGTTTTTGGGGTGCAGCAAAAACATTCCCATTATGATGTTTCCAATTTTAACAATATTTACCATAATTTTCAATTACATTTTTTATCTCAGTGTTTCAATTACAAAGTATAAACATACATAAGATTCTTTTTGACAGCTACAAAATATATAGATAGATATCGTTTTCCAGCTCGATTACCGTATAAAATGAAATTGAAGTGGCATTAGAAATTGTATCGACTGGCTTATACTCGACTTAAATCATGATTATAAACGGAACTGTTTGGATTCAACCGGAAAATAAATCGAACTCATCGAAAAACTTGAATGGAAAAGTCACTTTTAATCCGCTATCATCGTCAATTGCTCTACAAATCTCTCTCTCTCACTCTATCTCTGGAATGAAGCCAATGTCTGTCTTTGAAAGTCTATTACTTTTCTGTGTGTGTGTGGGTGTGGGTGTGTATATGTGTGTTGGCTTGTAAATTCACTGAAAACACAAAACGTAGTGAAGTGCTTAAACAAATCTGATTTCACACCAATCAACTAAAATGTCGAAATGACGCTCACAATTTTCCAAAAAACAATTATTTACACACGTCATTTGAACTTTTGCTAATCTCTTTGATAGCTTCAAATCGTATTTTGTTGCGCAATAAAATCCCACAAACGATGATGTGCAACCAGTGCGACGACAACGTTGCTTCGGGAATTGGGCGATGATGATCCCCATGAAAATTGTTTACTCAGCTGCTTATAAGTTGAAATTCCAGTAAAATTGAGTGTATGTGTTACAGCCCAGCAACAATCTCCCGCAACAATGTTATGAAATCAACAAACTATATTAATCCGTAAATGAAATGCATAGAAATGTGTGCAAAATAAATTCGATATGCACAATTTCTCATATGTATTATTCTCCTCACACCCCGCAAACTATTAAATGATTTAAATGTCTAACCATACATTGTTGTTGTGTAATATGCATTCAATTTTCCGTCATCATTTCCAAAAATCAATTAATTTACAGGAATCAAGCAGTAAATTTCCGACCGTCATTGAGTATGTCTGCTGTACAATGCACCGCCCTGTACACTTCCATTTGCATCCCGGATGCATATTGTGAAAATATGAAACATTTTGAAACATTGAAAGATAAACACAATTATCACCATTGGTTCATCTTCATGTGCCGTGTACAATTTACGGGGGTAGTCGGTAATTAAAAAATAATACGCCTCTGTACGGTTATTAAGTAATCGAGCGTCCTGTTTACGGTAAAACGTAAACTATCGCTGTGAATCTTTATTGGAGAAAATTTAAATTCATTACAATTTTCGTGCGGCAGGGCGATTCATGGCAATAGCCACAAAGCACCACCAGCACACACCGCCGGCATTCTGCTTTCTCGCCTTTCGGTATTAAAATGTTTAGCAATGAAAATGATCTACACTCATTTTACTTGTATTTTTTTAAATTAATTTAACATTAAATTCAAACACGATGCCATCATATAAAAAGCCACTTTCGAAACAACTTTGAACAACATTGGCTCAAAACTGGCTGTTTGGCTCACTCTCATCGGGCAAGTTGATTTTCCTAGCACATGAATCACACGTTTTGGAAAATGGTTTCAACATGGAAAATTTATTTTCTCTGGGTTGCGTTTTTATTTTCAAAGAGAGAGAGAAAGAGAGAGAGAGATAGAGTGATATTGAATTGGAGGAAAGGGGCAACAGCATACAAAGCTCTAGTGTTGAAGGCGATAATTTTTACCATTTCTCGTTTGCCAGCTTTCGCACAGTGTTTCAATGCAAATAGAAACAATTTGTTAAATATCAAGTGCACGCACGATAGCAGCTCAACGACGTCGTCGTCGTCGTTGTCGTCGGTTGGGCCTTAATAAAGCATAGAATCATGGCTTGCAATTTGCATTCAATAAAGTGCTTTTATATGCATGTTTTCACAGTATATAATTTTTCTTCTTGGAAAAATATCCCCCTCTGATTCCGTTGGTTTTCTTCTTCTCATTGTGGTGTCGTGCTGCGCGAGTGTGTGTGAGTGTGTGTGTGTGTGTACGCTCGGTTGCCCTATTTTGGAACCGTATTTTATTAGCGCACTGCATTCAACCACATTCACACACAGTCGTCATTTGAGCACTTTTGTGTATGGGAATGCAACGAGCAAAAGGAAGTAACACGAGACAGAGATAGAAAGATTGTGTGTGTGTGTGTGTGTGTGTGTGTGTGTGTCGAGTGGCACGTTCATATATGCATTCAATCCAAATAAATTGTACAAGAGAATTTAATTTATGCACCATTCAGTCTCGTTCTCAACGCCGTTATTTTAACGCTCACGCGCTTTTTGTAGTTTTATGCAATACTATATTGCGATGGAGATGCATTTGGTTGCTTGCAAAAGTGTTTTTTTTTTCTTGTTTATTTTTGGTAGTTGATTTTCATCAGCTGCAGATTATTGTGTATGCTTTGCGGACGACAAATAGAATTTCGTATCTCTGAGATTTTTGTGACATTCAAACGCAAATTGCAACGACGATATGAGATTCTCGCACTGAAAAGCAGAAATGCTCTCATAATTAGATGCTTTTTCGCCTCATTATCAACAAATGCTCTTATGCATGCAAAAATAAAATAAATTAAAATGAAATAAAATGAAATAGACGTAGATAGAGAGAGATAGAGAGAGAGAGAGAGGAGACGAATATAGAAAATACGAAGAAGTAGATTGTGAAAGAGCGTTCATGACTTCATAGCTTTCGCATTAAGAGTCGTGAGCTTTCAATTTTTGCTATGCGAATTAAAATGAGAATTTGGAACCAAGTATCTGTTTGCATTCATTTAATGAAATCATTAAATTGAATAATATATTTTCCAATGAAAGGGTCGTGTCAACGGGCGCCTACTTACGATGAAATTGAAAATAGAATGGACTACTTTTGGGCGAAATTAAATACGAATTTTATGCGCTTGTTAAGCAACCGATATATTTTGGTCATTGTGATATTCACATTCAGAACGATCAAACACAATCAAAAGAGGTCAACAAAATTTACTGTAGTTGATTTATCATTTCGTAGTGTCTATTTATTCGGCTTCATTTGCTATTTAAAGTAGAACAAACCATGGCAAAAAATATAGAAAAAGCTCAACCGTCTTGAACAATGCCGAAGCCCGTCTTTAATTTATGACTTCATTAAGAATGTGATTTTCTTTTTTTTTTTATTCAACTTTCAAGTTGCTTGATTGTTCATTTAGCTTACTGTGAACGACCGTTTGCTGTACGTAAAACTAGTGTAAGATTGCGTTTAAAACGTCTTTTTTTTACGGTTTTGTGAACTGTTCGCATTGAATTTGGTTTTAATAATTTGGACCCTCATTTGGAGTTCATGTGATACAATTTCATAGTATAAAGTATAAACTGCTCAGGATGGTTCTGTGAACTCTATTATTTACTCTTCAAATGCACTTGAACATTTTCTTGTTAAAAGTTGAAAATGAAATGCCAATATCGAGTTTATTAAGTTGACTGTAAAAATTCTTGTCGAATGCGCAACAACTTATGACCTCACTTGAAATCAATCATTTTTTCATTTGGAGCAAGAGAGAGAGAGAGAGCGAGAGAGAGCGAGAGAGAGAGCGAGAGCGAGAAAAAGAGAGGAAAAATGCTATAAAATATTCGATAGCGCAAAATGAGTGAAGAAAAAAGTTTGATTAAATTTCAGTATTAAATGAATGGTTTTATTTAGATTTCAACAAGCACCAAACATCGTTAACTGATATTGTAGAGAAAATATTACAGTAGCACGGTTGGAATTTCCTTGTGGCTAGCCACTTGCAAATGCAAACATTGTACCGTTCACCGGATTTCTTGTGAACCGATATCGATATGGTTTTTCCATTTTCAAAATAGAATCGATCGATTGGGCTACTTTCTTTCGCTCAATCGCTCTTAATTCGTTCTCTTTCCCATTCTCGACTGCTAGCTGATGAAAATGGAATGGAAAAACCTCCGTTTTTGCTGAGGCCATCCACTTTATCGTGTTTCATCGTCGTTCACTTATTTTCACATAGCTCACATTTCTAGTGATTGCCACAAAACGTGTACAAGCTAACAAAAAAAAAAAAAAGATGCAACAGCAAACCACAGTAGCTCCTTGCAACCTGATCGGCCACTAACTTTGTTTCGACAACAATACCACTGGCACTACCAAACACTGCAGTGTGAGAGAGTGAAAGAGAGAAATCATCGTCTTAATGTACACATCGTATTGCTTCCTTACTGCAATCTGAAAGACGAAAGTGGCCAACTAACGAAAAATTGCACCATCGAAACCAGAATAAGGAATAAGAATCGCAAAAGAAACGAAATGCACGCCCCAAATAAATGGCTATCAAACAAGTTACCATAACAAAATAATGGTAATTTCATTTGGCTTGGGTGTGTGTTTTGGGTGTCTGTGTGTTCGATGTCAGACACATACACACAAATGTTAGATTTAGAGACAGACTCACAGACGTGTACGCGTTATTGCTTAATGTTGCTATACGTTTATGGTGTACAAATGCGAAGCACACACTACGAAAGGTGATATAAGGCGATATTGATAGGAAAATTTTATCCGCTTATCGACTCGTTTACTCAGTTGTGGTGTAATATTATATAAATTTTACTTTGAAAATAAACATTTGCACGCTTGCACATGAAATCTAATGGCTAGCCAAAATGCACAAAACATACACAAATCCACAGATGAATACGAGTGTGTTCGAAAGTTGTGCCGATCTGCAAATAATAGTTCGGCCAACCATGCTCTGGGCCAATATGAGCCAAATATCACTCCATCTCTCTCGCGCTCTTTCTCTATTGCCGGCTACTGTTGCTTATTGTATTTTTGCGATATCCGGCGAGATTTTTGGATGTACGAGCATAGCATTAAAATCGGTATTTCGAGTTTGGTCAGTCAGTCAGTGCATTCAATATTTGTTTATTATTGTTTCGTTAGCCAAGTTTACGGTGTGGATGTGTGTGTTGTATGTTGGTCGGTGATTTTAAGTGGCATTTATCGTTTTTCGATCAGAGGCCAAAAACACGGGTAAAATCGGTAACATTGTACGTAATGCAATCAAGAAATCCTATTACCAAACTAACATCATTTTGGTATGTTACATCGATTCACTTCCGATGCACATACAATACACACACACACAGACACAGACACAGACACATTCACAATTTTAAAAGCTACGTAGCACATATGGTTTGATTGTAAATATATAAAATATATCGATTCACCATATCATTGGTGTCGGTTTGTTGTTATTGTTGTCGTTTTGCCGATGCTTTTCCCAACTTAAATGATTACTTTATTACCGGGCTTCTTCTTTACACATCCTCACCACGTGCACACACACACACACACGTTCACATGATATGCGTTTTTCATTTCATTTTTCCCAATGTGCTGTTGCTTTGCTGCATCACATTTCAAACTGTCGATTCGGTATACACATCGTTCAGTGAAAATGACCACATTACATTGTATTTGAACATGATTAGGGTAGATTATCGGTTGGTGTGTGCTCAGCAGGAAGTTGTATGCTTTGCCCAATAACCATTTATTGTTGCATCCCATTTTCAATTTTATCTAAAGCTACAACCACTTCAACACCATTCAAAGCCATTATTCTTTTCACATTCAAAGTATCCATATCTTACACAGCACTTTCTACTCTCTCTCTCTCTCTATCTATCTATCTCTCTCCCCCCCTCTCTCTCTCTTTCTCTCTCTCTCTCAGTTTCTATCTTCTTCTCTTGTTCTTATCTCTGTCGATGAAAATAAATAATACCTTTCAAGCCATGCAATCTGTGCTTCATCATGTAGTTTAATATTTTACCCAAAATAAATTTCACCTTCATTTCATATTTAAAGTATATGATTAGCAAAAACGTTAATCTTGCTACTTCCGACTAGAGATTCACCATTTCTTTGAAGTCTTGTGCAAGCATTAAAATGAAAATGGTTTTTACTTTTTAAAAAAACGGCTTGACTTTCAACAATGCACACCACTCGCTTTTGTGTGTGTGTGCGTGCTGTTTGCTCGCATTCACAAAATTATTTCCAGTTGTGTGTGTGTTGTTTAATTTACTCTCTCGCCCATTCATTCGGCCCCTGGTCGCATTTGTCTCGACCTGGTCGTTTAACAATTTTAATGCTTTATGTGAAAATTTTAATTGGTTCATGTTTCTCAGACACGAATTAAGATATTGTACTATCTCAATGTTACTGTCTCTAGTCGCTCTCTCTCTCTCTCTCTCTCTCTCTCTCTCTCTCTCTCTCTTGCTTTCAAATTAAAGAAAAATATTTGCATAAAAAACACTTGAATAAAAAAAAAGAAAAAAAAAACGACCAAAATATTCGTATTTTTGAATTACGACTGTACAATGTTTCTTCTTAACTGTATACATTGTGTTCAAATACCATTTGTCATGTTTCCAGCTCTTTTCATTCTATGTTCTCTCTCTCTCTCTCTTTCATTTTGTCGCCGGTTGGTGGTTGGAATTTAATTATTCCATACCGACGACTTGAATGTGTAATTCCAGAATTTAACAACGACAACGATACACCGCACCGTATATTTGCTCTGAGCATCTTTCATCTAGACACAGAGAAAGATTCCCCCTGCTTGCTCCAAAAAACTGCTTGGCCCCAAACTATTGTGTCGTGTGCTCTACCGACTGTTGTCTATCATTGCTCGAAACAAGACCAACCACAGGACTTTAGATTCAGTTATGCGCTTGAAATGTTGTTGTTTTTTTATTCAGCTTACTTTGATCACGAAGAATGGACACGAGTGCGCGCGTGCGCTCTCCACTCATGCCAGAACTACTTAATGATTTATGGGATAGTGGTGAAGTTTTAGCCAAGTCACAGCCAAGATAAATGATTCACAGTTCAATTATCAACAGAGAATCCTTTATTAAAAGACACTCAACATTTACATCTTTTCATGTTTTCAAAATGTTGTGTATTTAAATTGTAACCAATTTTACTCAACTCATTTTCATCATTTATGTTTTGTATTTTCAAATGTAACTACTCGGTTTCGGTTTTCTGAATGTCATTGAGATAAATGTTTTATAGAAGAAAGGATGCATCCATTCGTTTGAAGCAAAATGAATACCTAAAAAAAACAAGAAATCATTTTTCAACCTTAAAGATCGCATGCTTTCAAATATCATTCTCATCATTGTGCAATGATGTAAAAATGTTTGGAAGAAAAGAAAATTATATTTCCTTTTTTTATCATTTATTCTTCATTATCTTTGCAGTTTTAACTTGAACATTTGGGTCACTTCATTTGCATTTTGATCATTTCGATTCATCGAATGACAAAGCGAACGAATTAGAAAAAACCAAAGCAAATAACCGAACTGAATTTTTTTTTTGTTCTTTTACCTTAATGGTAACGCTCGAAATGATGATTACTCGTCGACAAAATTTTCATTTTGAGCAGAAAAAAAAACGCTGAATTTACACCAATGCTTCTGAATAAAATGCACCTGATCCATATTTGGGTTCGAAACTGTCATTATTCACTTGATGTTGAATGTTAAGCTTCGGACGGACATTTTCAACGAAAAAAAAAAACTGTTGTGTGATATTTTCGGGATGAAATTCTCTTAAAGATTCCTATGGATGTCGAACTCAGAGCACACACAGAGTCGCGAACACCGATGATGTGAAAATAGGAATTCCTATTAGCGCCTTATCGTTAGGATTTCCTATTAGGATTATCTATGAATGTAATGACTGCTTTATAGAGAAACCACACAGAGAAAAATATGTTGGTAAATATATATGGTTTGGTGGTATTTCTAACGTCAAAATCATTTTAATGCATTAAATTTACCACTTTTGTACATAGATTTTACCGAAGCATCGTCAATTCGCATATATTTTGACAAATCGATGATGATAGGTTGAGAAACAGATGGCGGTGCTATGAAAATGATTGCTATTGGTAAAATTTATGTGTTAAAGTGGTAAATTGAATGTATTTAAATCATTTTGACATTAGAAATACCACCGAACCATATATATTTACCAACATATTTTTTTCTGTGCATAAACGTTCCACTTCGACGTCTCCAATCCATTAAGAGTACACATTTAGCTTTACTGTCATTTTGTGATTGTTTCACATGAAACGAGCTACAGGTGAAGACAAAAAGACAGAAAAAAAACCTTCATTTTCTAAGCGATCCATTCCGTGTGTGTCACTATATGTGTCATCAAATAGGTTTTTTGTGTCTGTTTTTTTTTTGCGTGCAATATCACTGTATTCACAGTTCTAAGCCAAGTGATTTGAGTTTTTTGCTCGTTTGAGTCATGCAAATGGTTTTTTTTTTACCTGTTCGAAAAGTGCATCAACTTCGCCATTTCCAATGGTCGTACACACTCATCCATTTTGCTAATGAAATTTCAATGTGCGAACAAATGAACTGAAAATAACAACAACAGCAGGAAAAAGAAAAACTCCCGAGTGTTTTGGCAAATGATGCCATAGACTCAATTAATTTTTTTTCCCTCTGCACCCAAAATTTTCATGTTCGCGATTTCGAAGTGCACTTTTGCATCGACGAAAAATTTGTCAGTGTAATTTGATTACTCTTCATTTTATTAGAGACATGCACATTGCACATACTTATCAAACAGAGCCTATAGGCTGAAACTCTTTGTGCATATCCATTGCAAAAATGGGCTGATGACATTGAGTTAAGCAATTTCAACCAATGTGTTGTTCAACGCAATGTTATACAACGTAACGTATCGTGAGAGTAGATTCATATGCAAATGATTGCAACTCACTACAAAGTGTCAAATCCTTTCAAAAGAAATGAAAAAGAGGCAAATTAATCCATTCGCAAGGTAGAATATCGTCAATGGCTATGTGATCAAAGTGTCTCTGATGCGTAATGCTTTAACACAACGTATTGATGGCCTCTCTGTTATTAGACTGGAAATAATCGAAACAGTCTTTTACTTATGCCATGTATCGGTCCCATGTTTGAATTCAAAATGTTGCTACTGACAGCCTGAAAATGGACACGTTTAAAACTCAGCATTTAAAGTGAGGCATATAATGATTCGCCGTCGATTTAAAACGTCTGTTGATTCGAAAGTCTATTTGGAAATCGTTATCATGCTATGCATCATCGAACTGTGCACGAATCAAATTTGGATGTGATGTGCAGTCGAAACTAAATTTTAACTACATTACGTTTGGAGGGTGTTTTTTTTTCTCGGTAGCACCGTCTCTTGCTTCTGTTCAGCTTGCTAATTCAATAACTTCGCTTGTAATGATATTTTGCTTCAATGGCAGTACATTTCATTCAATTATATTTCTCATTTAAAAAGCGAACGATATAATCTCCATTCACATATATAACACAAAAAATGGATGAAACCTAAAAAAAGCGAAACACGGATTTTTCCGGATAATATTTGAATAATAAAGATAAAAAAAACCGATTTTTGTGATAATGGTATTTTTTTTAGGCTCCATTTTCATAGCACTGCTTCCATTCAGTTCTATGTGAAATTGAAATATGAAAGATTCGATGTTAAAACTGTAATTTTCCTATGTACATTGGATGTATTCAAAGTAAAAGTACAAATGTTTCACTCTGATCAAGAGTAAGATCATATATATTTCCATTACGGAAATGAAAATGTTAAGACTTGCCACAAACTGATTTGCCACAGAATGATTCTAACACACCGAGATTGACCAAGGTCTCTTTTATTCGGTTTTTACCGTGTGGATTTTGAAATAAATATTAAATTGGGTTGATTTCTATCTACGCTTTTATAGTTATTAGTTTTGTCAAACCGCCAACTCTATTTAAATGTTCAACGAATACAATTTTACTCATTTCACCTCAACCAATCAGATTGTATTGCATCAAAGTTTGTCAGTTGCAAGATTTGTCTACTCATGCAATCTCATTAGAGGGCTCAAAAATCTATTAACAAAAATGCATTTTGCTTGAAAATAATTTAATATCGCATGATGTCGTTTGATCATTGAAAGTGTATTCAGATTTGATTCAAATGGATAATAACATTTCATACGGAATACGAAATTCCTTTTTTTTTTCTCCAAGCAAACAAAAACCCATTCACAATTTACTTAAAGAGGCATGTGCTTGGGTTGACAAGAATTCCATCGAACTGGTTAGATACGTTGATTTTCCGTGAAAGTCTGTCACGAAATGTGAATATTTGAATGCAATTTCCCGATATTTTCTAGATGAAAAATAAAATATGCCAAATGATAAAAGCTCTTTTGCAAATGGATTTGAAAATCATCATTTCAGTTGAGGAATGTTCACTCTTTCCAAAATGGCAGTGAATTGACGAAACGTTTTACAATATCAACCTATCATTTGTGAAAGAGAGAGAGAGAGAGAAAACCGCCGGTTTCTGTTTTCTTTAAATATTTCAGTTTCATGAAAAATAAAAAAAATATTTGCCATTGTGTGTGCAATCTTGATAGTGGTAGCTTTTGTGATGGTTTTGCAATAGCAAATATCAACTCGAGAAAATTGCATGTGCAATAAAAACCAAATAGCAGATCAAATGAGATATTCGATTTATTATTGAAACGAAATGAGCAATTTCTCATCGGGGAGGATGGAAAGAGACACAAACAAATAAACAAACAAAAATGTTTGTGTTGACACAACAGATGCGAGTGAACATTTTCATTATTTTCTTTATTGCATTCGATTCATTCGGGTTGATATGTGGAGCAATCGTTAGTTTTCATGCTAGTTGAAACGAATGGCTGTATCTATTTGTCCAATGGCAAGAAAATGTTTTAAACATTTGACATTCTCTCTTCATACTTCACATTCCAAATGGGGTTTTCATTTGATTTTATCCGAACATTGTCGTCTCTCTCTCTCTCTCTCTCTCTCTCCATTATTAGTATTTCATTTTGCCGCAGAAAGATTGCACGCGGAAAAGACACATACCACTGAGAGAGAGAGAGAAAATTGCAGTCTATGCATTAAATAGACGGTGATAATAATCAACGGAATGCATTTTCTTTGTAACCGCGTAACATTTATATGAACTGAACACACAACATTCAAGTCTAATACCCGCTATTCAATGAATTCAATGCCGATGACCATTTTCATTTCGATGAAATTCAATTTTCATTGTCATGTTGACAATTTTAAATTAAATACTAAAGTGGAATGTGCAGAAGCAAAGGATAAAAAAAACCCATCATCATTTTGTGATGAAGACTGAGCCCATGAGCCTCGAACCACGACCATCAGCCATTCACAAGACAATGGAAAATGGATTTTTTTTTCTTTTCCTTTTCGTCAAATGTTTCATCATCATCATCTATCTTTTGGCTGGTTGAGTTTGAGTTCAATGGTTGCCGTGGTATTTCTCAAGTATTAGCTAAAATGTTCAATACATTCGAATGAAACGAGAATGCAGAAGTGGGAACAATAGCAGACGTAGAGAAAAGAACAAGCAGTTAGAAGTTCCAACAAAATACTACAGTTTTTCGCAAATTTTCAATTTTATTTCTATTGAAATCGCATTGAAAATAATATCCGCTCATGCAAGTGGAATTAAGGAAGGGACACGCAAAAAAAAGCGCCAACAAGGATATCATTCATTGCATACTTACATCTCAAAATATCGAGCGCAAATAAAAAGAAAAATAGATTCGAAGGCAAATGTGAAAAAAAAAACAAAGAGAGAAAAGAAGCATCACATCGTTATTGATCTACAAATGTGGGATGTTTAATGTGAAACAGCGGTGGCATTATCATCGACTAACTGTACGCTTCAGCCTACACACATACCCACCAAAAGTTGAACACTTTATCGGATAAAGGGAGTGCATTTTGTTTTTGTGTTTCTTTTTTTCGGCTGAATGCTGAAATTGGTATTCGGTGTGCCTGGTATTGATACGGCGTGTTATGTGTGAGTGCCTGGTTTGTAATTCACCGCGCGTATTTCGCGATAATCGTTATAATAGAGTTGTCAGGCTATTTGGATAGCAACGTGAACATCATTCTCATGATGATTACAGGCCAGAGACGACGATACACATCGAACAACAAAAAACTACGAACGAAATGAAGAAAAGAGGAAGAAAAGAGGAAGAAAGGAGGAAAAAAAAAACAACAACAACAAAAGTAATACCAACAATGGGGCCGTGGATAAAAAAAAAGTGTAATGAGCGCTAGCGTCAGTGTGTCAGTGCGGGTTAAGATAAACAAACAACGCAAAAGTATCAATACCATTTATCTGAACAGCATACTAAGCAGATCGAGTTAAATGCTTCCAAGTGAATTATCCAACGAAGCCGAATCGCTGCTTGGTCGACATCTCTCTTTCTTCGCCGCATAACCTCTCATTTCATTTTCTCTTTTCATTCTTATTTTGAACGCATTCAAAAAGTGGTGTACACAAAAATATCCGGGCTATTTGAGTTCGAAACGGTTGTCTACCGAATGAGACAACAATGCGGGGTGGGAGGGAAGCGCCAAAAAAAGCGCACGAATTCCGGAAAAGTTGTTCGTGAACTAAGCAGTGAATTTTTCATATATTGAAGGGGGAAAAAATACAATGTAAGCAACAAATATCAGTATCAAATTGAAGTAGGTTGAAGTGAAAGAGAGAAAAAACGGATCAAAAGAAACATTGTTAAAAACACAACAACAAAAATTGAAGAATAAACGTCCAATAAACAAACAAAAAACGAAATGCATGCAACTTTTCCCTGCGATTAAACACAAAATAAAATATAAATAAGAACAGTAAGAAACGTGAAACGCGAAAGTGGTACAAAATGACGATTGCAAAAAGTATTTAGTCGGCCTTCAGTTGGTGAAAATCGTAATTCGATTGAAATGTCTATGCTTCATTTATTTGGTCGATTCATCATTTATGATGTTTGCATTGACATCGAAAGTCAGTGTCAATTTCGATCACCACGAATCAGCATGTTCACAGCTGAAAAGCTAAATATAAAAAAAAACATGCGCGTCAATTAACTACGTCGCAATTTTTTTTTCTTCTCTCGCTTGATTTCATCAATTTTGGCCAAAAAATCTGGTCATTTACTATGTTTTATATTTGGCTCTGTGGTTTGGATGAGCTTCAATTTCCTAGCTTTTTGCACCTTTCTTGAGAAATTCTTGAATAATTGAAATCATTTGCTCTGATTGATCGAACAAACGTTCGGTCCATTGATAAGAACCGACATAATATCTATTACATCGATTTGTCGGAACGAGCCAACAGCAACCGAACAGAGCATTTTGATTTCATCGAAGCCGTCAAGCTTAAGTGACCCATCACTAAATGATACTTGAATAAGTAACAATGTATTCAGCACGTCCAATATAGATCAAATTAATTTTTCACGATAAAATGCCAGGCCAAAAACCCGAAAAGATTTTTTTTTTTTTTTTGGAAATGGTGAGGCATTGCACAAACCAACATCAAGGCTCACCAAAATTAACTGATAGGTAAGCTGTCCGATGAATTTCATGACTAGAGAAGACATGAACCACGTTTGACGAGATGTTATTGTGCCCTCAACTGTAATCGGTGATCCAATATTTCCGCAAACATACATGGACTTTATTCATACAACATTCATCAACGTAGCTCAAGTGAGTTTCTCATTTTCGAGTATGATTTTTCGTAGCCGCACCAAAAGGGGCCGCACTGAATATAATGAATAAAGAAAAACCAACACCAACCGAGGAACATATATTTGAAGTGGAAGAAAACGAAAACTGCCGAATCGACTGTTCTGTGTATCGGCAGTGTCCAAACGATACTAATTTTCAATAAATATTAATTTCTTGGGAACAGCTCGACTGCACGGTTTCTTCGGTTCTATTTTTTTGTTGTTGTTTGCTTTTGCTGTTGTTGTTGTCCTCCTTTTGGACTTTATTGGATTTTATTGGTATTTTAACAATGAAACAAATACAGTCATAAGTTTTATGTGACTTTTATCTCAGCACACGTTGGATAAGCAGAGGGGAATGGAAACGGACAAAGGAAAATCGTTTTCCCACCGTTTAACGTACTCTCTCTCTCTCTCTCTCTATCCCCCGCATCTATTTCTCACATTTTTTTGTTGTTGTTTGTCTATATTAGCTTAATATTGCCGTTGGAGAGATTTTGTTGGCTTTGCCAAACCTCATCGCAAAAAAATTGTTATCGTCTTTTTTTGTTTGCTGGCGAGCTTCAATTCACAAATGTTTGTGTGGCAGAGGGTCTGGTCCAAGACGTTTAGGTTTGTCTGTCTATATATCAGCTCTATTGGGTTTGGTACGCATACCATGAGTTATTTCCCCAGCGGCCATTTTAAATGGCGATTAGATTGTTCGATCGATTAAAGGATGCCATCACTTCTGTTTTTTTTTTTTTTTTTATCCAAATATACACACACATACATACGTAATTCAGATTTGTTCGATGTAACAATGAAAAAAAAAACGAAAGAAATTCCAATACCTATTTTTGTATGTGTTCTGGTTCAAATAAAAATCCACTGATATAAAATGCAAATTCATTGAACCGGAAATAAGCAAATTCAACATTGTGTTGTCAAGAGTTTGATTGGTGTGTAACTCGTTCCTTCAAACAACGGAAATCCAGTGATTATCCCGCATTATTTAACTGTAGCATACAATTGAAAGAATGGAAGAGAAAGGACACGAGAATGGAAAAGTAAAGTGAATGAAAATAAGGCGGGAGGGAGAAACAAAAAGAAATGTGGCTTTCACTTTCAGGATATGAATTGTTGGCATTCTAATTTGAATTTCGGAATATAGCACACACACACACACACACTCTCAGTGATTGGAATCATTTCTTCAATCTTTACATCACTGGTACTGCTATGCGTTTACAACACATGCCACGTGTATACTCAATTGGTTTTATTTCTCCATATTTGGTTAGAATGCGAAAGAACTTGATCGTACAAACCGAGAGGTAAAACTAAGAATGTGTATTGTTTCTGGCTGAGATAAACGAGCAAACAACACACATGGGTGAACCAATTTTAAAGTGGATATATTTGTAGCGCACTGAAATGTAAGATGCAACGCTTTCAGTATTTTGATGACTTTTCTTCTTCGTCTCCGTTTTTTTTTTTAGTATATTTCCATTTGCATTTCCCACGGCATGGTACATTTAACAAGATTCGTACTCTGTACATTTTGCACTGCGTCGTTTTCGATGTTTGGTTGTTTTTTTCTTTCTTCTCATGTTTGTTGTTGTTGATTTCTGGTTGAATGGTGATTTTTTTTCGCATTCACTTCTGTCACGACAGTCGTTTCATTTTATCTGTTGTACGCTTGTGTTTTTTTTTTGGTGAGAGAGCGAACAAATTGTTTCTTACACGCAGCAAGGCGAAATCGATATGCTGTGTCGTTGGTTTCGATTTAGTCAACTGGTACACTTCCGTACATTTGTGGCAGGTAATTCGGTTACTAGGGAAAAGAATACGGTATATGATTTGAAAGCGATGCTTGAATGCGATGTGCTGTCATCATATTCATTTTGTTTTAAGAGATTCACTTTCAAGCATTTGATTTCAAGCGTTTGCAATTGAGTTAAATTTCAGAAGTCAAATAAATGCTTTTCACTGAAACTGGAATTCAAATCCACCAAAATAATTTATTCTGAGTGAGTAATTTTTTTTGCCGATTTATTTGTATATGTTTTCAAATGAAATTGCCGAATCAAATTTTACCTATGAAAATTCGTGATTTCATGATATTTACGTTTTTAGTTTATGAGACATTCATTATGAAAGAAACAATATATAATTTCTCAAAACTCTTCGACTTTACGTTGAATAATTTTTGATGAGGTAAGAAGAAAATTTACTTGGCATTACGTGTGCATTAATACATGAAACTAAATGGAATTTATGCCAAAGACACCACTAATTGCATTCATGCTAAATGGCAAAATATTTTGTACGCATAAAATAACACAACATCGCACAGCAGCAACAGCACTAGCAGCAGCAGTAATACTAGCAAACCAGTAACAACGCCATGTTTTTCGATGAACTGAATAAATGAACAAACTAGCGAAAATACTTCGAAGCGCATTTCAAATGGCAGCAAATAAACGAGACAAGAGTAAAAAAAAAGTAACTAGAATGCGGAACATCTGCAATTAGACGCAACTGTATGTTGAAACGAGAGCTCGAAATGTGTGGTAATTCGTCTGTTTCGAGTGGTGAGCGAGAGCGTGCAGGAGACTCGGGGATGGTTTCGTCTAGTGCAGACACATGCAGCGAACGCTTGCACATAATTTAAAATAATTGAACAAAACCATGTCTCAATTTGCATACATTACGAGCAGTGAACGCCGAAAGAGATACAACGTGTGGCAAGAGTGTGAGAGGTGAACAACAGGGAAGCGAACGCTAAAATGCAAAAGTAGACAAATGAAACCTTTTATGCTTCGGGTATGAAGAAAAAAAAAACGCTTCGCGCACAATTTAAAATGTCTACCTGAAATTAAATGCAGAAACATTTTTTCCATTAGAGAATGACAATAATTGGTGTATTATTAGTCTTAGAGAATGTGAACTATTGATACCGTTATCCTCTATTAGTAATTTACTCAAATTAAGCAAATTCTTTTTACTTTTAACCCCATTTATAGAATACCAATGGTATTTATACCAGCAACAAGTTTTCCACACTCACATACACACACACACACATCAAATACAGACTTTTGATGAATCGATTCACGAGGCGAATTAAAGTAGTTTCATTTAACAATAATTGCGCTAATTATGTTGATGTGCACAACTGCACAACAATCACACAAACAAATACATCAAAAATATATTACCTCGAATCACAATGACTGATTTCGTACAGATGTTGTAACCACTCAAATCAGGGGGTAATCATTTCGATCAATTAGTTTTCGATTTGTTGCTTTTTTTTATTGTTGGTGCTCTATTATGTGCTATTTGAGTGTGATTAACTAGATCCTAGCGTTGTAGCATTCAGCATAGGAAAGTAATTTGAACGAACATGCACTTGAGAGTTCAACCAATAAATACTATACCAAATGATAGCAACAGAATCAGGTGGATTCATCACTGTTCTATTTAAACTTCTTCCCGGGCCAAAAGTCAACATTTTCAAATTACCTCCTGGTATGACCTTTTTAAGCCATCAGCTGAAATACTGGGTAGTATACCCAAATCTCCTCTTGCGCATGTATTGTTTGGCATACCATTTTCGATATTTTCGAATCTTTTCATATCCCTATGGATATTTTAGATCGAAACTTTATCGTTTCATTTCATCTTCTATTTCCTTGCATCTGATCTGTTGCTATCACTCAATTCCAATTAATTATATAATTATATTTGGTCTAATTGAGTGATTAACCCCCTGACTTAAATTGAATATGCTCACAATTAAAGTGGTTTGAAACAAGCAGATTTGTGATAAGATCATCGTAGTAATAATGAAATGTTGAAGTTTATTTTAGCACAAAATATGTCTGTGAGAAGGCTTGGTAGCAGTCGCTTTTCCAACCCATCAAAAGTCATTTAATAAAACAAAAATGCTTGCCTATCTAAGTTAGAGCACACACACACACGCGCGTACATTTGTTCTCACTCACACACGCACACACAAACACAATTTAATTTCCTCTTTAATTAAGCGCTTGCATGTCGTGTTGTTTTTTTTTGCACACATGCGAATCTCACATCAAAATTGCGACGGAGGCGCTTTTCAAGTACATCGAAAATGGAATTTAGAGGATTTTTGATTTAGACGGTTGGTTGTGCTGTCGCCGATGGCAAGAGTACATTCAACATTCACTGTGTTGCTTACAGAAATACTATTCTCTCTTCGTGTTTATCATAAATGAGGGGAAAAACAACTGCGACAGCCATCGCAGTCTGTGTTGTGCTTTCTACATTTAATAGGAAATTTAGTTGAACGCTTTTCTGCGTCTGTCATGTTGCGAGTTGACATTCATCCATGTTCAAGAATAAGAATGTTTTACACGGCACCAAAAATAATGCGCATCTTTTTCGCAGTGTACTGGGCGACCGTATATGTGTGTGTGTTTATGCCGTCAATGAGAGTGCTATTGTTACGAAATCGAGTCATTTATTTTTCTTTATTTTTTCTACTTTTTCCTTTCTTTCTTTCTCTCTCTCTCTCTCTCTCTCTCTCTCTTTCTCTCGCTCCTCAACTCTCAATAGACTGGCGTGAGTTGTTCGCATGTAAATAAACAACAGAATTATGGTTTCGTCTGCATTTACATCCCGTGTAAATTGATCGAATGTGCGCGACACGACAACAAATCCAGCGTTTATATCAGCCAGAAACTCAACTAAATTGTAAAAATATCCCAAATGCTTTTTGTCATTTTGTGTTTTGTTATTTCAATGAATTGTAACGTTACAAAAGCATTTCAGTATTATTCATTGTAAGTGAAATGTTGTGCGAACGCTGACGAGGCTCATGGGCTGTGGTTACATCGATCATTTGCACAGTGCTATATCGTTGGAGTGCGTTTTGTGAAGGGTAAATGACAACAATGGCATACAAAAATACACAACATTTTCCGACAATGCACGTTACTCATAATCACACACACACACACACACACACAGCATCTCTCGTCGTCAATCTAACAAAAGCAAACATATGGAATCGGTGTTGGTTTACCTGAAGCGGCTTTTTTGTGCGTCGTAAAAAAAATCGGATTGACAATTGCTCTTGCTTTAGCCCTCTATCATGATGGAAAAATTCTCGATTCAACGAATTGTTGCTTTAAAAAGAGCATTCGGCTCCAAAGTAATGAATTCTTGAAACATAACTGTTGAATTGGAAGCATCATGGCTGTCATTTTTAGTCATTTGCACGAAACACAATGAATGTTTGTCGAAACCATATATTCTATATGACGATGTACATTGTAAAACACACGAAGCATTTGATGTTGTTTGAATTTCAATTGTTATCTTTTTATAAATCAGATTCGAGGCCACAGTGTTCAGTGGAAAAATACTGGAAAAAAACACATTGAAGCCGAAAAACAAAAATGTTCTAAATTCATCCGGTAAACAACGTTAAATTACTTTTGATATTTACATCCAAAGTCGCTTGTAACTCTTCGATGTAGTTGAATTAAGAAAACATTGAAATTGGTTAAATGAGCTTAAAAAAAGGGTAAGCAATGCTGACTTATCACAGCATCGTTTAAAAGTCGGTGTCGACTCGTTTTTTTTCGAAATGTGATACTTAAATCCGGATATCACCGGTATTTTTCTTCATTAATACAATACTAAATTTGTTCCCCCCTCTGGTGACGACAACGGGCTACGAAAAGCAGTGAAATGCTGTGGTAAAGTGAATATATAACGGTTTTTTTTTGTTGCTGAAAATGAATACAATTTGACAGTATATCTTGTCGATAAACGGAATGGATTACACAAAAACAAGCCGAAAAGCTTAAGCGGTGAGAAATCAGTAGATCGAACCATGAGCGGCAACGTAACTGATAATGTTGTTGCATACCAATGTATAAAATGTTGTCGGTGGCGGTCGTTTGCTAACGGTCAAAAGAGATAAATTATTAACGAACAACCGACAATGGTGTCACAATGAGGCAATCTAGTGAGAACCAAACGAGAAAAAAAATAGCGCGTATTTCAAACGGCCACTGGTAAACGTGAGACGAGAGTAGGAAAAACAAAAATTCAAATGCTGTAGACAATGACACACAATATTTCTAATTTTACTGTTTTCAAGCAGTTTACTAAATCCGAGAACACAACAAACGAATCTAATCCAAACGGGGTTTTGAGCTTCACGGACCAACATCGGTACATTTTTTTTTCTCCAATACTGTTGCATCGATTCCACACTGTGTGAGATTTTGTTCGTTGATAGCATGGACATGGACGACGGTATGCAACGGAATAACAACAACAACAACATTGAGGAAAAAAAACAGAGCTGATGAAAATCCGCATACTCTATCCGCATGTATGTGCGAGTGCGAGTGTGTATTTTACATTGGGCTACATTATTCTTCAGTGGAGCGCACATTTTGTTGTTGTTGTTGCTGGGAAATTACATTGTTTCACGTTTGGTTTGGTTTGGTTTGGTTTGGTTTGGTTTGGTTTGGTTTGGTTTGGTTTAGTTTGGCACAGAGTACCAGGAGTGCATATGATATTCACAGTTTAGCCAAGTGCCGACCAAAAGCTCAGCGATGGAACAAACGTTAAGGCTATTTGCATCTAAATGACAACGTCGCTACAGTTTTTTTTTTCTAGGGCCGAAACCAGAGACGAAATATCTCACTTGTATGAGAGACGTTGATGTGCGATACCTTGCTAGCAATAGTGAATTCGTGTGCGCACACTACTCACTTGCATCGTTTCATTTCCTGTCCTTCGCATATTCGTTGAACCAAAAAATAAAAATACAAAGAAGAAGGAGAGTATATGCCAAAATATATGCACAATCCCGATTTTTTTTTCATTTTTCGTGTCTATGGCGGAAATTGCGGAACAAATCCAAACCTTTCTACGCAATTTTCTACGCAACGAAAGCCAAGTTGCGTAGAAATGTTACCTCTTCTCCTTGATGGCGAAAAAGAACAGATCACGGCTTGACGAACTTTGTAGGGCCCGCAATTGACAGTACAAACTTTAAACGCATTGCATTCTAATATACATTGAGAGGGCACACCAACGAGGAAGAGCAATAGCTTTCAAATTGTGATGAAAAACAAACAAACCAACGAACACGAATCATTAGTGTGCAATGGTGCTAAGGCCCTTGATGGGAATGATGCTATTGATCAAAAGAGATGAATCTTGATTTCTTCCCTTATTTTCTCGCGCTTCTGCTTTCTTGGCTTCTCGCTTGGCCACTGGCGAACGTGAGACGAGAGTAGAACAAAAGAAAATTCAAATGCAAATGCAAATGCTATAGACAATGACACACAATATTTCTAATTTTACTGATTTCAAGCAGTTTACTAAATCCGTGAACACAACAAACGAATCTAATCCAAACGGGGCTTTTAGCTTCACGGACCAACATCGGTACATTTTTTTTCTTCCAATACTGTTGCATCGTTTCCACAATGTGTGAGATTTTGTTCAATGATAGCATGGACGATACTATGCAACGGAATAACAACAACAACAACATTGAGAAGAAAACACCGGAGAGAAAGAAAACAAAAAACAGAGCATCAACAAAACAGATCTGATGAAAATCCGCATACTCTATCGGCGTGTGTGTGCGAGTGCGAGTGCGAGTGCATTGGGCCACATTATTCTCCAGTGGAGCGCACGTTTTTTGTTGTTGTTCTTGTTGCTTGGAAATTACATTGTTTCACGTTTGGTTCGGTTTGGCACAAAGCACCAAGAGTGCATATGATATTCACAATTTAGCCATGTACCGACCAAAAGCTCAGCGATGAAACAAATGTTAAGGCGATTTGCATCTAAATGACAACGTCGCTACGGTTTTATTTTGTTGTTGTTGTCTCTCGCTTGTGCTTTCTTTTGGGGCGCCAATTGAGGTTTTTATTCGTGTGCTGCTGTTGCAACTCACCGTAACCATTCATTCATTGTTGTCTTGTTCAATTTTTAAGCAGCAACCGTTTTCGATACCTTTTTTATTCGTGGGCATCAATGCAACATTGATTGTCATTTGCAATTGCAAAAATAAAGTAACAAAGACTGAGAAATCTGCATTTCTGCATTGCACAACCGATACACATACACACATTCAAATGAATTGTTTGTTTTTGTTTATTCGTGTGGAAAGGCACACACACATTCGCATTGCGATGGCGATGACAACGGAAAAAATTAATCTCGATGGCATGCACAATAGTACAATCTACCGATATTTTTCTAAAGCTTGGCTTTTTATATACACACACACACACACACACAAAAACTTTCCCCCGTCCCGATCAATTTCCGCACACAAAACAACAACAAATGATAATGAATCAGCGATTGGGAATTGCTGCATGTTTGAAAATCGAATAACATCGTAAAAATGAATCGATCGAAGAGATGATCCAGATGAAAGTAACAAAAGGTAGATTTCGAAATCTGATTCAATTGGATGCCATTCATAAAATTCCATACACCAGCTGCAATTGGAGTATTTTTTTTTTTTTTTGTGAGTGTATTTTATATGTTGTTACAGATTTTGCTGCGATTTGAATATGAACTGCTGTTATGCGATATTTTTCCATTTCAATCGTATGAGTTTTAAACCAATGGATTTTAAGTAATCTTCATGATTTTGAAAATCCTGTTTTCAATTGAACCCTTTAAGATTGTTTGCGAATGTTTAAACATTTTGATTGCTCTGAATTTTGACGACAACGAAACGAAAATTAATAATAAGTTTAATGTTTTGGCCCATGTGATTTGATATATTTCAAAGCATTTTTCTTCATAATTGAGTGTAAATAGAGACCAGTTTTTCGAGTTATATGGAAAAGTTCAAATGTTTTACAACAATTCAAACATTTCGATGGAATTTGTTTCATCATATTAATTTGGTTGTTGACAAAATACACGGCCGATTTGATGGGCGACACTGTCAAAATTCGTTGAATCCGAATTGACAAAACGGAATATTTGGTTGGGAGACGGGGACGGATTGGGTCATTCACAGTTTTTAATAAATGCAAAAAAGGCAAAAGTTTTCATCCTTTGCCCCCAAGTAAACAAAGTACAAAAGAAAAATCCTCACCGAATATCATCCGGATGCAAAATAATAGAGAACTGACGTGAAATATTATCACTTGATTGTATCTGTATTCGCATTTTAAAGAAACCATTATTTTAAATGCGCTTCGCACAGCATAGCATACTGCATAGCAGAACGAAAAGAGCACACTTACACAAAGACAACGAAAGAGTGTAGAAGGAGATGAAAAATGCTACATAAAACAAAAGCATAATTAAAACATCAAACGACCCTCATTTTCAAATGAAATTTAATGAGAATCATTTCAATTTGGATCTGTTTGGTAAGATTTGCCGTTTGTTTAAATCCACGCACTCTTTTCTCTCTCTCATCACTTTCTCTTTTCCACCATCGTCATTTTTCTTCGCCCCTGTTTTTTTGTACCATCGTCAGCATTGCCCCAATGCTAATTTTGCTCATTACACAGCAATCGAATAAAAAAAAAGGACAACGATGACGAAATAACAAAAAAAATAACATAGACGAAAGAAGAAAAACTATAAATTGAAGTTATGAACGAGAGAAGCTGTTGAAAAAGGATGTTCTATAGCACAAACAGAGCATATGAAACGTGATATTTTTGTTGCTTGGTATTTATTATGAAATATTTTCATGGGAAATAACTTGATTTGCTCCCATTTTGTGTTTGAATGTTTTTGCGTATTTTTTCCCCCTCAATTCTTGTTGGTAGTTTTCATTTCTAACAGTGAATTTTGTTTTGCTTGACGCGCAAATTGAAATAAACAAACACAACAACAAAATAAATAAATGGTTTTTAAATGAATTTGTGCTAAAGCACGAATAATTCCGAAGAAAACATGCCACTGAAAAAATGAGGACAAAGAGACGATACTTCAGAAAGTGAAATGGAATTGGGTACGATGAATCGTTGTAAAATCGACGATGTGGAAAAATTGTTAGAATCGTTAGTTTCTTATTTTTAGATTGAATTAATTGTCTTTTTCTTTTCATGTCGTAAAAATTGTTGAGCGTTTTGTTGTTGTTGTTGTTGTTGCTGCTTCGATTCATCAAATAACAAGAAAAGAAAATTGAATATTAAATTGATAATTGTAAAAGAAAAAAATAGCATCGTTTCATAGAGAGCGTGGCATTTTTTTATGATGAAATGTAGAAGAATGCAAACGAAAATGAGGACAAAGGAGAGAAACATTGAATGATCGTTTTTTTTTTGCTCAATGGTTCAGTAGCGATGGGTTGCGATTGAGGGAGACACATTTTACGGGCTCATTGCTTAACACGTGAACTTTTCCCATTCTCTTGTCATTCATCATTATAGTTTATTTTTGCCCTTTATTTTCTCATTAAGAACTTAAGTGGCGAAAAAGAGAAAACGAAAATCGCTCATTAGGTGCCTCACAACCCATCAACGGAATTTCCCGTTGCTTCAACCGATTTTGTTCAGTGTTTTTTTTTGCTGCTGTTGCGTCTTTTCAACAATTTTCCAGGCAAATTTAAAGTAACCCAAAGAAAATCACTTACACCCAAGTTGACATATACCAAGTGTTTTTCGAACACACCAATATTGTTTCCAACCATTTTCAATGATTGTAACGCCGTTTCAATGTTGTGTGTGTGTGTCTATCTAAGATGACCCAAATTCCATTTACGCTTGAATTCAACTTCATTTCCGTATTTTTCCCGTAACCATTTAAAGTGTATGCTCGTTTGAAATTAACTTGGTTAAATTCACCAACTTTTGCAGCAAATGAGAATGCAGAAAAACAAAGAAGTGTGCATCAAATGTTTTGGATGAAACGCTCCATAATCCGCTTGTGTGCTACCATCAAGTTTGTGCTGCTGCTGCTGGTGTGTGTGTGTTATTTTTTTTGAATGAGTCCTTTTGATCCTGTCTCTATTCATTTTAAACACGCAACCATATTCAAGAATATAGTCGACTGTACTTTGTTGTTCATGCGACAACTTGATCCCCGGTAGTTCTGTGGTGATGAAAAGAATATGCTTGTTTCTGCCAAACATACGAAAAGTTTATAAATTGTTGCTTCCCTGCCACCTCAACCAAATGGACTACAAACTTTCAAGTTGATTCAGATAAACAAAGCAAAAAAAACTTTGTCGTTTCGTGCACTTCTTCATTTGAGATGCATTCATGGCAAATGAACAAAAAAAGTGTTAAAAAGTGAAACTGTACGGGTAACTGAGTGAAAGCACTATTTGTTTTGCATGCATGGATTGACTTCTTAATTTTCCATCGTTTTTTTTTATGTTAATTGCGCAATGTGCTTGATATTGTGAGAAATTGACACAATGCGACACTAAATTCATCTTTCATGGCCCCTATTTATGTTTAAAGATTTATGGAATGAATACTTCGGACACGGCAACACTTTTCAGTAGATTTCGTAAAGTTGCTTAAAATGCAATAGAGGATCTTCTTAAGAGGAAAAAATGATGATGTGAAACTAGTATTTATTTTTTCCAACCGTAAATCATTAATGCCATTTCGTTCACTACATTAACAAATAAATATGTTCAATTGAATTTTTCCGTTTTTATTACAGTTTGTGAGACAAACACAATTTGCCATTTCCTTGCATGTAATTGTGGTGTATCAAGTTTGTAAGTGGCAGAAACCATGTGACAGACCCAAAATCTTGTTTCACATACTTGTAAGCACTAAGCTACGTATTGTAACATGGAATTTAAGCGAATCGCATGTTACAATGAGATAAGCAATGTGTCGTGTGTTTCCTTTATTCCGGAAGTGAATAACAAAATAAACATTAAATATGACATGAGTGAAAGGTTAAGAAGAAGATTTCTTTTTTTATATTTCCATTCTGTGTGCGTTGAGAAGCAAAATGGCTCAGACAACTACAACAACAACAACAAAATATGAAAGCATTGAATTCCAACTATGAACAATGTATCTTTTATTTGTTGCTTGGCAGTCGCAACTGAAATATGCTGGATATAATTGTTTATCATGTGCAATTATTCCAGTGAATGTGTCAAGGATAATGTTTGTGCATGTCTCGTCGCAAAACATGGAATAATCCAGGCGCACCAGCCGGAGATAGCAATAACACGCATTCATCCAAAGCTAATACACGGTGTGTGTGCGCGAATAATCAAACACGTTGATTTTCTTTCGCTCTCACTCTCTCTCTCTCGTTCTCTTTCTCTCTCTCTCTCTGTGTGTCGTGCAACTACAACGAAACCTCTGCTAACTGTTGACACACAACAGCAAACGTAAACGTTCGAGAGAAGAATGAGCATTATGCTACGATAAAGTGCAGTGTTGCAGAAGCAACTAAAACACGACAAATTATGTCACTTTGAAAGTGACAGAATGAACGTAAGCAAGCGAGAACCGAGCGTATTGCATAGGTAAATGAAAAATATGTGGTGATATGCTTTAAACGCATGACTTCAAAAACTTGCATTTTTTTTCCCATGTCCAAACGCAACTCGAGCAAAAGAAACAGCACTAGAAAAACAAAAGAGAATGAAACGTTTATTAAACATGCATGTTTCATTAACAATGCGTAACATGATGAGAAACGAAATTTGATTCGAATAGTAGATCTTTTGAAATTGTTCGAGTGTGCTTTTATTCACTTATTTAATTTATTCATCATCATTGCAAAACTTGGGCGAAAAAAAAAAAAACAAGTTGCATGCGCCACATTGAATGGGTCGAGTATGTAACAAGGTTTTGAACTAACACTTTAAGTCACACATAAATGACCCCGCAATGATCTGCCATGATATGGCAAAACGAAATGGACATTAATATATTGAAAAAGTCATTTAACACGCAAACTTTTTCCAAATATCATCTTCATCTTTTGCTGCTTAACGATAAGAATGAGTTGGGAATGCTAGCTAATATTTACTCGATTTCAGCATTTTACTCGATTTTCATCTGTCGCTCTCGTCTTTTATCCTTTTTATGCGTCTTTCCATAAAAAATAAGACGAACAAAAATTGCCATAAAGACGTTTGGCATCATTTGCTTTGTCATGCCAAAGTTGCATTTTCCATTGACAATTACCATCACATAGAGTGATTGTACAAGCGACATTTTCATGCATAAACGCTCATTCAACTGCTAATGAGATTCTGCATTTTATGTGGTATCACATTGCGTTTAAGTTTTCACTTTATTGTTTGCAATATAGAAATATTTCCTGGAATTCTGCCATTCGATTAAATAAACACAACAACAACACAAAATGACTAAATTTTAAAACTGTTCAGTTTTTGTTTCGTTTCGTTTCGTTTTGTTTTCGTCATCATGCATCCAACCATCTTCTGAAAATGATCAATCCTTTGAATGCATCAAAGTTTCTGTAAAATATCAATCAATTATATCTTGAATCGCTTTGATTGTCGTAAGAAACTTTGTCAATATTTGATTGTCGTGTTCATTTTTTTTTTGCAGAAGCCGTAAATGCACTTTGTTGTTGATTCTAAATCTACTCTCTAATTACAGAAATGAGCCTTATTGCACTTATAAGGTCAATTGCTGACCATCTTACTGACCGAATGAGCCAGCATAGAAAAAACTTATATTAAGACAATACACTTCATTCGGAATGTTTTTTTCTTCAGTTTCGTGCCAGTCATCAACTAAGAAAATGGATCGATATCAAAGTAAAAATAACGAGCTCACGAGAACAAAAAACACAAAAGCAATTGTACGCTAGTTGATGATCAAATTTGCGAAACGGAAATTTGGTAATTTGTCATCCGATGCAAATATGCAAACTTTGCACTTATGCAGACAGAAAAAAAAAATGAGCCCATAACATCAAACTTTTTCACCCAGCTGCGAAAAAAAAACCAATTGATTTGCAATCCGAATCACTATGAAAATGCATCGTTTGGCTTGTCGATATTCCGATTACGTTATAATACTTCGTTCATTAATTAAATTCCAAAGTCAAATCATTCGTGATTTTAAAAGTTTTGTTCGTTCAAGAGAGCCGAGAATGCGAACAAGTTTTCCGGCTGTAAATCGGCAGAAAAAGAAAGCAAAAAAAAAAAACTCTGTAAAACTAGCAAACGATGCTAATGCTTCAACATAATATTGACAAGTGGATTTTAAGTGAAAATGCGATTGAGACACCCGTGGCGTTTTCGAGTGCTACCATTAAACAAAATGAAACTGGTCTTTGCCATCTCCTTCATCGTGATGAATTTGAGTTACGCGAATCGCATTCTTCGCGGCAAATACTATTAAACTTTTTTAAAAAATTTAATGAAGAAAAAAAAACACACACACACACACAAACCAAATCGAATCGAAAACGAAGTAAAATAGCGACAGAAAGATATGCATGAAACTGATTACGATGGAATGGCAAGTAAAATGGTATGGCAATAATGATTTGTGCTGGTGAGAGTTGGCTGCTGCCATTTCAATTGTGAACATTTTTATTTGTTTTATGAACAATTTTTTTTTCCTTGCGCTGTGCTGCTTCGCGTTCCGCTTGAATTGGTACTTACATAAAGTTACAGAACGAAAGCAAGAAAAAATTATTCTGAAGAAGAGAAACGGGCGATTGAAGGGGACAGAATGAGGCGAATGCGTTCGCTTCATTTCATGTAATTCCTTTATCAAACAGCAAAATCAACAAATTCACTCGCTCCATCTCTCTCTCTCTCTCTCTCTCTCTCTCCCTTGACAGCACACGATGGCAAATTATTTTCGATTGTGTGTTTGATTTTCGCGCGAAATAACTTTGCAACGGGAATTGATGAATTTACAATTTTAACAAGCGACACGCTTTGACTTTGCCAAACGCTGACTTAAAACTTCAACGGTGCGGAGCCAGGACGAACGATAAAATAACGAAAGCGAAACTTCTTTTCCCTTAATCAGATTTCCGAGTTGTATTTGTATGTGTATGTGTGCACAGTGGCAATTGGAGAGTGGGGGGATAGCAGCAGGAGGATGAGAATGATGAAGGTGGATAAAAACAAGCAAGACAAACGAGAATCGACAACGAATCAAACAGCTTAATACTTTGTTTTGAAAGCAAGCAAATATTAAATCGAATGGAATCGAAACTATTCGCATATAAATATCCCGATTGCAAAATTTGTAAAACGAATCGACATGTGAGGTGAGGTAAAAACGAGAGAGAGACCAGCAACATACAGACGACAACAACAACAAAAAAACACGGGGCGACCATATGAAATGAAATAAGTTTTAAGAAAAAAACTTTCTTTTCTTTTGTGTGTGTATTTTTCGTTGAGCTCAAATCACAAGTTATCCTAATCCCGTAAAAGTCTCAAGAGAAACACGAAATAAGCATGATAACATTGTTGCCGGGAATAAAATCGAAAAAGTGGAGTAAAACAATGACATTGATGTTAAGTGGTACGGTACATATGAATGTGAGAGCATAAGAGGAGCGCTGGTGTATATGTGACGGGGGGCTCACCGGAGCTGGCTGACGCCGATGTGTAGTCAACTACTTTATCACTCACAGTAATAATGCTGAATGCTTGTAACTCTCTCTCTCTTTCTCTCGCTCTCTCTCTCTTGCTCGGTGTGTGTGTATGTGTGTGTAGCACAATTTGAAAGCAGCAGAAACCATTGAAAGGTGCACGTGGAAACTCCAGCCAAAGCAATCAAAGATACAAACACCTTTATTACATGTGTCGCATACGATTTAAAAACAGATAGAAGAAGAACCAGAAGACAGAGACACAGAGAGAGAGAGAGAGAGAGAGAGAGAGAGAGAGAGAGAGAGAGAAAGAGTAAGACGAAGCATATAACACCGAATACAAAGCAATATTACCGGATCACATCGAAAAGCTTGAGCTAAAACTTTTATTTATGGCACTTTTTGAACAAGTATCATGAGACTTGTACACATTTGCCAGCCAGCCACTTGATACAAAGCAACATTACGCAAACGAATGAAAAAAGCTACACCAAACCATATCAAATGGAACATCCACAATCCATATGCAGACACATTACCCTGGGTGGAGTGTCTCCAACCGGTTGTCTTTTTATTGTTTTGTTCTCTCTTTTTTTTTGTCACTCGTTTTGTTCCTTCGTTGTCTTCTCTCTCTATCTCTCTCTTTCTCGCCGTAAATTTTCGTTATTTGTCTCCAATTACTTTGTTTACAGCTATCTTGTATCACAGCATCAACGAATACAATATACACATTTGGTTCGTTCGATGCTTAATACTCAACGCGCTCAAATATCTTCACTCATCCATGTGCTGGCATTTATTATTGGATTCCTATTTTCATTGAAACTGACATTTTTGTTGATCAATGTATTGCTACCTTGGTATCTCAGCTATTTCGTAATAATCTTTGAATTAAAAAAAAAATGTAAACTAAAATGAAGTGTACGTAGGTTGTCATGTATCGCCTTCCGTTTACTACTTTGACCCGAAATACGATTCTATTTTATGAATCCATTCTTTCATATGGCAGATTTCGTTTTTACTATAGCAACTATAAATTTAATTCTCGTTGTCGCATGGCAAAACGGAATGTCATCGTGAGATTTTGGATTTATTTACAGTTTTTCTTTCCGGTTTCTTTTTTGTTGTTGTTCGTTTCATTCATGTTGATCACATTTGGCACATGTTCCTTCGTTTAATCGGTGAATGTTTTTGTAAATCTTTAAAGCAAATAACATCCAACGATTTTCGACATTTGTGTACACATTACGGTTTGGCATATACACAATGTTTTGGTTTTAAGACGATTTAAATTTGGCACATCCGTTTTATTTTTTTTTCAAATTCGTGCACAGTTAAACATCATTTGGCCACGATTCGTGTGAACGAAGATAAACCCTTTTTTGTGTCAATTTGTTGACATCATCGTATTTACACGATTTCAACCACTATTTTCGGATTCATTTGCGAAATTCTCTAATCGCCACTCAACTTACCAAAGAGAGAAAAAAAACAAACAACAACCAACCATTGGATTTTCCCAATTTAAATATGCAAAAGAGATTTCAACAACGCAAATGAGCTCCAACACATTTGCAAACATAAATGTTCGAAATGAATGTGTGACAAAAATGTGGTTCTCATTTATCAATTATAAAGTGGTCACAACGATATACCCAAACTTATGCTTGTCTATGAACTTTCAACTCGTTTAAATGAACAATCGTTGTGAATCATTTCGCTTCAAAGGCTCTATCAATGCATCTTTGTCGAAAGAATGAACCACACATTTCCACAATTCGACTGCCACTGCCATTGCTGCTTTCACATGATTTTATTTTTTTTTTTTGTTCACCACTTGAAACAACTGTTCCTTTGTCAGTTTTTCCCTTGCTCGTTCATTGTACTTTTTTTTCCCTGGTACTTTTTTTTTTATTCAACTTTCAATTCTTTCACGACGAACAATCGCACTTTATGTGTCACAAACATCATAAAAGCGAATTACAGCTGCTTAGCCAACACAAATATCAGCCAGAAAACACTTTAGCTGAAATGGGGCAAACGGTTTTTTGTTGTTGTTGTTTTGCCATTGAATGGCATGCCGCGCATATAGAGTTCGTTGAAACAGCCACAACAGTTATTCATCTCAATTAACAATGGACGCTCCGTTGACTTTTCTACATTGTCTTTGTGCTTCTCTGTGTGTGAGTGTGTGAGTGGATGTGTGTGGCTGCAACTCTCTATTATCTTCACATTTTTGGCATCCTTTTGTTTTTGATTTCGATTTCATTTTTATGTTTGTTAAACTGTTGATATCACTTTAACTGAGGTTAAGAGTGTATAAATTGTATGAGACAACAAAGACAAATGCTCACCATTTTTGTTGTTGTTTTTGTTGAAAAAACTAAATATGCTTTTAAAGAGATAATCACTTTTACATTGAATAATTAAGTCTTTAATTTCACTAAATTGAGTTGATTTTTTTTTCTCACCAGAAAAAATAACACGATGGAACAATTAAAATTAATATACTCTGTTTTTATTTAAAAAAAAAAAATGAACTTTTTATGAACCATTTGTACGAAAAATGGGAAAATATGGCACATATGCTCTTGGGCTAAACTGGACTTAATGTTATGCTTTGGATAACATTAATTTAACATAAATACTGCATACATTAAACACTTGATATAGAATCAAGTAAACTCACAATATTGGCCAGCCGATACCAATCTGCATAAATCATATAATATTTAAATGAAAATTTTGACTTCGGCTCATCATCGCATCCAACAGTGTTTCTATTGTTTTATTTTTCCTTTGGAATAGTATACTTCTCCGGACTAACACTGATGATCTGGTAATTACAGTCAATACATTGGGCCAATCCTAATTGGAAAACCTAACGATTAGGAGCTCATAGGTGTATTATGTTCTGTGCATTCGACGTTGATGTTTCATGCACATACACAAATGTTCGGCACAAAGCAGAGAAACAAAAGAAAAGATCACAACAACACCGATTGTCATAGTATCATCGTGGCCTGGTGAAAATATAAATCAAAGTTAAAACATCAAAAACATATTCGATGCAAACGTATTTGGTAACTTGAGTGAGAAAATTGATAATTTCCGTTGAATAAATCAGTTTGATAAACAACTGCGACGTTAACATACTTAACTTATATGTTACAGTAAATGCATCCTTTACTTCGATCAATGTGCTGCAATTGAATGGAACAAAAAAGTACGAGAAGAGCCGTGAAATAAAGAAATATAAATGCTCAAATACACTGAATTGGATGTTTAACGGAATATTTTTGGTATTTCCTCGAATCATTGTGTAGAATATTGAATAAGAGTGCATTACTAGCGAAATAAAGAACTATTTGTATCACGCAAATCGACCACTATTTGAGTTCAGTATTTTTATATATTTGGTTTTTAACTTCCGTTTTCGCTTTGTTCCCTCCTTTGAAATTGAACGATTTACCGAACAAACGCTTTTAATCTGCTTTTAAACCACTTCCTGTAACGGATTTTTATTCTGCATGAACAATTGCAGTTTTTTTTTTCTCTCCCCCATCTGTATTGTCATTTTGGCCGTTTTTCAAGAGAGAGAGAGAGTGTGTATCGAGTAAGTTGTAACAGTAATGCCCTAGCAAAAAAAAACGGCATTAATAAATAATGGCAGAAAAATATTGTGTTCGAATAGAAAACGCTTAAACATTCTACAATTTCTTTTTCGCTCTCTTTTCGTTCATTTCTTTTGTGTCGTTGGCTGTTTCATATTTCAATAGCAACGGCAAAGATTTCCATCATTTGAATAGTTCGGTAAATAGTTCCGTTTCTCTTTGATCCTTTTCACAAAAAAAAAAAATAAATCTTTCTTTTTTTGTTGTTGCTTGGCTTTTGTAAGGGAAATTCCATTCTTTCAACCAAAAGTGTGTAACACCACAAACAGTACCGAGTGTTTACAGCTACAAAAAAAAACAGCTATAAAAAGACGAGAGAAAAAAAACGCAGCACAGAAGTGACATGCTTTTACTATGGATGCATAAGTAAAAAGTGGCGATTTATGTATTTTCTTTTTGAAGTCAATTTTCTCGAAGAAAAAAAAACTCTTCGAGCATTTTCGATTTTCGACAAGAAACTGAATGCACAAGAAAAATCTACACTGAGAAAAAAAAACGCTCGTACGATGGAAATATATCGAAGGAAAAAAAAAGAATTTTTAATTTAAGCGCGAATAATTTGGTGCACAAAGGCGTAGATAGTTGTTTTTTTTTGTTGCCTCCCAGTTTTCGTCGAGCGAAATTGTTTGTGTTGCCAATTTCTTATTTGAACACAAATATAAACAGAACACCGCACGCTGTCGTTTCAACGCCATCAAAAAACTTGAAACGAACAAATACAGCAACATTTTTGGTCGGTATTGTATGTGGAATTTCTAGAGCACACAGCACCACAGTTATGTATATGCAATGCACAAAAGACGAAATGGAAACGTCAAACGATACGACAAAATAAAGTCGCTTGTGCCCAAATTTCTGCACCACTGAACTCTTAATCCTCGATTTATATCTGCTCAATTTGTGTGCGCTTCGTCTTTTTGAGCTCCGTGACATAGCATTAATGTCTCTGTTTAAGGCACACACACACACACACACACACGCGCACAGTCCCACACTGTAGAGATGAAAATACGGCCACCAAACCGTTGAATATTCAACGATGAATTTTTGGCGCTTAATATTTACTAAAATAGACAGCCGACTCCCAAATTAACTCAAGAACATTGGCAAACATCACAGCCAAAAACAAAGATAAGTATGAAAATGGCAAAAGGCATTCTTTTCTGTTTACTAAATGAGCCAAAGTGTCTGCCAATGCATTTTCGTATACGCATTGAGTGAGGAAATCTACACCCTCATCAACGCACCAAAACAAAAACCCCGAACAGCACGCTGTTCATATTCATACACGCACCGCTAATATGATGGGATGCTGATGCTTTTTAATTAAACGAACCAAAAAGAAAAATGGTTAAGTATAAATTTATTCCCGTTTGCCGAAGCAGGCTTCGTTTGTGTGTGTGTGTGTATGCACAAATAAAGATATGGTGCTTGTTTGTATGTGCGGGCGTGTGTGCGTGGGTGGAAGTGCCTGAGTTTGGTGGTGGTGTGATGATGATGATGAGGAGGAGCGCGCGTGCGACGACCTAATCTTTAGTTATCGTTCGATAATAATTTCATTTATCCAGCTCGCGTATGCGATAAATTGCAATGACGATGAAAATGTACACGTATTTATTTAATTAGTAACGAAACGAATAAAATGAACGATCCAAAATGATATCTAGATACGGTGAATATGCTGATTGGTGTGTGGTTCGGCACAAAATGTTCGGCATTTTAAGACAAAACCGTAACTATGATACGCATTCATAATTCCACGTTGAAAATGTGTTACTTTGCGAAATCGTTGCGTTTATTCACCCCTACAGAATCACAATGTTTCAATGTACTGAATATTTGCTGGCTAATTCCGGATATGGCAGAGTTAATTTCTTCAATCACGCTCCCATCATTTACCATATTTTCTTCCATTTATTTTCTATCGATCACTATTTTCAATCGGCATATGTAACAAATTTGTTTCGTATAATGTCCAATGCGAAGGGTAAAAGAAAACCAAATCATCTTGCATGGATGAATATTCAATAACGGTAAATGTAAAAATATTTGCTTTTTACCCACCCCCCCAAATATTGAATTTCAACTAATGAAAACATGCATTTTCATTAACCAAAATATATTTTTATTGTAATATATATTGAATACGTGACGGTTAAAAAAACAAAAGACAAAACCATGTGGGCAATATGTTGGTTTGTAGCATAAATTTCGAAACGATCTGAAAACGCAATGAAAGAGCACAAATTATTGAAATACAAAAAGACGATGAGATAATCATACGAATGTCGGCCCACACTGTCCACAATTCAATTGCAAAACCAAATCGTAAGCAAACAATCTATTGTATGGTTTCGGCGCAATAGTCATATCATTTCGCTTCACTGAACCCCCAAATATTCCATTTTATGGCCATAAACATTTACTTCGCTAGCAATATCATTTCCATTGGTTTGCATAATGTGATGCGTTCAATTAAATTAGATCGATAATGGTGTAGGCAGTTGGCCCAACAATATCAAAGACATTCACTCGTCTTTAAATAACCACAAAGATGTATTAGATGAAATGAAAACGTATGCGAAATTCGTTTTGCCGAACTCAAATGGAACAAATTTGTGTGTGTGTTTTTTTTTTGGTCTTCAAAGGCATTTTAACAATCGTTACTTTTGTGCGTACTAAAGAAAATTCTATGACGTCAGGTATACATGCAAGCTCAAAGATCACCAGGTTCTGTATCCCAGTTCCCTTTGATTTCGACTATCGAGTAGCTATTGAATTCATTCAATTACCCTGTTACCTTGTGATGATTACCATTGTGAATATAATTTCTCTTCCAAGTGGAGAGAAAAATATTTTTTTTTAACCCTCTAACGGGCAACTTCGAAGTAATGGTCGGATCAAGCTGAAATATTTTTTCCTAAGTAAATATGCGCCAAAAACCCGTAAGTTTGAATTTTCTGTTTTTTGACACTTCGAATGCGGAAATTTACTAAGTTTGGGGTTTCGTCATAAATACTCGAAGATATATAGTCACATTGACCACTTAGGGGCTTGCTTAGGTTTCTAACTACTACTTGTCTTGAATTCTCAAGCTCGCCAAAGCTGCTCACTGCCTTTTTTGTATACTTCCTTGCGAATGCTATGCCAAAATGTGCCAAAATCAAGTAAAGTCTTCACATTTTCACAAACTAGTAATTTTCTGTGTAAACAAAGTGAATTATGTTCATTGGATATTTACTGTTTTTTTGTTCACTTGTTCCAAATTTTACTTAAACTTCATCGAGCAAACTACGGAAACTAATTTTGTTAGTCGACATGAAACTGAATCGAAATTGTTGACCATTTACTTAATGAAGTGTAACGAATAATATCTATGTGAGCAAATATTGGCTGTTGGTTATTACTACCAAGTCATGCCAGTTCGATGGCTTCTTAATGCTATTTTTTTTGTTTGCCCCTTCGTCGACGCAGTGCAACGGATGGGAAAACTTAATTGAGTTGCTGTGTTGATTCTGCATTTTGGTTGAGAATGCCAAAATTATTTTCTACGAATAGTATAGATCAAAGTAGTTGCAATTTTGCATTGGTGTGTGCATTTAGAATGCAATCAATTGTTTCGGTAAGTAGACGAAATGAAAACCAAGAAGTAAAACTCCAAAATACACGTTCAACGAAAATATTTAAATTTCCACTGAAAATATTAAATTCAATTTGTTGAATGTAGTTGAAAGTGAACCGAAGGGGAGAGGAGCGGGGGGGTTTAGTGCTCCGTATAGTCGGTTTTAATGGTGCACACACAGAAATTTTCTCCGATTCAGCTGACGAAATTACTACAAAAAACGCTGTATGTATGTATTGCCTACAAAAACTGAAGTATTCCCTACAAAAATGCCCCTTTGTAGTTATTCAGTACAATACTTGTATGTGTTTCTACGGATTCTGTGATATTTGAATTAACAAGACATTCAATGGTGCGCAAAAAGGGGAATCGTAAGAATACACAATGCTCTAGTCGCACGCATTTAAGATTGTAGTATCGTTTCTCCTTCTTGCGCATGTGATAGTGGCTTACAGAAGAATAGGAGACAATGTAGCAGAGCCGGAGAAACAAATACAAACATTGCACTGAATAACTACAAAGGGGCATTTTTGTAGGGAATGCTTCAGTTTTTGTAGGCAATACATACATACAGCGTTTTTTGTAGTAATTCCGTCAGCTGAATCGGAGAAAATTTCTGTGTGTGTGTGGTTTTGTTTGAGCACCCAGCAAATCGTATTTATTCAAGTCCAGTTTGGAAAATTAAGTTCTCTCTTTCTCTCTATGCTGTTCGAATCGCATGTAACGTGAATGAATTTTCCATTCCATTACCATTTTTCAAGTTAATTATTTGTTATTTTTTCCCCAAACGAAAATGATCAAAATGAATTTGGGCCATAAAATAGCCGGTTGGTTGAGGTTTTTCCCATTGTGAAAAACAAACATTCACAATAAATGCGGTAATTTTCTTGATTCTTTATTTGAAAATGGCTTGGAAAATTTGCATTCAATGCAAAAATTGGAGACCCATTGTGAAATGAGCAAATGTATGCACTCAAATGAATGGGGACGTATCTGTTGGTTTTGCAGTGAAACGCTTTTCTTGTAATTTTCATTCAATGTTAATAAAATAATTACTGCTGAAAAGTGCGAGAAAACTAATTGCAAGAAACGTTCGGTATGCACGACACAGTAAACATTTACTCGAACGCAAATGGATAAGCCAATCAAAATTTACGGTGTGTGTTTGTGTGAATGCAAGCTCGACGGGCAACAGCAACACATACACGAAAACACACAAAGAAAAACAAAAGACGAGCAACAACGCAGCCAACGTGCTCAATGAACTGAACATTCCACAGTTTCTTCGTTGCTACATTAACCAAATTTATTTAATACATTTGCCAGCATAACATCGTAATAAAACAAGACTCACGCCACTGCATTTACTGCGTTTGCATTGTTGTGTGAACGCGCAGAGCCCGATGGCGCAAAAATTGTGAAATGATGGCTATTCGCTGTGGGTTTTTCGTCGATTTCGTCGGGAGGAAAATTCCATAGTGAATATTTATTTTTTAATGGTATTTTGCGAAAACTATGCTAGCCCATCGAATCGTTTAGCTTACGTTTTATGAGCTTCATCATGTAAATTACAAGGAATTTTCCATCTAAAATTGGAAATTATCGAGATTTTCCTGTCAACCAAAATGCTTTCGTATAATGCGGGGTTGAAACCCCTTATTTTGCTATCGATCAAAAATGCAAATATTAACTTTTCAACGGAAAGCGCTTACGCTCGCACGGAGTGTTGGAATCCGATTTTTTTTTGTCGAACAAAATTTCCAGCGGAAAATGTTTCATGAATTTTCACGTGAAATCCTATTAGGTTGCCATGAAAAAAAGCTTTCATCTCAAATATTCAATTTAAAATTGAATTTTGAGTAATTTTATACCATTTTTTTTTAAACTTGTAAATCGTTATCGAAATGTTAAGTACTATTCGTCACTCAGTTCATCACTGTCACATTTCTCTGTGACGTGAAATAGAAAACTTGTTTTCTCTTTTTTGTGGTTGAAAGAATTTTTTCACATGTGATTGGAATGTCACAGATTTTTCATTACATATCGAACTATTCTCGATTTGTATTTAATATAAAAAGATTCAACGAGATTTAAAATGAATGTGATTTGTTGCACACCCAAACAAAACTCTCTGTACGAAATATCTTTTCCGTTTAGTGTTAGTCTATGGTTGATTCAGACCAATCGATGACATTCTTTTTATTAATGATTCTGTTTCGGAATGCACGTGTAAGCCTGAATTGATTACACGTGCCGGAATGATCGCACGATGATTCTCTTTCAGTCTTTGTTATTGTCGTATATTTTGTGCAGTTCGTTACAGTTGGATAAATGTGTCCATTTCATTAAAATAGTTTCGTGGTTTTTGATAATTTCACACATGACTTCCGGCTGTCAAGGGCAAATGTGTGTTTTTTTTTCTCTTTTACTCTTGCCCAAATGATTGGTTTGTGTAAACAGAACGCAATCAGTCATAACGTGTGTACAAATTGTATAAAATCGTATCCAATTTCTCCTTTTATGGACTGATTTCTCATTTTGAAATGTGTGTGTGTGTGTTTTTATTAACTTCACCATTCCCCGTTGTCAGTGAAAGGCCACAGACAGCGTCTTTAGCTTCAAAGGCATTTGATCAAAGCTCAGACAAATAAATCAATAACCTGCGCTTAATATGTCTGATCGAAGGCGTAAAAAGTTGACACAACCCGATGAATGCAGTGAAACAGTAATTATGCTTCACTGGTTCATTTCATGTGAAAAGATATTGAAGCAATTGACTAAGAAGTCAATTGTGATTGGTTGATGTAGCAAACGAAAAAAAAGGATCCCGAATTTTTTTTCAGTTTCTCAGCCACAGTCACACCATTATTCGATTGTACAGTTGAAAATGGTCGATGAAGAAGATGGAGAGAATTGGTGATCGAATGATAGAAGACGCCTGACAAATCCAAGTAAATAACTTTTATTTCAATGTTGAAATCTCTTTCCAAGCTTCATTCCATCGCTATTGTAAGTTCAATTCACTGAAGTGTGTCACAGTTTTTGCCAGAGTTTTTTTTTTGTTTTCTTCTTCTTTCTGTCCCTTAGTTTGGAATTGATTTAGGCAGTGGCCTTTGTGTTTGTATGTCGTTTCATTGAATGTGTCTGTGTGTTCGACGAGTGCAGTTCAACCGAATCGAAAGCGAGTAAAGAACAAATCAAGCAACCCGCAGAAAATGAAAAATGCCATTCTGTTGCCATATTATATGGTTATTTTGAATGTGTGCAATTTTCTTAAGTGTAAAATTGGGTTAACGGAAATAGAACAAAAACCCACTACTCTTCATTCATTTGCCTGACAAAACTTTTCGTACAAATAGAGAGAGAGAGAGAGAGAGAGAGAAAGAGAGGAAACACAAATGCGTTAACATAAAGAACCAAAAGAAGACTCCATCTGCTTGTCACTTGTCCCAATATTCACTCTCTCATCTCGTGATGATACCGCCTCCAGTTGTTGTCTTGTAATGTTTATATTGTATTTTGTAGACGCAATTCAAGTGAAAGCAAAACAAAAGATTTTTCGCGAACCGAAAAGTGGGAACAATTTCTCAAACTATTGACGAAAACCTTGGCACAGTAGCGTAAGAGTATGGAAAAAAAGGCGAGAGAATCAGAAGCGTCCGGGAAATGAAAGTAAAAAAACAACAACAACAACAACATAAAATGAAATGGTCATGTTTTATTCACTCTGCTAAGCATTTTTCATCAGCTCTTCGTCACGCTCAATGTGCACTTGAATGCGTGCTCGGTTTTTTATTTTGGTGTTTTAGTTTTTTTTTTTTGTGTTGTTGTTCGGCGCATTTTGTCTTCCTTTTTTTTCTTCGTTATCGGTGTTGTTTTCGACATTGTCTTCATCTTCATGCTGCTGTTGTTGTTGCTACTGCTACTGCTAATGCTGTTGGTGGATCTTATTTGTTCACATTCCATTTTCTACTTTCTTTGTTTTGCACTGGCACCCGATTCAAAAATGTGACCGTATCAGTGCGCATTTGGTGAAGCTAAATAATCGGCCCGTAACGCTTTTTACTTAACCGAAAATCCTTTTTCACTTCACGCTCAGCTTTTAAAGTAAGCGCCTTTGTGTGTGTGTGTGTGTGTGTGTGTATCAGGTCGCACGCCACAGTCTTATTCAACTTCATTTATTTATTCAATAATATGAATTGTCATAATGGTGCCAGTCTTTGTGTGTGCATCACAAAATAAATCGATTGGAAATAACAAGAGGAAATTGATTTTTTTTTCTTTCTTCGCCCAATCACCAACATAATAAAATTCCATGAAGTGGATTCCACGCACATTTAGTTGTTCAGGGTCTAGCCACTCACTCTATGCAATGTCCCTTCATTCATATCAATTGAACGGATGCTTTACAAAACGAAAGTGGTTAAAGCTTTCAAATGTTGTCGAACAAAATAAATAATGAGCAAAGTTTTCTTCTTCTGCTTTTTTTTCCTTGTTGTTGTTGTTGTTGTTGTTGTTGTTATATTCATTGTATTTTATCTTGTGCTGGCTCAAGATCTGGCCATTTGTGTGTGTTTTATATAGTATATCGCTTTGTATGCCGGTCGGTGTTTATTTGTATTTACATGAATTGAAAAAGAGCTAATAAGTATTAAAGGTCTCCATACTCTTCCCGTCTGTTTATATATTCCATGTTCGTTGGTTGATTCTTTTTCTGTTTCTTCTTCGTTTCGTTTCGTTTTTTTCATTGTTGTTGTAAATTTGCTATTGCCTATTGTTTGCTCCTCACCATTTGTATCATGAGATTGAACCATTTTATTTTTTGTGTGGATAAAAAGCATAAAAAATCCATGAGAATTCGCTTGAAACTCAGCGGAATCGCATCTTTTTTAACTTACTGATTGTAATTCCATAGCAAACTGAATGCATAAAAAAGTAGCAAATGATTGTTGTTTGCTTTTGAATTTTGTTAGTGCTTTTGATTTAATGAAATATATTCGAAATGGCTCTTTCACATCGTTTTTAACTTTCCTTTTGATTCTCTTTGAATCGCCATTTGTCAATCTCCAGTAAAGATTCTCCCCATTGATTACAATCACAATCGAACGAAGGATATTGACGCATTAATTTGAAAAAAGAAAAAAAAACCAAAATTATTATACGTTTTACCATGAAAAATTGAAACAATTCAAGTAAATGGGCACCGTCAAAGTAAACGTCGCATAATACAATCGTACAAATGGATACGTATTTTGATTGTTGCTTCGATGGCCTTTGAAATGGAAAAGATGGAATTTTCAAGTGATTCTATGGCTTTTTAAAACCAATTAACCTCGTTTTTGTTTTCAAAGGTGAAAGCCATATTGCAAATTGCTAATTTTTATTTCCATTTGCTTTTTTTGAGCGGTTCCGTACTCTTCTTTCATTTCCTTGTGCATGTCAAATCAGCGGTTTTTTCTGTTCAGAATCAAATTCGGTTTCAATTTCACTGTGTTTTGTTGTATTATTTGTTACCATAAACTCTTCTGAAATGGATCTATTTGAGAGTTTCCTTTCCTAGAAATCTAATAAAGAAACCGTGTCAGTGCTTTGAACTCCTCGGCATGTTTTACATTTTTTTTTTTTTTCAAATGCAAAATTATTTGGAATGTCATTTTGCAGCATTTCCCGTCATTTAATGATTGAAATTAATTCGTTTTAATTTGGCACATTGGATGTTTTTTGTGAATAAAATAATTTGAGGAATGTCACCTATTAGGCTATTGCAATAGGCTATTGCTAAACCATAGAAATCACCCCATTTTTCATTTATGATTCACAATAATGATAGATTGACTACGGTTAAATGTCTTTTGCTAAATATAGATTTTGTTTTGTATCAACAATATTTGTTCGTCGCTATTTTTGAATTATACAAAAAGATTGAGGTATTTGAGGTTTATTCCCTTCCGGATCCATGAATTGTTTTTCACAGGAGGGAATCAATTTCTAAATTTAAAGAGCTATTTCATCATTGAACCCCCTAAACTCGCATGTTTGATTTGTATCGATTTTTTTTGATGATTAGTCTCGCAAAAGTGCTATGACGTTTGGTGGACTGAAATCGATGTCCTACATTTTGAATTCTTGATTGCTGTGCACAGCAGTTCATTCAATTGACAAAAATGTGACAAATGATAAGGAAGAAACAGAATTCTTATTATTGATTGAAATGTCTCTTACTTTATCAACATTTTCGTTGGGTACATAAATGAAACGTTTTCTGTGTTATGTTTTTTAAATATCGTTGAGTATATTGAACGTTGATGTTCATCTTCATTGCATGTCATTCTTGATGATTTTTGATTCGATAAAAGCAAACACATAGACAAAACTCGCTGTTCACTTACTATTTAAATCAATTGTCAAGTAACTTGGATTGCATCCAAAAATTGTATGTGCTGCTCAGTGGCTACAGCATTCAAGCAACTTCGAATCGTCTGAATTTAAAAGATAACAAGTGATGTCAAACGACAATCGTAATCTTCAGCGAAAAAGATGATAAATTTGTTTTCATTTTTCTTTTTCGTTTGCTCCACCGATACTTAACGAACCGTTTCAAGACAAAGTAATCGTGAAATATTGATTTTTCCAACTCACTTTACGTGTATTTTGTGGGTGTGTGTGTGTGTGTCTGTATATGTGTTCAAATAAAATGCTGGGAAAAAATCATTCACTTTGAAGCCATGATTCGCCGTTCATCACATTTATGAGAGCTTTTCTTGTATGTTTCACTTTCCACATAATTTCATTTATCCTCGTTGTCGTTCCCTTTTTCCTTTTTACTTCGTTTGGATAAGTGGATTTCTTATATCAATGATTTTTCAATGCTCTGTCTGATGGCACACAATACAGTCCTTTACTTTTTCGCTCTTCCATTCAATGGATTATTGCTGCACAGGCGAATTTAAAAGATCGAGCGTATCACATTTATTTAATCAAAATTGATCAAAATGTTGGAAATGCTTCTGCTCATTTTTGATCGGCTGGTTATATGCATTTAGTAAGCGACATTTCTGACAAGCGCGACTCGGAATTTGTCTTATACATGACGTTAAATGCATCGTGAAAAGCTAAGCTCATAAATTGTCAATTCACCATCAGATATGAATTTATCGCAACAACTGATCTTAAGTATTGATTTATCAACCTCATCTCAGTCGTCGTATAAATATTACACAATTTCAACCAAGATGATTTCAACTCGTTTCCAAGCAAGAAAAACCATTTTACTTTGTGCGATAGACACACAAATTCTATGAAACACAAGAAAAAAAAAACATTTGAACGCATTCACCTGCATCTTAAAATTTTACACAAATTTTCTTGAATTTAACATGAAACTGCACGAAGTTAGTCGAACTAGTCGAAGAAACATCAGTCATGTCCACTTTGTATAGCAGTTTAATAAATTAATGAGCCTCTTTGCTGGAAAGTTTCCAGTTGTAATTCATAGAAAAAAAAGCGATATTCCGCAACAAATACCGAGCTACAGGTGCGTGTTACCTATCTTCAATCTAATTATAGGTGACATTTTTTTTTGTTGCTTCAAAATCTTCCAACAGCAACAATGTGACAATTTCATTGCGTTTGCGTTCAATTATTCGTAATATTTTATTTATTTTGACATAAGCGCATTCCCTTTCGTTGCACGTACTTTGATTGCATAATCAAGTTCCGCAACTGTTGTTTCCATCAAAATGTCAGCGACAGCATAGATGTGCTCTGCTACTTATTGCATACAGTGATTTCATGCATCAGCCATCCACATCCATCATTACATCTGTAAGTATCTCTCGCTCACTCCTGTCGAAATGAAAATATTTGCTCTATTTGTGGAATGTTCAGTGTATTCCCATTTCGTTCTTATTAGGAATTTTTTCACTCTCTCATTCTCTCTCTCTCTCTCTCTCTCGCTCTCGCTCTCTCTCTCTCTCTTTCTCTCTCTCTCTCTCTCTCTCTCTCTAGCGCTTGCTCGCTCACTCGCTCACTCTCTATTACAATCTGAAGTGACAGTGAATGCGCGCGAATGTGAACGCTCAATCGTGCTCACCCTCCCATTCATTTTGTTTCTGTGTATGACTTCGTACAAAAGAGAAAATATAAATAAAATATTCAAATTATTTTCACCGTATTTTGTCGTCTTGACGTAAATATTTTGCTTGCATCCGCATTTCCTCTCTTTTGCATCGTGCAATGTCAACTCAACCGAATGCAATAACTCGGCACGCTCACTCGCACACATACGCTCACAAACAACAACGAAAGACAAGAAATAAAAAAAAAATCCCCGAACCTGAACCGTGTGCTGCTGGCTGGTTGGGGTACGTTTTTTTTTGGATTTGGTTCTCATTCTGCTGTATATTTTGTTTCGTTGTGAATTGCAATCGGTATTTGTGACATTCTGTTGGAATTCCATACGCTACTAAAGATACCGATCGAAATACATTCAACTGTATGTTGGCTCGACACAAATGCGCAAAAAAGTCCACGACACACAACAACATCGATAACAGACGACACATACACACAAAATAGGTGAAAACAAAACAAAAGGTAAATTGAAAATTTGAATGTTCCAGTGAAAAGAAAACAGCACAGAAAGAGAAAGAGGAGAGAACAACACCAACAACAACAAAAAACGAACAGAGGAAAAGAGACGGAGATGGAATATAAAGGGAAAATAAATCGGTGCATTGCGCGACAGTGATATTTATTCGTTGACGATTTCGAAGAGCAGCACATCGAACACGACATCAGCAGCAAGCAGCCAAGGAAGAGCGCACGGTCGCATGACAGAAACATGCTATTTCAAGTTGAATGACAGCGAATGAATATTCAATCAAACGAATTATTTATCTATCATTTGATTCGCTCGAATCACTTTGGGCTTTGGACAATTCCATGGCTCGATATTTTTCGTTTTACTCTTCTTTCAACTATTTTCATTCAATTTTCCCCGCATTGTTCATCATCGTCTTTTTTTCTGTTTCTTGCTTCCATCGTGCATATTCCGTATAATTTCTGGATTCTTGCACATGAAATTTGTCCTTTGCACCAGTTTCATTGTGAAATGCAACAAAAAAAAAAAAAACAAACAAAATGGAAAGAAAAAAAAATGAAATAAAATAAACGACCAAACGGAAATATAAGAGACATTTACGGAGTAGTGAATGCGACGTAAGGAGCTTCTTCATTTAGAATTCAGCCGTGAAAGTAAAATTTTGTTCATTTCGATTAAATTAAGCAATAGCAATTCAAGTAATCCAAGCCAACTTTAACATTCCCATTTATTCCCATTTATTCCCATTTTCATCATTCGCTGAGTGGTATCGAGGAGATTTTGATATTATCCATTTTTGATAATCACAAAAATTTCAACCCATTTTACCAATTGTCGACGTTGTTAACAATGCACGTAATCGGTGAATGTCGTATTCAATTATACGTAGCAGAGCTTAAGTGTGCAACTGTGCAAGCTTCTACCAAAAGCCATGCTTATCACATCACAATTGAATACAGATAGTTTTGATTAAAACCAAAATTGCCATGGAAACGTTATTGAATCTATGCGAGCTTTCGGTTTCAAACCACTTCTCTCATTCAAAAATATATACACACCGTTCACAATAATGATTGTCGTTTTTTTGTTGTATTTTTGTTCCGTAACATCGATTCGTTGCTTCATAAATTTCTTTTGCCATTCGTTTTTTTTTTTGGATGATTTTGAGGTGCTTGGGATTTTAGTCAGTTTCAAACAAGTAACTTTAAAGCACATCATAAAATACGCAAAAAGATTGCCATAAATGGCTCCTTTACACCAACCACAGTAGCACTGTGCTAAGTACGAATGAGCAATGCATACCGAAAAATGCACGAGAGTTGTGAGTGAGTGGAATTTGGAAGTGAATTTTTCGGGGAAAAATGGTACCTTTCTTAATTTTGCCATTCAAAAACATTATTATTATGTATCTCGTTTTATTATTGCTCAACCATTTAATTTCATTGTGCAAATGCAGACGAACACTTCTGTGTGGTTCACATTTTTATATGCATCAACTAGCTTGAGTCTAGTTTTTTCTCCACTCTTTCTCTTTCTCTCTCTCTCTCTCTTTCTTGCTCTTTCAGTCCGGTTGCATAAAATGAACGGTGGTTTCATTGTTCGCAATTCGATATGTTGGTTACCTTAATGCACTCACCGGAGAGAGCGAAAAAAAAACAACAACTGGCTGAATTCGGTGAGTCGACAATGAGAAAAGAGTCCAGTGCACGTATTATTAACTTTCAAGTTTATTGTGTATATTTCATATAATGGAATATTTTAGCGAACAAACGAGCGAAACGAAGCGAAATGCAAGCGCATTTCTGACCGCAAATTTTCCACGGGCACAAGGGAATGAAAAGGCTTTTACTCCAACGATATCTCCTGAGGAAACAAACCACTTATAATATTTTTGCTTGTTTGCGCTCACGCTTTCACCCCCCCCCCTCTCCTTGCTTCCAACGGATGCTCAAGCTTGGCACCATTTGCCGAAAAAAAAAATTACATTCGAGAGTAATTTTTCTTTGGCCGCCATATACTTTCCACTCGTACATTTTATTTCCATTTATCTCATGCATTGTGCATTTTTATTTGCTATTCATTTAACCGTAATTTTACAGTTGGCCCAATTCAACTATACCACACATTCAACTATACTATTCGAAAAGTTATAAAAGTTCGTTCTCTCTTTCTCCATGGGTCTCATCTTCCATTCACTCTCTGCTCATTCGAATTCAAACACACACACACACACACACACACATCCCCTCTCTCTGTGTCTGTTGCTCCATGCACATTCGCGATAATCGCTTTCAATTCAGGCCAATTTAAAACCATAGGATGAAACCAGCGCGCATATTTGATTAGAATCGTAACAAGCACATTTGACACTTAGTGAAGGTGAAATTCAATGCAAATATTCAATTTGAAAGCATCGAAAACGTATTTTTAAAACGAGACTGAACGAAGTGGGCAAAAGGAATGTAAGGTTGAAAAACTTGCACGTGCTTGAGCGTCTCATTGAATTCTCTGGATAATTCTCGGTCCGTTTCGAAGTATCTCATGCACCATCAAACGAAAAAAAAAAAAGAAATTGAATAAAATCCTTCACTTTACCCGTCACACACTTCATGCTCATGCTCATTTGATTTGGTATTCCATGCTCATCTATTCACATGGTAATTTCATGTGCATTTTTCAAATAGAAACTTTCAATTAAATGTGACGTATATATTGAAAGAGCGATATAAAATTTGCGATGTGCAGACAAAAAATCCAATTGACGCACACAATGATAACGGTCTATATGCTGTTAGTCGAATGATACAATGATACAAACGACCAAAGATAGAAAAGAGGGTGCAAGAGTATCAATTGAAAAGACAAAGCCATCGACAATGCGATTGCGATTCCAAAGATATAATTGTTTTGTTTTGTGTTGAGTTCATATTAGATATCAAAAAACCAAACAATTATTATTGGATTTGAGACGAGAGAAAAGCTAAAATGAGCATTAAGCATTACTACGTGATCCTTGTTCCACTATACAATTAAATTGGATTATATATATAAAATTATATCAGTCTCCATCGTTTCGAATGCGATGTTCGATTCCATTCCAGTTTACGAAAATACTAAAGTCTCTCTTTTTCTCTTACTGCAAACCATTTTGCACTTCGGTTTTACACCACTCTGGCATGCTTCGTTTTATTTAGCTTAATGTTTTAAGCACTTTCGCATATAATAATCGTATCATTGGATTTTCGACCAACCACCGGATTTCGAACAGAAAATTGAATTGCAAGACGCACCACACACACACACACCCACACACACACACACACACAAACTGGCTCATTCTCTTCAGATAACATTGTACACGAACGAATCATGTTAAAAGCAATGAAAATGAATGGTTTAGTGTGGCTGCAACAATAGCTCAATAGAAATAACAAAGCATCTCGTTCAACAGCACACAATTCACATTTGATAATGTTTAATGTTTTTCATTCACAAACCAATTCACCAAACGAGCGAAATAGAATCATAGAAAATAAAAAGAGAGAGAGAGAGAGACAGAGAGACAACACACACAATAAGACTGAAATGAAGAAGCAAGACAATCAACACACAGTGATATTCATTTATAGCATTTAACATTTTCACACTGTTCACTCACATTCATTTGGCACAATGGAATTCAGACGGTTTTCTGGTATTAAGCTAAATAGAAGCAACAAATAGCAAACGCATACGATATTTAGAAAATGCTAAAGAGTAATGAAAAAGAATTAAAGCGATTAGGTTTGCCGTTTGTGGTTTACCCCAAAATGATAAATCTTTCGTGTGTTTTTTTTTTCGTGAAAAATGTGTGGCTCAAGTGTTTTGGCTCGATCATTTGCTAGGCAAAATGGATTCAGTGCTTTAGACACTGAAGAGATGCAGGCGCTAAATGCCCCGAACCAACACATATTACAATTTTCCCGCATTTTATTTATCGCTTGAAGAGTGAAATGTGTGGATTGGCGGCTTCAAAATGTTCTATCATCCCCTTCTCCCCTCCACCCCTCTTTCCACAAGTCAAGAGCGCTGGTGGCTGGCATTTAATGTTACCAGACGAGAAACATTTCATGGCTCAATCAAATAAAATACTTGTGCTGTGTTTGGTTTGACTTGGTGTATGGTGGCGCTTGTACAGCAATTACAATTAAACAAATACCATTCATTGATGTATTTTGTAGCCTGATTAATTCATTGGTCCCATTTTAATGTACGCTGTGTATACATAAACTCTAGCATAAACAGTAATGCATCAACGGCAAACGTGTTTTTTTTGTATGTGTGTTTGGCTTTTTTACTGACGATTTATACAATTTAAAATCAATTATGTGTTGAAAATGTCAAATGGAATTGGTTATTCGTTGGCATGTCTCTGGCAATTACTGGTAATTATCAAAGAGCATCGGGATTTTCTTTGTTATTTTCATTGTTTCAAATTGCCAAAGTTTGTCATTGTTTCACATAATATTCCGAAAATATCTATGCATGCGGCGCATTCTATCTATTCTTACAATATAGTAAACGATATCAAATTCTCTTTGGCTAATATACTAAAATTGAGCTTGTTTAATAATTAATGGAAAAACCACAACGGTGTGCTATTAACATAAAGATGAAAGCATTCATATATCGTTGATGTTGACCTTTGCCATGCATCAATAAAATTATATACACTTTAAATAGTGTTTTAAGGTATGCAAACGACTGTCGATTATAGTGTACGCTGTACGGGCCCGTCAACTCAAGCCCTCTGATTGAATTTAATCGTGTACATTTTCACTGCATATTTTCACCAGACAAACATAATTGAAAGCATCGACACCAGTTATTAACAATACAAACAAAACAAGATAAACATAATCATACCGCATTTGATATGCACAGACATTGGCAATTGCCTTTATGTGTGTTTATATTAAATGTTCATGTTCAGGACGAAAACTACATGAAATTTAAGCTAGACGATCTATAGGCTGTGATGCACTTTTTAATTAACAAATTTTTGTACACTTTCCCAAAAGCCCATACATTTCGGAATTTCATCGTGTGAAAATTTTGTAGCAAAATTTCAGAATGACAATTAATCACGCAACAGCAAATTCATTAAATTTACATTAATATCACAATGATTCTTGGCAGTTCAGTGTTTGTGTGGCGGTGACAACCCAAGCAGAATCGAGACACAACGAAACCGACTTAACATCTATTTCAATGTAACATCATTAATTCCATCGTACAGTTGAAATGTTTCAGATAATTCAGTGCAATGTTTATCTATCTATCTTTTGCTCTTTCTCTGAATAATTATATGTTATCACACATTCACTGCAAATCTAGTGTAAGCGATATGTGTGTGTGTGTGTGTGTGTGTGTGTGTGTTTTATTTTTAAATTCATCAAACATGAATGCACTCCATTTTGCTAGTTTATCCATTCGACCCGACTACACTGTGCTGTGTTCATAATAGCTTGAAACTTCACTATTCCGTGCTAGGTTCCGAGCTATTATTCATTTCTCTCACTCGTTCACATTGCATGCGTTTTGTAATTACTCTTATTTTCATTTTACGCAACACGAAATAAATATTTTCATTTAAATTGTCTATAATTTTCTTTGAAGCGAGAGCAACAAAACTAACAAAAAAAATGCAGCAACGGTTTCATTATCTCAGGATTTTGTAAATTGAAAATTCCTCATTGTTGATTTCTTTTTTTTTCGATGAACAGCATGTTATTACGTTTTGCGTGTGAGTTTGTGAGTGTGTGCAATGAAAATATTAAAATGGAACATGTAGTTTCATATTGCAATCATCTGCTGCAAATGCTCACTCACAAGACCAAACATGGAAATATTTTCATGAACTTTAAGCTGCACAGTGTGCTGCTTCAATCGAAATATTTAATGAATGTGTGATGGAAATTCATTGCATTTTTATGATTTATTACAGGCTACGCACAAATCTCTACGATTTTCTAGCCAGTTCTACATTTCCGAGCGCCAAAATGAGCAACCACTCAATCCAATACATGTATAATATAAAATCGCGTGCGCGCCATCGCTCACTCTCATACACACACACACATTACACAATGTACAACAAGCCCACATCAACGAGAGACACAACAAACATGTGTGCTATTGCATTGAACCGTCCCCAAAATCTATCCAAAATAACAATGCGCATTATTATGTGTTTTCGCCGTACATAAAATATGGATGGCATGCATTTTCGCTTCGCTTTCGCAAATACGCACCGACGAACGAGAAATTTATTGAAAATTGTGTGGCTGCATGTAAGATGAAAATGTTCTGGATTTATTCTCTGTGATGAATATTAAATTGTATTTTGGGAATTAATGCGACACAGTGGCTCATCAACTATCGAGACGATGCAACCCGAGGGTGAAGAGGGACCGAGAATGCAAGAATCATGAAGGGGATATGAGAACTGAAAGTAAGAGAGAGAGAGAGAGAGAGAGAGAGAGAGAGAGATAGAGAGAAGAAGAAGATATATATAGAGTGAAAATAGAATGTTCGTCATATATAGACCAGTCACAAATAGATCCTGTAGACTTCACATGAGCTGAAAGCTTATTTACTGCATTCATCCAAACCTATGAGAATGTACAGAGATAATGTTCGGATGAAATAAAGGCCCAGACTGACATTGGCAAAGTGCAATTTTATAGTAGATGCAAAAAGTGGCAATCTAGCACGTTTGCACTCATAAACACGTAGAACAGACATAGACAGCATCTTCCTCCCGTCTTCCTCTCATTGTTTGAGTGCAGAGTGAAAAGTGTGTAATATACACATCATTTTCGAAATACTTTGGCAATTTATGAAATCAGGCCATGTGTCGCCGTCGTCGTTGTCGTCGTCATCGTCGTTGTCGTTGCCGTCGTCGTCAGCACCAAGTGTGTTTCATTCAGTTGAGCGATTATGTGTGAATTTGCACACTTTATAACCATAGTTTTTATGCAAAATTCCATGTTGAAATGAGCGAGTGTATACATTACTAACATTTTAAATATGTTTTTAAATAACAACAACAACAACAACAACAACAAAAACTTGTGAAATTTCACTCATTTTGATATTAAATCAGAACGTTGCCATCAGCATCAACGTTTCAAAAACTAGCGAGAATAAAAAGTTTGTGTTTCTCATTTAAAATAAATCAAATATGTTCGTCGGAACGTTACACTTAAGCATTTCGTTGATTTCACTGCGTAGTTTTGGCGATAAACGCATCATTCGACCGCATTCCACTTTATTTGGCGTGGTATTTCTTTTCTTACGAGCTGCAATAAAAGCAATTATTCAAATTTCTTTGTGAATATCACACACACACACACACACAAAAACATAGAACACATGTGTCTGTGGCAAAATTTCAAGAGCAAAATGTATACAGCCCAACCCATTTTGTGCTCGGGTTTGTAAGTAAGTTTTCATTCGAAAATTTCGTTGTGCGTGTATAAATTGGATGTGAGGAACAGAAGCTGGGATCCCGGGAGCATAGCAATGTGAATTAATGTAGTTTTGATTTGAATTTGAGTTCGCAATTCGAATAACATATTCCGCCTGATTTCAATCGCATACGCGCGTACACATGTAACATTGTCTAAATGGCAATGATCGTTTTTCGTTATTTTGATAGGTGGTTGCTCTATCCGTCTAGACAATGCACGATTAGCGAAGTGATGTCGTATTCAAATTAAGCTTTTGTTTCATTTTAAGTTTTTTTTTTATCATCGACAAATGCCCCAGCATTTTTGTGCGGCTGTTTTTTTTCCTCTTCTTCCTTTGCTTCGTTTGTTTTTTTATGGAGACGAAAAAACAACAAAAACAACAAAAAACAAACTTGACCTCCTAACGAGGCAACCCAACGACATGTTTTTTTGTTTTATTCTTTATCAACAAAATTAATGATTTAACAGAAGTGAAGACCAAAACAATTGTCATTAAATTATATTTGCGTTGAATGTTTTTTTGTTTTTTGTGCCATTGTTCAAATGTTTGGCCAAGAAATCAAGCGAAATATTCAAAAATTTATTCTTGTTTATTATTTCAATTATTTTGTTAAATACGGAAAAGGTTTTGCATGAATGGGTACAGCCATGGTAAATATGAGTTCCCATTTGTTTTGGGGGTTCGGCGTCGCATCTTTTGATTTTTGGGGCTTAAAATTTATTCAAAAACTTTTCCGACTTGGTTGGAAATGGGGTAAATTGGGCAAAAATCCATTCGGAATATGAATTTCATTTTGAAAATTCTCCAACCATCAGTCGAGTTAACAGTACAAAGTAGCTACTGCAAAAACATTGCAGAAAGTTTTATTCACTTCATTTCCGATGCCGTACATAAGACGGCACATTTTACAATACATAGAATTATAGAGAATTTAGAGTTATAACGGAATAGTGAAAATCCATTACTCAAAAAAAAAAAAAAAAAATGAAAAAATGCGTCTGAAGCAGGCCTGGAAGTGAACGGAGTCGACTTTTTACCCCATTGCAAAACACCACGTCATTTCAGATCTAGTGTTCGGAATCAAATGGTGAGACTCTTTATCGATAGGTATGATGAACTCCTTTCGATCAAGAGTAACACGAACCTAATCCATCTATAACTGCAAAAAATACGGGCAGCCGAAAAAATTCGAGTGAAGGGGTGAGTTGGGGCCTTCACTCCACTCGGTTTTGTGTTGACGCCCATATTTTTTAGATTCAGTGATGGATTTGGTTCGTGTCACCCTTGATCGAAAAGTGTTTATCATACCTATCAATAGAGAGTCTCAGCACTTGATTCCGAACACGAGAACTGAATTGGCGATGCGATAAGATGGAATACGTCAAAATAGTCGACTCACTTTACTTCCAGGCCTGGTCTGAATTTGAATGCAAAAGTTAAACGGACTGTTTACTACAAATCACCGAACACTGAACACCCTTTGATTTTTCGCACAAGATTCTTTACGGTTCAGAGATGCCATGAAGTAAGGAGACTGTTTATAGAAAAAAAAAGTATTACACATATATTTAATGATGTTTTGTACGAGCATGAAAAATGCTCGTTGGATTTATAAATGGAATGCGTATCCGAATAGAGAAGCATTTTTCTTGGAAAAAATGAGAGTAGACAAAACGACGACAACACCATTTTTCCTGTTGAAATTCCTACAAATTTCCATCTAGTAACAAACCTAACAAAAAAAGGATAATCTCGAACATTTTACTGTGACTTAAAAACTGATATGGCCGGGGTAAAAAAAAAATGCTCGAGCTGAAAAATGAAAAATGAAAAATTTAAAGGATGTCTATGTACATAAATGACATGAAATATGCGAAATGTGTATGAAATATAATAAGAAAAAAATCGTTGGTGAAAGCAGTGAAATAGAAAAGAAATCCAAATGTATTGTTTATCAAATATAATTTATAGCGATGATGCATTCGCTTGAAAAGATGCTCGAATATATGAATTGATGACTTAATCGAATGGTTTTGACTTTCCAAGACTCTCTGTTATGTAATAAACCCAGTTGTCGAGCCTACTATTTGTAAAATTATATTTTTGGTAGCTTTTATCAACCCTTGGGTTTTAACCTATAATTTGATAATTTTTCTTAAAAATTAAGGTCACTGATCAAATGAGCATTATTTCTATTTTATATAATACGAAAAATACAGTCCCGTTATTCAAACATGCTTGGGTGTGCAATGAAGTTACTGTCACTACGTGCATAACACCGAATGAATGCTTTGATCAAAAAAAAAATCAGTAGATTGTTTGAATGTAATTTTTTTGTTTCACTGTTGGTACTTGTATCTTGTATGAAAAAGGTTGAATTCATTGAAACAAACATGTCTGAAGTTATTTTTCAACTAACTGAAAATGTTCAAAGGGATCAATTCTAAGAAAATGCTTTTAATTTCAGTCCTCAATTTACCATAGCAATATGATAATGATTTACGTCATTTAATGTGCACCGGGGAAAATACGTGCACATTGAATACACACAGAAAATATAGATTTGATTCTCGACGAGATCCAAACATTCTTCTTTTTTTCACCATCTTTTTACTTAAAAAGACTTTATTATTGGGGGTTGCGCATAGTTTGATGATTTTACTAAAAAGCTGTAAACGAATTTTTCTGACAAATATGAGACATTGTGTTAGTCAATAATGGGTTCTGCTATAAAGTCACTACATTAAATTGCAGTCATGTACGGATCGTTAATCGTTATGGATGCATTGATAAAGAAATCACTGAAACATGTTGATAATTTCCGATACAAGCGCATTCAAAGTATTTGAATGTCAAAACATAGCCAAAAGCATAGTGCTTCTATGAGAAATGTAGCGTTTAGGTGGGAAAAAAAGGCGAAGAAATGTGCTTTTAAAAATTTATCTTTCGAATGCGTTACAAATGAGTAAATTCTTCAACGAGCGACATTGATAACATAAATTAATTGTATGCTAGCAATTTTTTTTTGGGGCGGCTGTAACGAACCAGTATTAAACATCTGGTAAAAATTTTTGCGCAAAGTAACAAAAACGAGCACATGAAATTCTCAATTTTTGCGTGGAACTAAAAACAGCACGATCTGGATGAGTTGTAATCGTATACACGCCGTTTATTATTCGAAGCACGACCAATTGATTCTTCAAAATGTTGAATCGTTTGTGATAAGATTCGAGCACACACACACATACACCATGGGAAGGAAAGGCAATCAATCACAGTACCAAAATGGGTGCTACACCATAAAAACATTATAGACACCATACTATGGCGCACATCACACTACCGCTTCACGTTCACCCGTTGCTATGTTGTTGTTTTTTTTTCTTTTCGTTGCCTTTCCTTTCAAATATCACGAATTTTTGCGCTTCATTTTGCCATTCGTATGCAAATTCACGGCTCTATTCGTATTTTATATTGGGTCTTGTTTGTGTATAAATTGTTGGCGTCAACATTTCGTCCGAATCATCGGTGTGTATGCGGTGTTAGTATCGGTGCCTGATTTTCGTTTCATTCTTTTAATATTTTATGCCTTTAACATTTTATTTATTGACGTATTTTATGCTGCTTTAGATGCACGATAAGGCGCATACAGCCAACGATCCGCATAAACATCATAGCCAGGTAAAGACTAAGCGAAACATTATCATTTCGATTTCTTCCTGATTCTTCGTTTTCTTTTGACACGGAAACCGTGTAGCAACACCATGTTTTGTACAATTTCAATGGCATGGAAATTTTTCATTTTGCATTTGACGCTGCAGATAAAAATCATTTTCAGTTGATCCTCTATTTTTTTTTTTTTTTGCACCTCTCTTTTTCTCCCGTCAATCGATTTCATTGCACCCAAAACCGTTACCCATTTTATCTTGTGAGTTGTTGTTATAAGGCTTACAAAATGTAATTCAATTTTCCGCCGAAGAATATCCCATCGATGAAGCTGACGATCGATTTTCTCTTCGATGTTCCGAATCAATAAATTTGAAAAAAGAAAAAAATTATTCCATGGTTTCCATTTGAAAAAAAAACGATGATGAAGAAAATGTTCTGTTAAGCTGACTTGCGACGTGCAATTGACAATCAGGGGAGTTTGAAAATTTGCATTCGATGGCGTTAAAGGGTGATTTTGAGCAGTGACAACTACTGTTGCCTGGATTTGTTTTTTTCCCACGACACACTCTTTTTCTCTCTCTCTCTCTCTCTCTCGTTCGTTCTCTCTAAAGTGGCTTTACTAAAGTGACGTGTCACATTGACGTTTATTTGGGCTGAAAAGAGCCTCTCTGCGCGTCGTACAAAACTGACATGGAATGTTCATCAGAAAAAGCGCACACAGTTCAACGGAAGAATGAATTGAACACGCAATGAAAAATACAGAAAAAAATGTTGAGAAAAAGAGACAGAAAACGAGGCATGCAGAACGTCGTTAACTCTTTGTGCCATTTTGCACTTGTTAAATTGATTATATTAAATGAATGGACAAGAAATATAAAGTGACATTGAATGTTGCAAATAGAAAGCAATTTGACCGTTCATTTAGCCGCCTCGTTTATATCACCGGCAAGCACTGGCTATGGCACGTGTAGAAAGGTTGAAAAACGGTTGTGACAGAAACACGTTTTCGCCGTTAAACGTGGCATCTACAAAACGATGGTGTGCGCGGCAGTTCACGCTAGCTAAGGTGTTCAATTTTACCGAAATTTTTTTTATTCACTTAAGTGACACAATTGCTGGCAACGCCATCACACATAATTATCACAATTTCAATTTTAAAATTCTATCAATTCTCCTATACTTTTACCGTGGATTGTAGAAGCAATCAACGAATTGAAGTTCGTGAAAGAATGAAATATATTTGGAAAACGTGTAGCCGACACACACACACACACACACACACACACACCGAACTTTGGCCATATTTCAATGGGCTGCTTTTTTGCCATACACAATTCAACTCGATCCATTTCGGTTATGCATGAGAAGGCTCGAGTTAGTGAAAAGCTTTAGCTCCACTATAAATATACACACAGTTTCAAAATTGAATAAAATTGTTGCATTATTTATGTGGCAATGTGCTCATTTGACTGATGTTGACAATTTACTCAAACACACACATTTGAGAGCTAGAGTCCCCTCCAAACACACTCAAACCGTTTGAACGGTGAACAGCAGTCAACAGCCAAAACTTCCATAATTCAAATGATTGTGACGCGTGCCAAATTCCATACAAAAATTTAAATAAAAACACATTCTATTTGTTTTGTATGTTGTCTTTGGTTGGAAACCGTTTTTCTCTACTTTGCTGATTGTGTTTTGGGCTTTCGGATTTGTGTATGGGTTTTGCCTTGGCGTTGAAATGTCATCAGTAGAAATGGCAAAAAGAGAGAGAGAGAGAGAGAGAAAGCGGCCGAAAAAAAACGAATATGGTTTTTGTTTGGAGACAAAAGAAAAACAAATTTTCGCAACTGGTTCATTAATTATTTTCAAATCATTTGTCTTGTTGAGTGTGTGTGCGCTTTTGCAGTTGTCGGCTGTTTGTATGCGGTAGTTATTGTGCGTTCAGCTTCAAAATACCAAAACTTTGGTAATTATTTATTGCAAAGTTGGTGTCGGCGTGGCTGTTTTGTGGGCTAGATGCTTAATAACCATGCCACTCTTGTGCTCACTGCTCATTGCTCATTGCATTTCAACACCTCCCCCTTTCCTCATCCTCATCCTCACACACACACACACACATTTTAAAGCAGGAACAAAACTTTTTCGCAAAATGGAACAAAGCCCAGCCTTTTTTGTGGCAAGAAAATGTATAATCGCTTATTCAGTGGGTCTTGTTGACAATCATTTAAAATGAACCAACATTAGGATCGGATAAATGCGATGGAGAAATGCTGTTGCTCTTATTTCGATATTTCTCTCTTTCTCGCTCTATCATTCTCATTGCGATTTCATTCACTCTCTGAGCATGTTTCAACGAGTAATATTGATGATATTTTTCGGTTGGTTTGGGTTTTTCTATGAATCTACAGTCTAATGAAGCATTGAGAATGAATGCGGCATTTAAAACAATTGAATTTACAAAATTAAATACATTTTTGTACAAAAGAATGAATCTCCAAACTAGTCGCATAGAGCGGTGCTTAAATTGCTTTCAAAGCTTCGTCTATTATTTCATAGCTTTTCATCAAATGAATAAGTTTTACTAAAGTAAACACTCAACTATTATTTCCATTGATTCATGTTACATATTTTTGTACCATTCCTGAAAATATTTGCTTTGGTGGGTTTATTGCGCAGTTAAGTGCAGTTACTTATATACTCGGTACATTAACTTAATTATTCCGGCCGTCAGTTGAAATTCTTTCGTATTTTTTGTGTGTCTGTGTGTGCAAAGAAGAACAAATAGAGTCAGATTCTGACAATGCACCAAACAAAAAAATACGGCGATGGAATGTTCATTCCATTTAAATGGTATTTGTGTTCGGTACAACTGAATTGGTCTACGCTTGTGCTATTTGTTTTGCATAATTCCATATATCTAACGTTTAAAATGGTTGGCCCCTTTAATTTGAGGTGATTTTCCAGAATAAGCATGATTTTTATGGTGCACAGCATGTCGATGACATGCGAACTTCTTAAACTGACGACCTCACGATGAACTCACACGCCAGTTCCATTCAATTCAATTGCACCGTCTGTATGAATTATGAAATGTTAAAACAAAATGCAGAACGGAAAAATGAATTGCGAATGAAAACTCGCCCAGAAACTTGAATTCGTTCACTCTCATTCGCTGGCATCCACACACACACACACTCACATGAGCATGAGCATGAATAAACCACAGAGCATTCGATGCTCGAATTTTTACGTTCCGCTTTTTTTTCGTGTGTGCACAAAATGAATTACATTACCACTTGTGTGTTTCATGACATTTGACTCTCTCATATTCTCATTGTGTGCACCGTTTTACATTGCACGAGAACGAGCGACTACCTTGGATACGGTGACATTAATACAATTTTTCATATAACATACGAATGAACAAAAAAAAAAAAGAGAATACTTGGAATAGTGTTTTGGCATGATATTCACTACCAATTTCTATATTTTTTTGTGTGTGTCCAGTTTACTTTGCTGCATTTCAATGGACCAGTCTGCAAATGTAGCACAAACGATCGCCTTTTTGATCTCGGTTCTCGGTCGGTTTCTCATCCACACATCTCTTGCTCTCTCTCTCTCTCCCTCTTGGTCTTTCTGTCGTATATGCGCTTGCGGTGTAAAACCCCAGAAAAACCGACAGACCAACAGCATTATGTAAAGTTGAAGAGAGGTTTAAAGTTGAATTTTAATGCCGTTGTGTCGTGTACGGGAAACCTTATAACAAAACACCATTCATCTGCCATCACACAGTTGCTTGTCGTATGCATTTGTAACCGAAGCATCGAAAGGCGAAATGGTACTCGCACACACACACATACATTTGAAAAGGTTTAAAATAAAAAAGGGCACAAATAGAGAAGAAGAGGAGGAGAAAGAGAAAGAGAGAGAGCGAGAGAGTTGAAAAAAGTGAGTATCATGCGAACAAATTCATATCCATGTAAAGCACATCTCAGCACGTTGCAACTAAGAGAGCTCTATCCCCGATGCTCAAGCTCCATGCACCCCATGAACCATCATGGCCGGAATAAATTGAATCGCAACAAAACGATGAAGACGAACAAAAAATGAAAGCATATACCAAATGTGAAATAGAAACGAAACGAATTGGTCACATTAGCATTAGTAGTGGCAAGTGGGTAAGAGGCAGCTCAACAACAAAATGTTATATAAGTATCTGGTGTGTGTCTATGTGTGCTCGTTTGCTCTGAAAACTCGGTATTAGAAAAGTTGGTGACAGAACACGAACAAAACGAGAGAATAATACAGCATTAGCATTAGATGGAAGACGATTGGGATATGATTTCCGAACGCATAAGCTCATTCTTCCATTCCGTCGTTCCCACCATTCCCCCCTCACTTCGGAATATATCCAATTTTGAGCGAGAGCAACATTCGGTGTATCACACACCAGCAGTAGATTGAAATTGTGCGCGAATGTGAAACAGGTAAAATGGTGAAGCTGCATCATTACATTATGCATTTTGACTTTTATTTCAATCGAAACTTTTCAATTCAACTTACAAATGACGCTTATTCTCTTATTCATTCACATTTTCTCTGTTCCTGTGGATTCACCAATGCGGTTGCCTCCCCCCCCCCTTCATCCTTCGTCACTCGGAACCGCGAAATCGTTGCTCGTTTTGTATGCTAATAGTTGTACGCCAAACACTTGCCATTAAATTGCAAAGCGCAATTTATATTTCGAAACTTTTATGCCATTTTCTTTCGTAAAACTTTCGATATGCCATCATTTTGAATCGATGTTTGGAACGGATGTAAATGGAATCCGGGCAAACCGAAGGACGAAGGACGAAGGCCTCGTTGTACGCGAAATACGAAGCAAAAAAAAAATCGAGATGAAAAAAAAAGCGTATTGAGATTTCTTTTTTACGAGTCAATTTCAATGCGGTTATACTTTCAATTGCGAAGCGAACACAAAGTTCGCTGAAAACTGCAATAACAATTTAATTTACGAGCAAACATTTGCAGTTGTTGTTGTTGCAGTCATTTGCAAATTATAAAAAGCTAAATACAAATGAAATCACAATATCACAGTTGATGCGCGTGCTTGCCATCTCATTTCAAAAGCATTTGCAAACGCAGCTATTTTTACTACGAAATAATTATCAGTTTTTGATTTTTCTGGTTTTTTTTTTTAAACTCTTTGAATATTCTCTCGTGTCTTTTTAATGAACAAAGTTTACAGTTTGTGCTGCTTAAATTCAAACCTTTCATTATATTTATGGACCATTGAACGAATTAAACGCGAACGACAAAAAACAACAATCATCATCATTAAAATGTCATAAATAACGATTAAAATCATAATAAAGAGGCGGAACAAATATCATCTCACAATACTTTTGATGTTTGGAATTCGCCCAAAACTTGTAGCAAATCAATGAACTGAGCATCAAATTAATGACTTTAATAGAATTTTCTTGAATCGCCCGGGCGAAAAGCGATGGTTAAGAAAATAACAACAACAAAATGTGAAATGTAACATCCATGAAACACCTTTTTTTTTGTTTTACTCGGAGAAACCAAGGAAACCCTTAAAAAAGGTTCCAAATCGAATCTACACCAATCTTTTTTCGAAAAGTATACAATTTAAACAAATGCTCATGAATCATATAGCATTGGGTGCGCAAACCATCGATTCTGATTAATCAGCGTGATAACAGGATAGTGACAGCTTCACTGGAAACAAATTCAAATGCCACCGAATTCGAAGTGTTGGAGTTTTGTGCAATTTAAAAGCAAAAATCCAACAGATTTCAAGCATTGCAAGAGTAGAGTATTTAATGGATATAAAAATGCTCTGTTGCGTGACAGTTGCTTCAAATGAAAACATGCTCAATTGAATTGAAAGAAACCAACGATGAAATCAATCTTCTTCTCAATTTAATGCGAAATCAATCTCTTTCTTTCAGTTTTTGAGTCTTTTAAAGTGAATTGCACTTTGATTTGTGACGTATACAACGTAGCGGTAAATGATTGACACTCCAACTTTTTTCCTGGATGGATTTCGTTTTTTTTTTTTTGGTGTGGTGGAAAAATCTTGAAATTGTGTGGAAAAGAAGGCGGTGACACATTGATTTTTGTTTTTTTTTAAATTCATTCAGGTACAAGAAAAAGCTTTAAATAATAATCTACCTGCCGCTAAGTGGATTTTTGTTTCAATGCAAAATCACCATTGGGACTTTTTATTTCAATCAAGACTCGGCTTTATTTTTTGGTTGGTTTGTTTCTCACTAGATTTATTCACTTGTTGTTTCGTTTTTTTTTTCTAATTTCAGTGAAAAACTCTCTATCCTATCAAAAAAACCGAGCTGGAGGATGAGAGAGAAGGAGAGAAGGAGAGAGAGAGAGAGAGAGAGAGAGAGAGAGAGAAAGAGAGAGAAAAAAAAAGAGAGAGAATGGTGAATTTCATGAATTAATTGATAGCTGGATTGGCTTGTGAATGTTCATTTGGTAGCGCAAGTGTTTATTTAATCTTGGCCAGAATAAAGTAAAGTTTCTAATTTGTTTGGATGAGTCTCAAAGGAAATCAACCGCTATGTTGCACAAACAATAAATCGCATTTATTGGTGAATGTTTAAAGCTTTAAGCCAGAAATGTGATTTCATTCATACGATCAAGTGCTTTTGCAAGAAACACACTATCCCGTCTTTTCTCGAAAACATGACCTCATTTTTTTTTTCGAATAATGTCACTCTCATTAGTTATGACCACTTAGTGGAAACTTAGTAAATTATTCAAAAGCGTAAAATAGAGAAATTGAAACCACAAATGCCATACTGTGCTTTTCACATGTCATATATTATGTATAAATAATGCACATGTTTAGAGAAGGATTTCATAAGCATGCTCATTAGAATTAGTCAGTGGAATAATTGTTGTTGGTACCAGGCGTAAAGAATAAAAAAAAAACCAACCAGAAACGGGTAACGTAAGAGTGTTCAGTGAATATTGTTCATCGAATATGACATTCGTTTGACTCTTAATCCATGCAACGGGCCTCAAATGTTTGCTAATTGATGATGAAAACGTTGCTGAGAGACACAAACACACATATACATCACATGCACTTGGTTTCTAACTGATTATGCCCCCACAATGAAATGGAAACGAAAAACGATGGAAAATCGAGGCAACGAGTGGAAATTATAGCCACATGATCCAAAAGCCAAATCAATCTTTGAATACATAAATTAGTTGAAAGTTGAAAACACCATATCAATTACCAAAAAGTACTAGGATTCCAAAGTCGATTATTTTCGAAATCCTTTTTTTTTTGTTGCTTGCGTTGTTCGTTCTACTCTGTTTCGTATGTTCATCGTTTTTGTGTCGTTCAAAATTGGCAAATGACAAACAGACAAGCAAAATGGATTAAAGGATGATATCAATGTGTGTAGTTTTGTGACTGCATTGAAAACCCAAACATTCATTTGATGTGGTTAACTTTTGGGGATAATCTTCATTTGCATCTATGACGTTCACAGAGAATTTGGGCTATAATGGATGAGACGGAGCGAATGTATTTCGGTTTTTTGGAGTTGAACAGAGATAAAAGAAAAAGAAAAATGAAGACCACAGCAACAGAAGCTCAAGAGGAGCATCTAATTTCAACTATTGAGCTTGCGAACAATTTGACTTGAATACCAAAAATCCGATATCAACGTTCATTTTTAGAAACGCACACACACACACATCTCTTACATATAATATACAAATATAACAAAATAGAACCATTTCAAATTGGTACTTTTAAATTGTAAGTTTCTTAATTTTGATGTGTATGGGAATTGGCTTGTGTTGAAAGAATGAGAGCCAAGCGAATAAAAACGAACAATTGAAATAAAAGGAATTTACGTCAGATGTATATGGCATTGATGCCACGACCGCACTTCATTTTGAGTAATTCACAATTCGACTACACATTGAATTGACGAACCAACTACGCTATATGTACGACGTTTACGATTTGCCCCGCTCAATATTCGGTAGATGCGAGTGAAACGCAAAAAGCTTAAACCAATTTGAGCTGGAAAACCAAAAGTTTTAATCCATAAGTAGTTTTCAAAACAAGATATTCATTTGGATTTTAGCATAAGTGCATACATGCGCATCTCTATGCTCACTCTCTCTCTCTCTCTGTGTGGGTATCAATTCATTTAGCGCAATCCATTTCTCTTGTTCGCATGATCGAAATTTAGCCAAGTTGCGGCTCTCTCACTCTCTCTCTCTCTCACACACACACTAACACGCACACAACACAAATATCTAAGCACACAATGTAAACCAAAAGCAGAATTTTCATTGATGGTTTCCATTTGCTAGAATCAGCCATATTGCGTGCTTTAGCACGAAACATTTATGCTTGAATTGCCTTGAACAATGTTGCCAGGCAGAAAGTGAGTACGAACATTTTGAAAATGTTGAATTCATGAAAGTTTCAAAAATGACCGTAAAAAAACACACATTCGATTTATATAGTGTTTTGCCTTCCTCTTCTTGGCCCAAGCGCAATTTTGACTGACGAAACACAATGCAAATGTGTGTGGCATTTGCCACACGAAAACTTCAAACGATATAAATCAAATCGGGGCCGCTAGATATTATATTCGATGTGTTGTGATTATTGTGAAAATTGTTATATTTTACTATAGAAATATTTAGCTGGAACAATGATGCGGCGTGTGGTTCGGCCTGTGAAAAACTATTCTAATAAATGTTTTTCGAGATGCACTCTTTGCAACCGCATCACAAAATAAATGTAGAGCATATAAATTTGTTTCGGGGGAAAATTTCAATTCACTTTACTCTCTTTTCGTATGAAGCATTTTCAAAATTGTGGTTTGGCCACAAATTCCAAGCCAATAAACCGAAATAGCAAAGAGGACGAGAGTGAAATAGTAGATGCCGAACCATACGGGTTTTGTGCTACCGATTTCCACAAAACAAAGTGTTATAAATTAGGCTATAAACTAAAACTAAAACAAACGAACATATAAACTCGACGACTGTCATAAAACTATAGCTGGAAATGTATGGAGAGAGCGGGAGAGTGAACGAAAAAAAAAAAAAAATGCGGCGCTAGGCGGAAATAATAACACAATCACGGAATTATATATACTGAAGCAGCCGAAGAGCAAACGGATTAAAAACTTAATTCCAAACTAAACAATATGCTTTTAGGCTTTTGCCACATTAATGCGTCATAAGTGGTGTCGATTATTCAGCCTATAAATGATATGGTGCATTGAACCAAATGAAACAATATCACGATTAAAATATCGCAATTTGCAGGGCAAAGAATCGAACAATGGTTTCATTATGGCCAATCCATCCGGTTATTTTTTATTATTTTGAAATTGCAAATTAATCACATAAATATAGACATTTGTTGTGAATTGTTGCAGGTTTGCAATTGCATTTGTTTTTATTTCAATTGTAGTTTTCCTCTGCACACACACACACAGGCATTTAATGTATGCAATTGATTTTAATCAGTTAAACAAGAGTTGGAATTCATTTTCTATGTTGGTTTTTTTTTATGGTTTTGCTCATAAAAATAATCACCCGTTTGCTGTTCCGAAGCCTATTCGCTTATACATGTATATTTGTTCGATTTTGAAAGGTAATTTTCGCCATCGTCATTGTTGCGTGTAAACTTTGTTTGCTTGGTTGTTGATTTTTCTTTTTTTTTTTGGTGTGTGTTGTATTGCTACCCCTGAAATGAAATCGTAATTATATTGTTTAAATTGAGTTCGCTGTTCGCACCAAATCAAGCGACAAGCAAAACTTTGCACCGTCCAAAAAGGGGAGTGTGGACTGGACAGTGGTAAAAGTGCTAAAGAGCAAGAGCGAATGAGTACAATGAAGTTAAATTGTAACATTCCATTTCGATTAAAAGCCACCGAATGAAAAGATGTTTGTTGATTGTGTGCACTCAATTGTGCTGGTGGCCAATCGGTTGCCACGTGTGTGTGTGTGTGTGTGTGTGTGTGTGTGTGTGTGAGAGAGTGTAAGAAAAATAGCAATCGTAAATATGTCATTCAGATAACCATCGCGTAGTTAAAACACAGGAAATGTTTCGTGCATTTATTTTTCTCACTTTTATTTCGGGCGAATGAGGAGCGGCGGGGGTATTGCACACGCCTGCACGCGCATTTTACCACTGCTACTGCAAAGTGTTCGGCATCGACATCATTTTCAGCTATTTCGATTTTTTTTCAACAGAAAAACTCATTAGTTTGGAAACGTGAAGTTATGCGCTCACATCGTACCGGTTTTCTCTCTGCATTGGTGTGATTTTTAAGCTCAGTGCACCTGAAAAATTGTGATTATTACGAATATGTTCGACGATGGAAAGCACCGGGGAAAAAAAACAACAACATTAAATGCAATCAAATTGAAATAAAGCAGCAAATGAAAGTGCTCGAATGTATAAATAAAGTTTTCGAATTTATTATTGAGTCGAATGCTCGTTTGTTAATTTGCACAAACACTTGACGTGTGCGCGCGTGCGATCACATTCTGTGTATGTGCATGTGGCCGTGTGCACACTTTATTTATTCATCAAATTGATAATCTTCCGTAGTTGTGGTTGTGCTTGTGCGATTCGATTCGATTCACTACGTTACGGTTCCGTGCATTTGCCATGGTAATGTTCAGCTCTCGTTGCTACTTGTCACCGTTACAATTGCAAATTGCGAACTGTATTACCAAAACATAACCATTTTTATGGTACAACTCATTTGTTTGTTCCATTCATTTCCCGTTTTGTTGCGAATAAAATGAAAACCGGTGGCAATAAATTTGTAAATAATATTGATTGTGGAAGGAAATCAATGTGAAAACAATAACGCCAATGTTTCAATTGCAAGCATATTGAATGTTCAACGTGCATACGGTACAAATTGGTTGAGAGACCAAACACACACACACACAATTTATCACTCTAACGTAATGTGTACTTTTGTTGTCGGTCGTTAAATGAAAAAAAAATTCTCTCACTTGCAGTGTTCCATTGACATATTCAACATTAATTCACTGGTGGAATACAAAAAAAAAACTGGTTAGATAAATGAATTGCAACAAACTTTTTGACAAACAAAACACTTCACAATGAGTTTAGGCTCATAAATAAATGATGACCAACTTTTATGCTAGTCCTTTAGTACAAAAGGATGCTCTTAATTTTCAACCAACTCAACAGAACCAACGTAAAGAGTAATTTCTTTCTTGAAAATGATAGCAAATGATTTGATAATCGCCTTTACGCTACCAACAATCTAGCGGCAATGAAGAGAATGAAGAAAAAGCATCATCAACACATCTTCATCTAATGATTGATTAACAACAATTGAGCCTCAAATTTGAATTAATGACAATTCCACAACAAACTCATTAAAATTCAACAATTTTGTTTGGTGTTTTCAATTTTGCTTAACCAAAGAAAATAAATGTTCAAGTTCAAAAATGATCATTTTATCATATTCTAGGATGTCCCAGCTAGCATAACTATGACTAGTGTACTCTCACAGGGGCTCTTCTAAGCTAGAGCCCAGTGAAAGCACACTAGGCATAGTTATGCTAGCTGGAGTGAAGGATTTCCAGGGCTTTGATTAGCCGGAGTAAATTCTCTCTTCCTTCTGGGATTCTTCAAGATTAACGTGAAACTCCATCGAATTTGGAATGGAATGTTCAGAAGGAGTTCTATTTCATTGTAATAAGCATAAAATCGATGCGTTCGTTCCACTTGTCTGGCGCACTCATTTTGACAAATAATAATTAGGAATTAGCTTCCACAAAAGAAAAGAAAAATATATGAAAATGCATCGAGCGTACACTTGTCGACGGTCGACATTACCAAAAAAAATAAAATACCATCAACTTTAGCTGAATAGCAAATTACGAACGGCAATAGCAGCGGAAGCGTGACTAACGCATATAAATAGGTGATTCGAACACAGCAAAAATTATCAAGATGAGACAGTCTATCGCCCCGTTGAAAATGATTAATGAATATCGAATGAACGGTTATTCTATTGGTAAACGCACCGATTTGCCTTGAAGCAAGAAATGAAACGCGTTTCAGTTTATTTGGTGTTTTGTGTAAATGTTCGGTTTTGATATCCAAAAACGAAAACAAAACAAATATATTTCATAGCCGACCCGCATGAATGGAGGACAACGCCGGCTTCAGCCTCAGCTGCGGCAAAAACATTCCAAATGTATGTTCAATGTTCATTGTTCATATCATTTTTTTATGTCTGTATTTGTTTTTCATCGTTCGTTGAATATAATGAATAGCTGAAAGATTAGTCTTGAGACTATCTTCCTCTCTCACTGTGTGCTGTACCATGCGAGCGGACGCAATCTTATGTTGAAATTGTGTACATTATAAAACCAATGCAAATGCTTTTTTCGGCTTTTTTGGTACACACCAAAAACACCAAAATTTAATGCGGCATTTACGTCAACAGGAATATAAAATTCGATTTTGCTTTGGCGAACGATGGTTAATTAATGTCACATTTTGTATAGTATACATTTTTCATGCATTGGCTGGCCCCCGCCGACACAGCCATTTTATGAAAAAAAAAAAACAACAACTGAGAATCAAGAAAAAATCGATTTTCTTACGCAATAATAAATGTCGGCACTTTGAGCGTCACAGGCGAACCACCGGTTTTACTCATTCACACACCGTTTTACTCTCTCTCTCCTTCCTCCATTCTTTCGATGGGATAGGGGGAGGGGGCAGAGGTTTACTGATGCACAATGATGTGATGGTGAAGTTTATTTGCGGTTTTTTCGCATCCAACCAATAAATGTCGGCGGTTTTGTTGCTATTTCAATGTTGCGGTAACGTTTCATATTTTGTAGTCCAATGATTTTAGCTTATGAATTCATTTCGTTTAATTGAATTGTCGTACTACCCGTTTTTGTACAATATCATCCCAACTCTACCTCTCTCAATGTGATGTGTGTGTGTGTGTGTGTGTATGTGTGCGACGCATTTGTTAAAGTTTCAACATAGACAAAAAACCATTTGTCGCGCCAACGACGAAAAATCATTTCCATGCTTGTGATTTTCGAATGTGGCCCCCAAAAACCTTTGCGGTTATTCTAGTGAATTCAATATGCAGAGATTTTTGGCATGGAACGGGAATTTGTCATTAAAATGTTACATATAAAACTTGAATAGACATTAGAACGGTGAAGTGAAACGTATTTTTCGTTGGGATGAAACATGGCACTTTACAGTGGCAACATTTTTCGCCACTTTCACGGCAAAACGTGTAGAATGACTCATTTAGACTCGGTTTATTGAACGATGAAATTCACAAGCACCTGTTTATAGGAATGAAGTGTCTGTGTAACACGAACGAATCCAGTACCAGACGAGAAGTTGATGTGCAAAATGCAAGAGGACAAGAAAGAGGTAAACAGATTTGATCGTAGTCATGATGGAACGTGGCAACGGCCTGAAACATCTCCATCGAAACAGATATTTTCGCCGCATATCTTTCGTCGTTTCGCAACATTAACTTGAATATTAGTTTGACTATGGATTTTATGTAATTTTTAATGGTTGTGTGTGGGATCTGTAAAGGAGTGAGTGAGAGCGATAGCTAAAGCAAAAGCCTTCAACAGCACAATTTATGCGAAATGTGATTATTTCGAAGCCAATACTAATCGAGCTAAAGTGAAAATCACTGAAATTCCGGGATTTGCAGGTTTTGCACTCTTTCTCTCTCTCTCTCTCTCTCCATTTCATTCTCGTAAAATACCGTGAACGATGCATATCCGTGTCACACAAAGCACCCACACGGCCATATCCAGCTAAATCATGTATATCACACCCCGTGTAGTATGATGGAAATATTTATCAAATATGCTATGTGGGTGTTATGTGCGAGTTTATGTGTGTGTGTGAGTTCGGCCGTGTAGAGTTCACATATTTTAATCGCGTACATGGAACATTAAGCCATCTGATTTCCTATCTTTTGTTTTGGTGAAGAGTCTCTCTCTCTCTCTCTCTCTCTCTCTCTCTCTCTCTCTCACTGTGTGCGTGTACGAACTAAAGAGCGAATAAGCAATAGCGCTCATCGAGCATGGAATGTGTTTGGCATAGCATTTATATGTGAATAAAATTGTGAATGGTTAAAAAAAGAAGAAACGCTTACATAATGCCCCATGAGAGTCTGCATCATCCAGCACAGAAATGCCGTGATTGAATTGCTTTCAAGGGATTATTCTCGGCAAGCAAAATATACATGTTCCTATGGAACTAACAAATGCGCGAGCTTTCGTATAGATTTTCAATGTTTTCATGCACACAGCAACAGTATCATCTCAAGGCACATCACTACCAAGTTGCTACCAACGCAAACACACACACACACACACACACACACACACACACACACACACACACACACACACACACACACACACACACACACACACACACACACACACACACACACACACACACACACATTATGATGCGTTTTGTATTCCAACATTTTCTTATGTATATCGAAGCATTCTTCTCGCAACGGAAGCTTGAGATGGTTTGTACGTTGCAATCCATACACAAAAAAAACCGTCACATTCAGGATACACACCATGAAAAATGTGACATTAAGGCGGACATGATGAAGAGAGATAGTGAGAAACAGAGTCAGAATGAGAGAGACTATTCAAAATTATAACAAATTTGAAAATGGAATATAAAGCGAAGAGAGCAAAATAGCTAACAAAAAAACCGAGAAAATATAAGCATAACACCCGAAATGAGAATAGAAAGTGTTATAAAAACGTGTGATAAGTTTGAGAAGCATTGTTTTAAGCATCGTTAAATACTTTGATTATACTTATGTGGGAGCGGTATTGTGTTCCAGCTCAAAAATCAAATGCTACTGTACACACTGTGTACAGCTATGTCGTCCTTATGACGAATCACGGCACAAGCACACACACACAGCTCCAACCAATTTATAATATGCATAGGAAAAGAAAATCTTACCCAAAAGTATTTCGAGTTGACTGTGTTGAAGCGCTTCACCCAAGCAACCGTTCATAACTTTTCAAGTGTTTTTTCTGTTCTGGTGTTGTTCAGCATCATCTGATTCTCTCTCTCCGTCTCTCTCTCTCTGTCCCGGCACTCGGTGTGAATGTTGCGATGCTGTTGAAATACTGTAACAGTGACGGGCGCCACGCGTAAGTGTGAACATTTCCTGCTACTTTGTGCACCAAGTAAAACTGCTAAACACAACGACGACGCCGACAACGACAGTGTCGACGGGTGATTATTATATTTTTGTTTCACCGTGTGTCTTCCAATGTGTTTTATTTACATTATTATTACGAAAAATAATCGTAATGATGGCATAGGCTTTATTTCAGTCACCCTCTCCGAAACACGCACACGTACCAATTTATTTGCTTTAAATCGTAATTGTTCGCCATGTTTCATACGTTACTCATTTACCTTTTACCGCTGGCAAGGTTTTTTTTTGTGGGGCTGAACAGAATCCACCACGACTAAGATTTCATTTTCACAACCAGCCATTCTTTATCATTTGTACATGAGCATTTGTTTCGTACGCATAAAATTGTGAGTACGTTATAAATCGTATCAAGACATAGATTCTCAGGCGCACATACACTAACACATATAACATCCTGGCACACACAGTATCCTTTGTAGCAGTCAGCTATACACAACCTTTACCAAACATTATGTTGTTGTGTTGTCGTGCGTTGTCGACTTCAAAACATTTATCTTTTGTCTTGTTTTTTTTTTTTACTCTCACGTGTGCGTGTGCGTGTGTGTCGGTGTATTTGCATAGCGAATCGTTTGCACAGCTGATGAATTCTTTACACACAACGTAAAAATGAAAGCAACAATGGAAAAGATGAGAAAAGAGAAGGAAAAATAAGCCCTGGAATATGGATGACTGTGTCTAGGTGCGCTTCCGCACCAAATTGATATATGTTTGCACATACATTGAAGCGTGAATAACAAATAAATTGTATAGATGTAACAAAAGCTTAAAGCTTTTGATATCCACATAAACGCTCGCATGTGTTGAGCCTGTAACTTACCCTTAATTCATACTTAAGATCAGTTTCCTCACTAATCTTTTGGCACACATTGTACAACACGCTCACAACAACCGTAAAACACATTCGGTCGGCATTCACCTACCGGTGCTCTCGAAAACTCCGATAAAAGATGTTTATTTTTGAACGGGATTTTTGTTATTGGACCAGTTTAAATTAATCTAATGAATAATCAAACCGGTGACGATCTTCATGTTGCCACTTGAAACAACAAGTGATACATTTAAAATGAATGCTCTCCATGGATTTTCAACACTTTTCACTTTCTCATCTAATTTAATGATCGAATGTACAAAGTTTTCTTTGGGTATTCTTTATGTTCAACATTCAATAAATAACTACAAATAGTGTGGCCATTATCTATGCTTTGTCAAGCACAAGCTTGTTGCCCCGAAAAATGGCTGTATTTTGCCATGGCGTAAGTTGATTGAAAAATCAATTTTAAATAACATTCAAGAAAACTTATGAATTGGCCAACAAACTGATTGTGACTTGAATCCGATGGAGTACATTTTACATTGAAATGTACTTAACTTATACTTGTACTTCTATCACCTTGCAGCATCTTGCAGTTGAAAACTTTCAAAATTGTAATATGCACTGTGTGTGTGTGTCTTGTCTCTCGGTACAAGTGGTACATGAAGACGAATTTTCAATATTTCAGACACAATAAATTGTTTTAAGCCATTTAAACGTCAGGCAGGTTTATTTAAGTTGGAAATCGTTTCCGTTGCCACTTTTGTCGGCTGGCTGTCTGCCTTACTGATGCATTTTCATTTGAATCAGTCGGTTCTTTTCTCTCTGTTTCTCTATGGCTCTGCCAACATTGCTTTATTTATTTTCATTTTATAAAGAGCGCATTTTGCTTTTCTTCTGTTCCCGTAAGTTGTTCACGTCTGTCGCTGAACGATTTTCAATGGGCTCGTCGTTGGCAACATTTTCACCATGGATGATGGCTGTGCTCTCAATTGTCCTAAGCGCTACTACAAAATGAATATAAAATAATGGAATGCACACTTTTCACGAGCCCGAAACATTTTTGTGATGTCGCTATTTCTTCTCTCATTGATTTTATATGGCGGGTGGCGTTTTTGGTTTTTTCTCGGCTGTTTCTATGGCTCTTGAATCGTGCCGGATCCGTGCCAAGTCTTAATGAATTTTTTGGTGACATATGAAGAGATGGCGAAAAGATTAAGAGTGCTCATAACGATAAAATTCGCGAACTGTGAAAAAAGAGGAAGACGGTACCCAAAATTAGTTTCACAGCATAAGTTTGCATACTATACATTAAAATTGCACGTCAAAAAAAAGCCATTTCAGGTTGCTGCATTTTTCGCTCTTTTCATTTGCTGAGTGCATGTTAAATTTTTATTAGACTGCATTGAGTGTCGACTTATGCACTTCAAAATTGAGCTTTCAGCGTGCCTCAATTGATTTGCGCTTTGTTTTTAGCATGGCAAGCACTTGAGCATTGCATTATTTAATTTCATTAAAAGCAGCTGAGCAAAGGAAAATGTCTGAGGCGCAGTTTTTCACACTTTCTCAGTCCCCCGCCTCCCCGTTTTTCGGTTGAAGTGCACTGCAAATTCAAATTGAAAGTTGGACGAGTGCCGAAAATTGCCGTGTGATTTAAATGTGATCACAAGTCAATGGGTTTGGCAAAGCGTATTTTTGGGAATTTTCAATTTTAAATAAAGCAAAATGAATGAAAGTCGGTCATTAAATTAGATGGTCAGGCGGAATTGTGCATTCAGCACACAATTTTCGGTGGCCGAATGGCATTTTATTCGGAGTGATTTTTGTCACTTCACCATTTTCAATAATTTCCACCATCAAATTTTCTCTTAATGTTTTTTTTTTGTTTAGTTTTGTTTTTGGTTTTGGGTTAAATTTGTATGTTAATGAAGCAGCTGGAAATTGCAATAAATATGGTAACATTTTAATTCGATGGTAAAGCCGAACAGCTCAAATTCGATGGGTAACAATAAATTTTATCGAGTATGGCCACAACACACCGAATTGGGTGCCAAAAATCCACATTCTCATTATTATTGTCATTATCATTGCCAACATAAAATTGACCTGTGCACGTCTGGCCGGTGAATATGTGTGTGTGTGCGCGTTTCACATTTTAATTGCGCTAAAAACGGCATTCCAAAAATTAGTGGATGACACGAAGCAACAACAGTACACACAAAAAAACTGCATCGAATAAAAACGAGAAACAAAAAAAAAACCTAATTTTCAACACTATCGAAATGTTGAGCGCCATGCATGAGAGTGAACAAATATTCATTTCGTCGAGTGCTCGACGGCTTTGTGTGTTTGCAGTTTTAATCGTAACCATTGAGCACACGAATAATGATTATCGCTGGAAATAATTGAATTTAGTTGGGTGAAATACGAATATAGAATCGAATGAGGTCTGTCGCTGCGTTTTAATAATCGTTTATTTACCAACCAACCCCGGATAGAGAGAGAGAGAAAAAAATCTCTCACACACACACACACACACAGCACGAATGCATCGAGCGAAAGCGATGACGTCACATTCACATTCTCGCGAAATAGTGGAATGCAATTGAAAATTGCATTGCGAGAAAAAAAAAACCTTGGGGGGGAGGGGGTGTGATCAAGCAATCTATACAAATTTGTTCGGGTTCATGTATAGTTGAGGTTGGTTTGCCAGAAACAAGTGTAAAACAAACAAAACATAGGCCAAACCAAGAGTTAGAGAGGTATGGAGATGGAGAACTAAATGACAGCCTAAACGCATCTGCAACAGAGCACACACACACACACCCGCCAAAAAAAAGATTTAACGGGCTTTTTGTGTCATGTCAAAATTTATGCCGATTGCAACGTTCAAAATGGAATTTCCACATTTTGTATAGTGAAAATACAAAATCCCTGCCATAAAAATATATGTGCATGTTCATCAGGGGAATTGATGCTGCTCTGCCGCTGTTACAACCGCGATCATTTTTTTTTATGCGTTCGCATTGTTTTATTTAATTTCGTCAATTCGGATTGCGAATGTTGAAACGACCAACAACGAACCAAAAAAAAAAAACGAGAAAGAGATTGAACTGTTACAATTACGTTTCGGATGAGTTGCCTTGTAACTAAATGTGGTGAGATGAGGTGCGTGAAAATCATAGCGATAGAAAAGTGTAAACTATAAAAAAATAAATATACCCCATCCACGTGTCACAATTCACTAGAAAATATCTGGAATGCGTTTTGCTGCGAGGCGAGCATCAACAACAACAAAAAATGACCAACCACGGCACAACATTGATATTTATTTTTATTATGTGCACGTTACAATTCTGCGTGTTGCATCTCAATTGTGAGTGTGCGGTTTTTCGTAGCAAATGGTTTTTGTGTGCGATGTTGCTCTGTAACTTCATAACTGCAATCGACACTCAGGCATTCGGGGCATTTGGTATTGCTGCAGCGGTTGTCTCTTGCACATTTCAATTCAGTCAAATGTAACTATTTCAAAACCACCATTTTCCAGTTTGGCACATTTTTTTTGGTTTGGTTTGGTTTCGTCTGCATTTTTTTTTTCGAATTTTAATGGATATGTTCGGAGGGTTTTAATTATCGTGGTTTTAGTTGAAATTGGAATACCATGAAAAATAGAGCTAAAGTGAGTTCGCCAATTTTCAACTCACAACAAAATTCTTAGTAACAGCTGAACAAAATTATATGAATGTATTTTTCGTGCTTATCGTCTGCCGACGATTGGTGCGTTTACTTCACCGAATCCACTTCATGAACAACCCCCCCCATTTCAATATTTGTTTGCTAGAACATTTGACTTTATATTCGAATCATAAAATGGCTAGCAATTGTTAAATGAAATAAAATTATTATTGAAAAGTAAAGAAAAACGGGTGAATATTTGCTGGGCAATGAGAATACTGGTATGGCTGGTAGTTATTGTAATGGTTTATTAAAAACCATATTCATAAAATGCACAATGTGCGCACAATTTGTACACAAAAACATCAACGCTGTATATATGCGGCTGCCCGTTTCAAATGAGCGAATTTTAATTAAGTCACTAAGAAAATACATACTTTATTTTTAATGGTTTAATAGCAACAGCTTCATTTTGCTATGTGAATGGCAAATATAGAGCTCTGATGCTTAAAAAACACTTTTCAATATATACTCATGTAACAACAAAAACAACGAGGGACAAAAAAAAAGTTAATTGAATTTGTACACTCAATGTAAAGAGCATAAAGAGAGATCACTGTGCTGTTCGGATTGAATGTACTGAAAAGAACAAAATCCAGCAAAGTGATTATTTTTTGTTTTGAGGGGGCTATTTTTGCATATCTTTGAAATCAACATGAAAACATTTGCTTTGTAAATCCCGAGCAACAGTAAACAAACGAAAAAAAAAATAGGAGTTTGGAGAAGAAAAAAGCAACCAGCCTCAATTGTCGTGTAATTTTGGCCTTCTGTGAATGCCATTGAAACGATAACCAGTGAGAGCGTGGCTGCCGATAAGAAACAAAACGACCCATTATAAAAGCGCACTTTGAGTTTCATACACACACACACACGCATCCAGTAACGGCAGCATCGCCATTGAGTGTGAACAAAGAAAAAAAAATGGACGATTTATTTGTGCGTACATGTTTGTACATTCAATGTGAACGGCTATTGTATTTTCCACAATAAACAACACATCAAGGATTGTTTTTGGTTTCATCGGAGGAAAAGGGGAATCTTTTGTGTCGTGCAATGAGAGAATGAGAGAGTGAGAGAGAGCAAGAGAGAGTGAGAGAGAAAGAGAAGATAGCACATAACGGCCAATACCAATTGGTTTGAACGATGGAGTTCGATGCACACATTTCGGTCAATGCATTGATGAAAGCCCATTTGATTTTATTCCCATGTATTCGCTATTGTATTTTCAGCGTATTTATTTCGCAAAAGATAGGCATCATAACCCGAGCCATAATATACACCGAAACAATTCCGAAACCTAGTGATGAGAAAGAGGAAGAGCAAGAGAACAAGGAAAATAATGGCGAAAAATAAAATAAAAACAGTAGCCGATTGAATCGATAACTTCTGCTTTTCTGATAGTGTTAATTGAGTATGCGATACATGTTGTCGATTTTGTTTTCTCACCCAAAAAACAAAAAAAAAATCCACACTCCCGTGCCCCCCATTTACACAGTACACAGTGTGTACTACACACTTCGATATCATCGTATCCATTTCAATATAATTCCTCATTCGAGGCCAAATGTTTTTGGTTTTCGTTCACAATATTAATCATAATATAAAATTCATGTGCAAAAGAGATTTGGTGCTGTTGATACACGCGGCACATAACCTACAGTTATGTAGAGAGAGAAAAAATTGACCGCAAATGGAAAGGGTCCAGGGAACCTTTGGAATTGAAATCGTAATAAAATAACAGCTGTATCTTCGAATGAACGAGCAAGTGGAAAAGCCTTAACTTTGACTTTGACCCATGATTCGTGTGCTAAATATGTGAAAAGCTCAACCGAAATGCCATCAAATCGACATGATATCGAGCCGATATCAAGTTGATATTATCGACACATTGATCTGACTCAACTGAAATCAACGCATTGCTAAATCGAAAGCTGTGTGTTTTTTTTTTTTGGTCCGTACAATTTCCCTTTGTGTTGTTATTTGAAACAGAAAACAGAGAAATTCAATTTAGTTTTACTTCCCTACAAAATGTTGATTTTAACCATCAACTGAAACAATTTAACCAATTTACAAATTGTGAAGGTCACAACGCTACAGCGCAACCTAAATATAGGTCAGACACTTGTTTGACTCACAAGTTAGCAGCACACCGGATGGAAAACAACGGAACCAAATTTGGTGTTGATACAACGTTTTTGCCTAAAGTCCAAATTTCAATTTTGTGTTAATTGAAGGTTTTTCTTCTGCAAAACACAAAGAAAACAAAAACCACATCGGATATTCGGTCGACGGTTTGATAGAGACTAAAAACCGTTATTTATGTTTTGTGTTGTTGCAAAAATCAATCGTCTTCGTGAAATGGTAGCAAATTGATGATGTCCCAAAGAACAATGGTTTTCAGTGCATCATTGTGCGTTGATTGTATGAAATTCGAGAATACACCAAAGGGCTTTTTATTCAACGATATGGCTTTTTGTTGTTTTCCGTTCAGCACAAATACAATTCGTGAAAATGCAAAAAAAAAAAAAAAACATAATCAAAAGCCATATTGAAAGAGACCATTTGATATACACACAGATGATGCAGAATATCATATTGTTTCGATACAATTGCCCCATTGAAATTGTTTGTTGTTGTATTTATATGAAGAAAACGCGCGCGCGCGCTCACACACACACACACACATGCCATTGTTTCAATGGTATCAATGTGCTTGAAATGGGATGTGAGCTACATTTGTAATAACGACCGATAAAATAAATGTTTATGTGTATTTGTTTGTTCGCATTTTGGCTTTGTTTTTCGATCGCATGGAATCACTCAAAATTGGTTTTTTTCGAAAGCTCTGCCATCGAATTCGAACGGTTCACTTTTGTGATGGCTGAGTCTCAATATGTGCGCGATGAATTTGGGCGATGTATTGAAAGAGTGGCAACGCTATATTTGAAGATGAAACGAAGGTTATTTTAATCACAAAACACATTTGAGAGATTCATGTCCGAATTCTATAGCGAGTAACAGAGAAATGGCGGGCACAATTATTGCTTCCCTTTTGGCCGAATAACGGTTTTTTAATACTGAACAAACATGAACATTCATTATTACGTGGCACACACGAGCCACAACCATACCATATAATGTTGCATTCGTTAGGTCCATAGGCAGGGAAAATCCTTTAGCACTCTTTGATTGTACATTTTTGGAGATGAGATACATGATACATGTTGGACGATTGCGTACGTGCTCTTTTGCTATTCCTTATCCACTTGATTCGATGGAATGACCTACGGAAAATATAATCAATGCCGAAATTGAGCAGTGAGTACACAAGGGATTGAATTTCAATTTGATTTAAGGTATGATATAACCAGATATAACTGGAATCTCAAAGAAACTGTTGATAATATTGTTCAATCAATTTTATTGAGACATGAAGAGAAAAACAGAATGATGAAAAATAAAATCATAAATTAATCAGTTTTAGACTGTCGTTCAGTATCCGATAATTTTGTTCAGGTTCACGAATGTCAGCGAACACTCTATACAATCGTGCATTTACAGACTTGCGATTTTCTGGTGCTTTGTGTGAATGCTGCGTATTTTTTACGAATCAATGCTCTTTTGTATATTATGTTGCGAATAGAGTTAAAATCCTCCAGGACGCGACTATTTTGCATCTTGATCGAAAAACTCGAAAAGTAAACACCAAAACCGATTTCTTATAATTATCTAAATATGATTTATTCATTTATTTAGTTATGCTTTAATAAGTTCTAAAAAATACCGAAATCTATGTAACACATTTTATTTGATTAAAAAGTAATTTTTAACACAGCAACTCCAACCGGGCATGTCCGCACAATCGTCCGCATTAATTAAGGCACCTGGGCATTTAACAACGACACAGACGCCACCAGCTCGTTCACAATTCTCAACCGAGGATACATTGATTGGTAGCATTGAAGCGATCAACATCACCCAGGCAATAGAAGCAAGGAATGTTGGTTTCATTTGATTCTTAAAATCACAAACGATGGAATTTAAAAAAAAAAAACCAGCAATTGAGTGAGGCTGAGAATGACAACGGTGGACCAACTCTATTTAAACAAAACAACAAATCTCATAAAAAACATATTTTTGTATTTTGAGCGATTATTACTTGATACACAGATAAATATAATAATGAAACATTCTCAATCAAATTGATTTATATCCAAAAAAATGCAATTTTTGTTGTTGTTGACACCAAACTATTTCCATTCCAAGCCACTCATTTATTATCCACTCACTTGTGTGTTCCTAGACTTACGTTTTTTCAGTTTCTTTAAATCGATGGCTTGTGTAATGTTCCCTGCTAAGCGACTGTTTCCACACTCGAATGAATCGCTAATTTTTATACTGGGCCAGACTTTTAGTTGTTTAACAGCTGCGTGAAGTATGTCGAAATACTTTATCACTTTTCAATTGAATTTCAATCAAACACGGTACATTTTAACATGAAGTAACTTTCAAAAATTACTATTGATTGAAATCATTTTTATTGTGGAAACGTTCGAAGCGAGGTGATCTTTCTTAGTGTTTAAAAAATACAACTATTTCAACAGCAATAGAAACGTTTTTAATTACATTTTAATCGAAAATTGATGAAGTATTTTATCATACTTCACGCGTATAAATAAATCAAAGCAAATGCAGCAGCCGAACAAATATTTCGATATATTGAAATTACTTTGAATATATTCAATGTGACCCATTAAGATTATTTAAGAAGTAAGATTTTTTTTTTTACTTATTTCCCTTATAAGGAAACTCATGATGCAGTTACACTAGTAACAGTGATGTATTTCCATGATATCGATGTTCACATCTTTTCGTACAATAAATTCTTGTGTGCAACTCAAAACGAATGCATTCAGTGATTTTCGTTGCAATATATTTTCCGAAATATTTTTTGTGATTTTCGAAAGAACTAACGAGTTTAACTTGAATACTCAGCGTTGTGCGATAAAAAGAGAGAAAACATAATTACAACAACCGCTATGCTCGTTTACTGCTTTGTCTTTCTCTCTATTGATACCATGGCAAAACATAATGTTCTTCCGGAATGAACGCAAATGACGTAATCAGTATTCACGTTTTACTATCTGCCCAACGCTGAAGTACTTGCTTCTATCTGAAAATAGAGCAGACCTTTGTTATCCGATAAAGACTACCCAAATAGTACCCAATTTTCTGATGAGAGCTATACTCAGCATGTACTGGCAGCTGCTATTTCCATCTCAGCTCAGCACTGAGCAGAAACACTGGACTCAACTAACATTGTTAATTGGCAGATTCGGTATGCAATTTTGCATGAGACATCAAACAAAGTGTACCCGGAACAAAGATCGGTGCAACGGTGGCGAAAGCAAAAATTCACGAATTTATTTTGCTGAAATGCATTTTTGACAGTGCAGACAGCCGACGATTGCATTTTCAAAAATTAAAATGCAAATGAATCGACAACGAGGGTAAAAATAATGTGCGACGCTTTTCTTCTGCAATCTGTACAATGTCAGCAATTTAATCGGCAAACATTTTTATTTGTCTCATTTACAGTATTTTTTTTTTCAGGCGAATGAAAAAATGAGTTACAGTTTGCTGGGTTTCGAAATGTATGTGTATTTAACATGAAGACACACGCAAACTCACAACAACAAAAAGCACGTGATGTTGCCAAAACGACGCGACAACGACGAACTAAATGTTCCGTTTAACAAAATGGATAACGATGCCAGAGCCTACAAATCCTAGATGCGGTTCCCTTCATGTGCCTGTGAAAGAGTGTTAAAATCCGTAGAAATAAATGTAACGGATATTAGCTGTACTTTTTCATGATGCATTTTCAACCGAAGTGGTTGCCAAACGCACCACAATCTCTCTCTTTCTCTATCTCTTACTCTAACTCTCTAATTCAAACCACACACCGAAAAATGTACAAAATACGACAGAGTGAACAAACTCTCGGTGAACAAACAAGTACACACACGCGAAATTGGCATGGCTTATTTATTTGTCTGGGGCTAATTGATATAATCCAATGGTAAAGTGTAGACATTGTGAACAGTGATAAATGCATGCTATGTCCACCGGTAAAACGGCAAATGCGATGATTCCTATTTGCCAACAATGAAAATCCACCACTTGTCCATTGGCGATAATGAGACACATTTTACAAGAATCATTCAAATGAGTCGACGGAAAATTAGCATCAGCATCTTTAAATCGTCGTGCTATCACGAATAGTAACGTCAACGAGTATGTCCACTTTTCACCTTCGCCCAGCAGTAATTTATCAGAAATGAATTATAATTTTATATTTTTTTCAAACGAAGTCATCAAAGTTGTAATCGTTTCCACATATAAATCGTGTGGTTTCATTTCAAATGGAATTTTTATTGAATTTTGGTGCAAAAAAAAAATTGTCGGTCGAATGTGCTAAACCATACGTGACGTCAATTTGCTCCATCGATACCATTTGTTTTTCTTCTATTTGAACGTTTTACTCTCTTAAGTAGACAACAGATGAATTTTTATGACAGAATTAATGCAAAAGCCGAATCGCACCGATGTGCGATTTTGATGCTGTGTATTCGTAGTTTATCGACCAAAAAATAAAGAGAATCGCCTTGATTTATCTGCTTTAGCTTTTAGTTGGTGGATATTAAAAGTGGCGAGCCAGCGAACGAACGACTGAACAAACAGAAACTGGTGTTGACGATTCAAACTTCGATAAGTTGTACATGATAAACGATAAAAATAAAATAAATGACCGATATAATGGTTTTCTATCTGTCGATTGCGTGCGTGCACTTTTGGGTTTACGTGCAACAGCAGTTTTTCTCGTTTGGTTTAATTTCTCACCAAACAAAAAAAAAGACTAAACCGTATATGCATGCAGACAAATAATCCCATTTCTTGGGCAACAAAAAAAAAAAAACAAATGGATGGGGTAAAAACCTGGCACAACTAAAGCGCACAAAACACACCAGCGATGGGATAAATCAATGTTGAGCTCAGCGAAAGAGAAAATGGAATTTATCACCGAAGCAAATCACATTCAGGGTTGATGGTGAATGGCGTGCATGTGTGTGTGTGTGTGTGTGTGTGTGTGTGTGTGTGTATATATGTTTGTGTGTGAATGTGCTCTAATCGTATGTGTGCCGAGTCACCAGCTTCACCTGTGTTTGCTTTAAGAGAAATGTTTTATTTAATTCAGATGCTTTCTTTTGGCATGCTACCGTCTAATGCAGCAACAGCTCAGAGAAAAACACGGGTATTAATACGTGAAATTCCTTTTTAAATGTGTCGCCATTTATTTTTCCTTCCATCCACTCATCATTTTCTTTTGGATGCTTGGTAAATGTACAACGAAAACAAAAACACAAAACATGTTATTTGGCTGATGAAGTTCGGTTGCTGAGAACACAGCACACACACACACACACACACACACACAGCATGCCTACAGTTTGAGACTTGTTGTTGAATTGTCCTCTGGCCAAATTCGGATACAAGAACTTCGCATAAAGTGATTCGCATCATGCGACTTTTTTTGCAACCCATGACCTCGTTACTACGTGCCGATTTTCGTATTTTGTGTATGTTTGTGTCACATTTTGGTTTGTATGAACACGACCAACAATTGTATGATTCGATGCTTTTGCCACCATGGCAATTGGTAACCACCTAGGCAATTCATCACACTAATGTGCTTGATATGTGCGTCTTGCCGGTGTGCGCGCTAGAATTGTGAATGGAAGACCAAATCATCATCGCCACTGACTATCCGACAATACAGAGTCGGATGCGTAATTGTGCATATTTCCCGTAGCCACAATTTCTACCTATTTTGCCATTTTTGCTCCAGCAACCAGCCCATGTGCGGCATTACACACGTTCGGGTGTCCAATTATAAATTTATAATTTATCTGTGAGAGCATAATTACACCCAAACAAATGAAACAATTTGTTTTAATGATAAAGCGTAGGGTAACACTTAACCACGCATTCGTCTCCTTGACAACACACGAGCGCATACTTCACAAATTTATGGAAAAAAATTGCCTCGCACATCGAATACTGAGATGTTTGGAATTTGGATTGTGGAAAATTGAACGCGACCCAAGGAATTTATGCATCAAAATTCGTTTTACACATAACAAATCATTGAGAATATGAAATCATTCGGCAAAACACACTGAAATGCTGGGGCTTTTGATTTCGATGGTATATTCTGCCAAATCCAAAGATCGACAAATTGGCTGTGGTAAAACTTTTGAAATGATATGCAAAATGGATTTGAGCCCGTCATTCGATATGTGTCACTCCTACTGTGCCAGCATACATTGGCATTTTTGGCATCGAACACTCAACTGAAATTCGATTACCGTTCGAGTGTGCTTTGGCTTGCGGACATATAATGTGTGCACTTCTTGCACAGCATCGGCCAAAAACTTTTTGATAAATTTCATTTTCAGTTACACCACTTAAATTATGAAATATGATTTTGTGGCTAAAACAATTCAAGCATTCACTCAAATTCAGTTGACATGTAATTGTGTGTGTGTGTGTGCTGTGCAACCGGGCACAAGCCTAGTGACCTGTATGATTTTATTTGCTCTGCAGAATGTTTGGTGCATGAAGTGTTCATTTCAGAGTTTAGAGACTTGCCCGTATAACGTATGGATCTAAAGACACTTAAGCTGCCACCAACAAACCAAACATGAGGTAAAAAGGTGAATGCACCGCATCAGCTCCCCCCGCCCCCTCCATCCAGTCTTCATACACAAGACATGCCAAAAACTAAGTGCTTAACAGCCTCAGAGCAAATTAAAGGTGAACTTTTCCAACCGAATCCAATGGATAATGCATTTTGCCATTCAATTTTCAAACGTTCAATTTTCTACTGCATCCGTTTTCAACACCAAACGTGAAAACCACACATTTTATCGAAAATTGAAATGTTCAATTACGATTACTTAAAAATTGGATGGATTTTTTTTCTTTTTCCCTGAAGTTGTCTTGTTTTCCATCGCCACAACATGCAATGTAAATATGCCTTCTACAAAATTTGTTCGCAAAACTTATTCGTTCGCAAAATGCCATTTTACACTTGGCGATGCAAAATATAAACTGGTAAACAAAGTATAGAACGGGAGAAATTCGTCAAATACATTTTGTTTGCTGAGCAACTATGTTATGAAGAAAATATGTGAGTTGAAACAAATCAAAGAGCGCAAATAATATTCGTGAGTTATTTGAATGGCTGCTTTTTCGATACATATCAATTTGTATATATTCTTGTACTTCAAGAAATTTCGTTTAAAACTTGCATTTGACTTTTAGTTTTCTGATCCATTTTCTGACCCATTTTATGACATTTATTCGCAACATTTGAACATAGCACATTTTCAATTCCATGACATGCATTCAAATGTCATATGAATGATGCACGTCTGGATTTTGAACATCGTTTTATGTTTCGATAACCATTCAATTCAGATAACATTGAATTTCAATTATCCTCTACCTCTTTAACATAATTTACCTTTTATTGCATTTTTATACAACTGCATACCATTTTCCCGGTAGAAAAGCAATGGGGAATGCAACTTTTCATCATCCGAATTCTGATGCATTCACAGAATCGCATGAGATTGTAGAAAAATGTTGATAACTCTTCAAAACTGTTTTCTCGCTCTTTATCACTGACAAAGCTGTCATATTATGTTCGTTTAACACTCTAATGGACTGGACCGTCTTTTGGCGGTACTTCATAATCAATCCAATATTCTCAAATTTAAAGCTTTTAAAACAATGGATTTGATTGTTATCTGCTCTTTAGTCCACAACTAAAATCGCGAATCTTACGAATCCGTGAATCCACGAATCCCACTAACAAAACAAAGTATATGATGAATATTCGATCAAAGCGGACGCGAGAAACAACAACAATGCTATTGAAATAAAAGAAAGAATCTTAAGAATCTTATGAATCCGTATCCATGTGTCTAACCCCAAGTCTCTGCTTTTTGTCTAATGATTATTGTGAGCAAACAAGTTTTGTACTATAGAAATTGAAAATATTTATTATGCAACAAAGTTGAAATCTAAAGTCTGTGTAATTTCATTTTAGAGTAGATATCAAATATTATCAATTAAAAGCGTCAATTAGCATGATAATACCCGGTTCGATTTTGGGCAAATTATAAGCCTCAACTTGAGTTTAAATAGAGTACTTTTTATTATTGAATGTATCATCTTTCTTGATTTCCAACAGTAACTGTAGATTTAGTGATCACTTCATTCGGCTACACATGCGATTCGATCCAGTCCAGATAATAGCCTACTCGAGTGTAAATATTAAGCAATTGTGTGCCACAGCTTATTCCAAACGAAACGATGCCCACTATTCTTGCAAGATCTAGATCGTTTGGGATGATTTGAAGAGGACCTCCACTGTCTCCTTGACAACTGTCATCTTTTCCCATTGGATTTTTCAGCCACTTTATTATAATTTCCAAGAGTCGTTTTGCATTCATATAATGGCATTCTGCTCAATTGAACCTCACGCAGTTTGTTCGACATATTTATATCTGAATTTCAAAAACACAATGTTTTAATGCAAAAAAAGTGTTTTTTTTTCGGAAGGCTGGCCAAATATCATCAGTTAAACGAATTTGTTCACTAACTCAAATCAATGAAATATCATTCGTTTGCGAAGTTTGGATAGCGTATTATTTCCCATTTTTTCAAAACCAAATTATAATTTAAAAAAAAAAAACGCCACTAGACTCTCAAACCGTTAGTATCGGTCAGCGTTAGCAAATCGTTAGCATTTCTACAAACTTTTCGTAGCTTGATTTTTAGCTATTTAACTGAATTGTCCCAACTGCAATTACCATTCCATCTAATCTATATATGTCGATTAATCAATTATTCGATCGATTAGATCTATTGGTAAATTGACCAAATACTTTTAACTAAATGTTTAAGCATTTTTCTCTAGCATTTTTCGTTTGCAATGAAGATTCTCGAGAATCAGGCGATCGTCCCCTTTTCTATCTATTAATTGGTAACTTTTTTCTCATTCATAGATATATAAAAGTACATCTCTTTTAATTCTCTGACACGTTCCACATCTGTAGAACGCCGTTTCTACACGTTAGCCGTTCGGAACGGTCCGAACGACTATTCGGTGTGGCACACATGTAACTACGTGTACATTTCATATTCGTCGGGCGCTATATGCTTTCTTCGTTGCTCACACTTCGTTACGTGTGTAATGAATCAAGTATATAGCGCTCGACGAATATGAAATGTACACGTAGTTACATGTGTGCCACACCAAATAGCCGTTCGGACCGTTCCGAACGGCTAACGTGTGACTACAGCGTTCTACAGATGTGGAACGTGTCAGAGAATTAAATGAGATTTGCTCGATGGAGCGAAAAAACTTATCTATACAATAAAAAAAAACACGATGAAACGTGCAAGAGAAGAGGCGTTGATCGCTTAATTCAGAAAAAAATTACATCAATTACAATTTTGTCGAGTTCGGTGAAAAAGAGAAAAAGTACGTAGTACTTTATATGGATTCCATATTATCGAACAGCGTAAATTTAGATTATCGTCCGGATTTTCATCATTCTTCTTTTTTAAATGCATATTGCGTGTATGAACACATTTTTACATATGAAAGTATTATTCCGGTCCATCAACTGATGAATTGTTTATTTACAGCTCGGTTTTTACGTTGATATGAAAATCGAATATTCATAGGATGCTTTTTTATTTCATCATTTTTTTTACTCGTATTTATTTACCTCCTACGCTGTTGTAATATTTAAATAAACTCATATATTTGGATCTGTTTTTATAACAAAATGTATTTTAAATAGTTTTTTTTTTGTTGTTGCTGGAAATTCGTAAAACCGAAACCGTTGATGCTAATGATATTTGTTATACTTGATTGATAAATGATAATAACAAGTGAATGAAAATGTGCATACTGCATACTATGTCGAATATAAACCATTTATTTAAATCAAAAACAATAGCTCGAATTGCTTTTCTAAACAAATTTAGTATTGTTTCATCAACCTCAATTCATAGAAATTTGATTATTTTTAACCCGATTGAGGTTTTCATTCAAAAATCTAAATCGAATATACTCTAAATTTATATATGATTAACTGCAAATATTATTTATGCATATTTCATTTAAAAAAAAATGATAACATTTCATTTGAAACTAAGCCCAACAATGTAATGCTAACTGTATACTCAATTGAAAATTATATATCAATTATCCAAAATTCTAACATATTTAGCACGCACACAGATGGCTTAAACGGCCACCAATGCGTTGCAAGGAAGACAATACATGAACATAGATTTTTCCCCTACTTATTTATATATAAAAATTGAATATAGATTCCAGTTCTGAGGCCGAAAATAACAGAACCCGCGAATAAAATGTCCAGGTAACTTGAAAAAAAATGTTTTTTTGTTTGGAAAAATTTATACAAAAACGTAATAAAAAATCACCATTTTAGATTTTTAAATGCATTTCCGAGTAAATAATTGTTTAAAAACCATATTTTGGGAAGGGAAATGTGGTTGGCTGACAGTTCAAATCGAGCGAATAGAATGAAAATTCCGCTCAATATGTAAATAAGCACGAAACAAAAAGAAATGCGTTAAATAAAAGAAGCATTTCCATCGAGAAAATTGTTTAGATTACAGTTTCAGTTTTTTCAGGGTGCATGTTTGGGAGATAACGTTCCAAAAATGCTGTCATCTTTTGAATAAATTCATGAATTATGAAAACGAAAATCAAATTTAGTTAAGGCCTCACTTGCAACTCCTGCGATTGGAATCGCTAGCGATTGCTCTATGGAAATTAAATGGTTTTAACATGTGAAATCGCAGCGCAATTGCAATCGCTGTAGTTGCAAGTAAGGCCTTGACAGCACGTCAATGTTATTTGTTATAGCAAAATATGACAAATAAAAATGGAGGAAAAAAATGTGTCTCCATTTAATTAAAAATTATTTCAATATTTTTGTTGTATCGCAACCACAGTGGCAAAAAAAAACAAAAACCGTGATTCCAAAGATACAGCAGTGCATGAGTGAACAAACGGGCGATCGAATGAACAACCGAGCAATGGAATGTCACAAAGCGGCACAAATATTGGGAGACAAAGCAAAACTAAAATCAATATTGTTCTGATGAAATTAGATATGAATTGCTTGAGATTAAGTATGTAAGTGTGTGAAGATGATTTCAGTATTCGTATCGCACGGTGTAAATGTTGAACAAAGCCGATATACGATGCGCATATTAGACACTTAATGGCGTACAAAAGATTCATTGAACACATTTACACACTTGGCACATTTGTGAATTGTTGTGCGATGACGATGACGATGAAATTGAGTGTGGGCAAGTGAGCGAGCGAGCGTGAGTATGGACCCGAGCGCATGGTGCACAATGACAACACAATGAATAAATCGAAGTCGAATGGGCGAGAAAAATACTGGGTCAAGTTGAATAGGAAAAGCTTAATGAGAATTTTCTGCCTGATATGCTTTACAAGAGTGTAAGAGCGAATAGCGAACGTGAATCAAGAATCAAGTGCCAAAATTAAGCAAGAACGAAAGAAGAAAACAGCAACAACAACAACAAATCGCAATCTATATGCGGATGTCATGGCCAACGAATCGTGATAATATTTTACTTAAATGATTTGGTCATTTAATGAACCTCTTGTTTCTTGTATTACAATTGATTGTCTTGAAACGAATATGTATTTTCGCATGACAAAGCTAGACGCTGCAAGGCAAAAATCATTTTTCGACGAAGAAAATGAAATGTATTGAATGTGATTCGAATTGTTTTCGGTATATTCCATACGTTAGACGCATTTTGATGATGAATTCAACCGATTTATCAAGATTCATAAAGATTCATGCCGTGTCAGCGCGTGTGTGTGTGAGTGTGTGTGTGTGCGTGCCTGTGCATGTATGTAAGCACATATTTCATCGGTTCATTTGTAATCATACGCTTAAAGCTGCTTCCAGCAACATTAGACAATTTATGACATCGCTAGAAAATCATGTATGTTTGAGTGAATCGCAGAATAAATAACAAACAAGAAGTAAACGTTGAAAACGGGAAAATAATTACAGGCATAATGCTTTTGAGCGTTGTCATTTCTTTTCACTTTCGTCGTTCTCCTCCACTCCCTCACTAGCTCTCTCTCTCTCTTTCTCTCTCTCTCTCTCTCTCTCTCTCTCTTTGTCTCTGTCTCTTTACTTTTTCTGCTCGTGAATAATGTTTGACTCTTTTTTTTCCTGTATTCTTCTGCTCCGTTTAATTCTTCATTCCTTTATCGATGAATCCACTTATTACTTGTGCGCTGCGACCGAAGCACAGTATGTGTATGCGCTCAAAAGGCCTAAAGCTAATTGGAAAATTTAATTTTTCATTCAATTAGCTAAAGACTTGTTACTCGTTAGCAGAAACATTATCTACACACTCACGTGCTCATTTTCAATCAGGGCAAAAGTATGTGTAGATAAAGTTAAGAGCGAATACTGAGGATGAAAGAGAATGCGAGAGTGTGAGAGAGAGAGAGAGATGGAAGAGAAAAAAAAACAAGAGCCATTTCAAACGATGGCATCGGAAGCATTGTTCATGGTGATGCCGATACCAGAAGGATTCAGGCACATAAACCGTTCCACGTAATGAAACTGGATGACAACAACAGCAGCAGCAGCAGCAACAACAACAAAGTTTTATCAAAAGATAAAAAGTCGATGTTGACGTTGTTAATAGCTGCTTATTCATGTAGAGTATTTGTGATTAGTTTGTGCTTGCATCAATGGGCAAAAATCACAAGCGGCACGAAAACAAAAAGAAAAAAAAACACACACACATAAATTAAATACTATTGCCGCTGTCGTTGGTTGTCGGCAATTTTCTTCGTTGGGATTTGTTGTCATTTTCACTTTTCCAAATGGTTCGTTTTCGAAGTCAACCGAATGACAGACAGTGAGATGCTACTTTTATTACGCTTTTAGTAACAAATTATGAAAAGTAAGTGGGGGTAAGATTGACGGGTCGTGTAATGACTGCCTGCATTTTTGTCAACACCAATGTTCACTTCATTGTTTTCACGGTTCCATTTGAGATTTTTTTCTTCTGCCTTTATTTTTGGTGGGTTGGGTGACATTTTGGCGATGGCAACAAAGAATTAATGCACAAAAGTTATTTACATTTTCTTCAACGACAAATTGAATTTAGGTGAAACATTTTACGGGGGGGGGGGGGGGGTGGCGTCAAAAAAAGGGAGCATGTTTTTCTCCGCATTGCTCACTTTTTTTTTGTAAAGCATGAATATTTGATGAAATAAAATTAACAAAATACAAAATCTTATTAGACTTTCAAGCAATTTGTTTGACGCACACTGCTTTGCTACAATAAGCTATTAATTTCGAAAGAGCAAGTGTTAAAAGCATTGAAAACTCTCCACCGATACTACAGATTCCATTTGTGTGTGTGTGTGTGTGTGTGTTGCCAACAAGATTCTGGCATTTTGTCAGTTTACTATATTTGTTTTGTGCTTCTGTCGAAAATTTCCAGATTCATTCAATCAACTTTTAAAAGCATTGTTCTTTGCTATATTTGGGCGATAAGTCAATATCATTTTAGAATGTGCCTCCTAATTGATGTATAATGTTATTAAGTGGAGATAAATTGAATGCGTCTTGGCTGAAATTGATGTAAGACAAAACGTCCTTATCTAAAATAAAAGAGGCCAATGTCATATAGAATGTCAAATATCGCATCGAATGACATCATGCATGAGCCTCTCTGCCCCCGAAAAAAAGACAATGAAATTTAATGGAGAGCTTTTCAATAACAACTAACAACCCCAACGCAGAGAGAAAAAAAAAATCACACAAACTTTTCCATTTTGATGGAGTAAGACATTTAATCCTAGTACATTCACACGAACACAGGAGCTAGGACAAAGTGTTAATTATCACTAATTGCACCGCCGAAAATTCCGAACTTGAGCGAATACGCTTTTTATGTATGTGTGTGTGTGTGTGTGTGTGTGTGTTCGGTATTTTACGAAAAGCAATGCATCAAATCATCCGAACAATACCATACCAAAATCATCATGTGAAAACCGGTGAAGACTCTTAAGATACCGAAGATGATGATATATATATATATTCGTTGAAGACAAAGAAGACTAAACAAGAAAAAAAAGGTAACTAATTATCGTGTCTGTCTGTGCACTCGAGCTATTGTGACTGTTAAACAAGATTCTCTTCTTGTGTGTATGGTTGGTTTTTTTTTTTGGTTCTTCGTCACTGGGCACACAATATTTTGAGTATCATTGAATTTCCCATCAGTATTCTGTTCATTAACACTCTTTCGTCCTGCATTCGGAAGTGCCTAGCAACATCAACTCCGATTGGATCAGCATGTAAACACTTCTTTGCTAAATAGGCGCCTGAAAGGAAGCAAAGAAGAAGAAAAACCAACACATACACACAACAAATTCATTTGCAATTATAAACAAACTTACCACTTTTTGTTACCGACGACCCTTTGAATGCAAAAGCATAGATGTCATTTTAATGAAGATGAAAAACGTGCAAGAATAACGTGAACATTTTCTGTCTTCTTGCTAACGATCAACCATCTCCCACACGAAATGATGATGGCAGATTCATCATATCGTAAAATTGTTGACTATGAACGCCACACAGTTGATGGAGATGAGATGTCACACTCGATTCAGGCTTCGGTGAAACCTCTTTTGTCATTATATGCAAAATATATGCAACCGCAATTTTTATATATTAATTAAGAAAAAGGTTGAAGAAAGACCACTTAAACACGCCCCTCACGCAATACGGATACCTAGGGGTTTCTTTTCCAAATTGCAAATAATTGGTAGCCGTCTGTTTAACGTCTTCAATTTCAAGACAACACAGAACAATAAAACCAGGCCCCTATTGTTCAAAAACTGTTCATTTTGAAAATGAACAGATTTTTTTGAACAAATATTCTAATTTTACTAAATAAAACAAATGGGAATATGTTCAATTCAATATTGTATCTGTTCAAAGTGAATATATATTCAAATTTTACCTGAACTGTTCACGAAAAAGTGATTCAACTACATAGCTGCGTCATTTTTTTTGAAAACTTTTCATATTTTGTCATATATATATATTCACTTTGAACAGATACAATATTGAATTGAACATATTCCCATTTGTTTTATTTAGGAAAATTTGAACATTTGTTAAAATGAACAGTTTTTGAACAATAGGGGCCAGTGCAACGCAATTATGCAATGACGACAACTTCAAAAACATATCATTATCGAACGTGCACTTTGTGCTTCACCAACAACGATACGACAATACAACTAAAGGCCACGTGACAATGATGGCTGCATTCAAAATGGTGCTACTGTATTTGGTGCTTTAGATAGTAGTTGGAGGTTGCACAAACTATAAATGGTACTGAAACTTAGCAGTAAAGGTGAGCAAGCTCTATTATGGAGTAGAGGTTGGTTTTACCTTTGAAATTCTTAAAAATTGGGCTTAAAAAATAACATTGTATTTCATTTCTGATGAAATTTAATAAAATCAAGCATCAAAGTGTCGTCTCATCAAAACCGCCTTTCGTTTCATTCCGGGTAGGTTCATTGCATCGAAATGGAAACAAGCGACACAAGTATTTTGCCACTTTATGTGTTTTCTGTTGAATTAAAGAACTTCTGGGAGAAAAAGACAGTTGAATTCGGACATTCTACGTCACTTACAAGAGATTCAAATAGAACCCACTGAAGCATGAATCGATTCTCTTGTAATCCGCTTTCAACCCCCCCCCCCCTTTTCTGCGTTTATGCGCGATTTGATAATTTAAATGAGTTTTCAACTCATTGAATTCACAAATCTTCCATTTCAACTAAACTGACTACAAAATTAGCATGAAATAAAGCTTCAATCTGAATGAACCAATATTTGTGGTTAAAATAGGGGATTTTTAAACAATTTATTTATTGGACTTTCCACTGAATGAAACACAAAATAAATTTTCTTTTGAACTGGTTTCAATGGAAGTGCATTTACAAGCCAAACAAGAATAAATTCAGCCAACCGAACCGAGATGAGTGGGTTCCTGGAGGGAGTTCGGTAAAGATTCTATGCTGTCGATTCAATTTTATTTGAACATTTTCCCCCAGTGAATGGCTAAAAGAATGGAATTACGTTGATGGTCTCTTTAAAGATAAAACTGCATTTTAGCTATTCCATAAATGGGAATTTTCATTGCGTTTGTGAATGAAATCACAACAGACACAAGCAATTACACGTGCATTATCATCGTCTCCATTGGAGAATAATCATATAAAAAGGCCAATGGAAAAAAAAACTTGCGATGCGATCTATGAAAGAGCTGAAATGAACACACAAAACACTAAGACAGAACTCTCTGTCTGTTTCATTCATTCATGTTCATTTTCTTCGTGTGCCAACACACAGATGCCTTGCTCGATTCACCGCCACAGATTACTTTATTTATGCATACGATTTTTTTTCTCTCTACGCAGTCCATCAGTGTTTCACTTTGACAGACGCTATTTATTTTACAAAAGATCTAATCTATCATTTCCACGCTTTTTCTTCTGTCGTAGTCGCTCCATGTGAATGTGTGTGTGTGTGTGTTGGCAATGCGATGCCATGCAACGCTTCACTTCTGTAGGCATTGAATGCTTTGCTCATCACAATCTCGATATGGCTAGAAAATTGCATTGATGTTGAATTTAAATTAACATAATTCATTGTACAAACAGAAGATAACTAATGAAAAAACCAACGCATAAAATAGTGCATTCAAAGTAAATGAGGGGGGGCGACACACAGTAAAAAGTGAAAATAACATTAAAGACCCAAACAAAATGAACAAAAGGATCACTCCCTTTGCTTGACTTAACTTCATTCAATAAAAAAGAGACAACAAAAAAACGAGTTTCTAAACTTTTCATTCTCAAAATGGGGGAGAGCTGCACAGTTTGCCTCGTCATTGAAAACGAAATATTTTACGATGGAAAGATCAAAGCCATTTCCTAAACAAGATTGTCAAATTGTTAATGTAGTTTTATTTGATTTTTGATTGTGGATACGGAATTAACTTTGTTTGGGCTGGTTGTTTATTTCGTTTCGTTTGAGTGCATTTGAGCTATTTCAAAAATCCATTTCTATCTCATTTTTGGTCCAACAACAAATGTTCGTTGTGTTGTTTTGACATTTTATCATTTCGGAGAAATCTTGTGACTTTTAACTCTTTAAACCGAGTAAACTTTGAGCATAGCTATTTTGTTGGAATTGCTTGTGAACAAAAGTTAATAATGGATCAACACAATATTTCAGTAACAAATGAATAAATTCCGAGTGAATAACTAAGTCATTCCACCCGTGCAATTTGAAATTAATTTCTTTATAGTCAAAATAGTAGTCAAAGTAAAATGGTAGAAAAATGATGGTCATGGTTGACTCGCGCTAGCTCTGTCGAAAATACCGGTGACAAATAAAAAAAAAAAAAAAAACAAAACATGAAAAAAAGATGTGAAAGATAATTTCACGTGATTTAAAGCCAACCAAACGAAACAATCAAATAAAAGGTATTAATTTTCGTACATTTTGTATCCGGTTTCCCTCATTGAATGAATAAAAATCGAATAAAAACGAACGTTTTTGCCTGTCGAATATAAAAACGAACCATACAAACCAAGCCAAGACACAAGACGCATATATACCTAGCATACCACAAATAAAACGAACAGCCGTTGGCTTTCTTGTGAATTTTAAGTGCTATTGGCAAGGTCTACACTTCAAGGTAAATAAGATAATAATATGGTTTATTGCTGCGCGGTCAAAACAATAAATTTGTCATAAAAATGTGCAAACTTTTTCCATTTCCTTCACGTCAAATATAATAAAATCATATTTTTTTTCTTGTTGTTCCCGCGAAAAATGTAATACTCTCTTTCTGGCTCCATTTAATTTTGACTAGACATTGTCCGTTTATGCGTCACATCGCTTACCATCGTCCCGAATGACTTGCACAATATTACCATCATTTTATTTATTTTTTTTTTTAGTTTTCATTTCGCTTTCGAAACATTCAACGAACGGTATTTCACCTTCAATACATTGAAATGGAATACACAAAAATATCACATTGTTATTGAGGAGATTGCATCGTTGTCCGTGTCCGCGCATCGTTTGGCATTTGATCATAAAATTACGTAATTTATGTGCTTTTATCATCGAATGTTTCAATCTTCGTTTTATTTCCATTTTCTCGTCTATTTTTTTTTTTTTTTATTTTTTTTTTCTCATTCTGGTGTAATAATACCGACATAAAATGTGTGCCTCATTGCCAAAATATGCATTTTTCTATTCATTTTTTTCGTTTGTTCATTTCGGGTCGATCGCTGTCAACAGTGTGAATGTATGCGAAAACGTACACAGCACACAAACAAAATTAGAAATTGATTCCATTTCGAGAATGAAAAACGAGAGAGAGAGAGAGAGAGAGAGAGAGAAAGAGAAAAAACAATAAAAGCTGGATTTTATTTGCACCGGAAGGCATTGGAATGGAAACAGGAAGAGAATTATTGAATGACATGCTAAAAGTTGAAAAGACCTTTTGACTCTTGTGCACATCCATGGGAAAAGGGTTATGCCGATTCAAGATTGTAATAATATGCTCCGAAAGAATTCCTCATCTGCAGAGACATAGAGCGAGAGAGAAAAAAAAAATGAAGAAATGAAGAAAAATTAAATTTCGAACATGCTTTTGAAATGGAGCGTATGAAAAACACTCAAAACAGCAAATGAGTTTTACAATGATGCAAACGAAATGTGTATTATATTATATGATGGAATATGAATGGCATTGAATGGATGGAAAAGAAAATGAAGCGCTTGCTTAATTGCATAACATGAAATCAAGGATTTGTGCGAAAGCAGAAGCCAACGAAAATGGGAATGTAGTGCATATACCCTATATAGATTGTTATTGAAATAAGCTCGAGCTACATTTCAACAGCTTCACAGTAACTGGAGTGTGATGCGCTCGTGTGCAAGCTAGTTATGCTGCAGCTTGTTGTAGCTCATTGCATTGAACAGCATATTTTTTTTCGGTACAAGAGAATTGTGTGTTTTGAAAGCAACACTTACGCGTGAAAATCTATTGACAGAAAAAATAAAATGGCATTGCCATGCAGACGAACCGAGCACTAAGGCGGACTACCATGTATATATTTCTCTGCAATTTTACACTTAATACATTTTCGATTTTCTAGTTTGACGGCTCAATACATGCTCACGAATGCGTTTATAATGTGAAATATAGTAGAAAATAAGAGATGTGGAAGAAATTGTGTGAAAGATGCAATTTGTTGTTGTTGTTGTTGTTTGAAGAAAAAAAACGAGTGTGCTCGTTCTCGTTTTCGGTTCTTTCTTCTTATGTATGCAAGTACAAAATTACATTTGAAAAGCGGAAAACGAATGCTAGATTTGGGACCGGAGAAGGTTGTTGTATTGAATGTTCTTCTATATGAATAAGCTCCTTGTTCGACTTGCACACACTCTCTTTTTTCTCTACACTTTTCTCGATTTTGTGGTTGTTGTTGTTGTTGTTGCCTTTGTGCATGTTGAAAAACTTCACACTCGTTCTCATTTTTACTTTTACTTTTACTTGGAAAAAGAAATTGCTTCTTCTCAACTCTTTGCCACTGCTTGAGACGAATGCATTAAATATGCGAACGCCACACATTTTGTTTCGCGGATGTTTTCGCGCCCCATTCACCCATCCTACTCATCAACCGTCCTCTCTCTCTCTCTCTCTCACACACACACACACACACACACACACACACAGCAAACTCTTGAAATGCAATTTCCATTCGTATAAACTTTTTAAATATTGTATGCAATTCAAAGTGTGGTGTGGCACACGGTGACGGCGGTAACCGGCATACACCGCTGTACTGCAAATTGCATACATATATATATATAGCGATTGCTATTGCCATTAACATTAAAATGAAAATCACCCACATAGATTTACTGCTGTTGCAATGAGCTACGCTCGTGTGTGTGTGTGTATATGTATGCCTTACCACTGAAACATTTCGCGCTCTTTACAACCATATATGGCCCAACGCATTCATTTCGATGCGGACGAATTTTCAATGGCCAACGTTACAAGTGATGCTTTGAGCGAATGTTGCTACTGAAATTTAACCTTTTGAAATGGAATTTTGAGTGAATCCTACAATCTTCTGATGAGAGTATTCCTTTCGAACCGAATTTCTTGAGGTTAAGTTTCTCGAAATAGATGCTGGAAAAAACAATCAAATTCAAAGTATTTTGCATTCATAGAACTGCCTTTATATTAAAACTCTCCATCATTGTGTATTCCAGTTCCAGCAACAGCTCAAATGTGCGCATATGCGAATGACTAGCACAGCGAATAATGTTGAAAAGTAAAATGAAGTAAAAAAGTGATGTTTATCGATAATGTTTTTGCATTAGATTTTTATGCGCTATTTTTTTTCTCTCTCTCTCTCTCTCTCTCTCTATCTCTTTCACCCGCGAAAATGGAATGTTACCATACGTTCAACAGAAGAGAAGTGGAAGTGATACGTGCACAAAGATGGAGTTGTGGCGGGGTAAAAATAAAACGGCAAAACAGCAACATGAAAGGAAAACAAAAATCGACTTGAGCATCGCTATCGCTGATATTTGAAAATGGTTGTGTGTATTGGTGTGCTTGGCTCATAAATTGTAATGGCGAAAAGAAGATATTTCGAACGCTTGTTTATCACTTTTGCATTTAATTTACGAGTGCATACGTTCAAACTTTTATCCATCCTTTTGGTGGCATACTCAATAAATACGAGTATGCTGCGAGTCATACCAAAAATGAAAACAGGCGCACAGCGAACGAACGAAAAAAAAACAACATAACATGCCATGAATGTTGCGATCGTAGTGGAGAATTTTCACGTATTATAGATATATATAATAAGGTTTGTTGTGCGGTAACATGTTACAGGATGAATATGAGCACATGACGTTGTTGATTTTATGACGCGCGCAATTCGCAGTTACAAATGATACGATTTCTGGGGCGAAGTGAAACACACACACATAGAAAGAAAGAAAGAGAGAGAGAGAGAGAGAGAGAGCGAAAAAAAAATTAGATAATGCGATTATTATTATTGGATCGATGTCGATTTGCTTGGCATGAAATCATAATGACAGCTACAATAAAAAAAAAATATTCCATCGGAATACGCATTTATTCTTATAACCGTTTTGCTACAGATATATTGCACTGGATTACAGAAATTGATTGCGGACGTATGTTATTCGGTGGCGGGGGTATATTTTATTGATTGCTCATTCGAGATGCAATCTTGTGGAAATGATTTCACATCGAAATCGGCATACATTTAGAATTGGATTGGTGGATTGCTTTATAAAATTTTCCATATTCGTCCGTGTACGCACCGAAAGCCAAATTAAAATCATCTTTATAGCTTACATTTGAAAGTGCATCGAATGCAAAATGCACAATGAAAATTCGTATTGGATTTTGTGTACGGTTTATTTTAGCTTGGTGGCATCCACTGCAACCGCCATACAATGTAGGTCAACATTCAATTCATCATATATGGTGAAAATGTTATCACTTGAAATAAGCCATTTTCTTTCTGTATAATCAGCATTCATTTTTTCAGCCAATGAAAACTGCCCTCCCCTTCACAAACACAAAAAAAAACGTCAAAAGTTTTTAATTTAGTTTTCTGCCAATATAATCGAAAGTTGTGGCTTGTAAGTGGCACCGAAATTACTTAGTTGTTTTTTTTTTTTTTTGGTTGGAAAATGCCGTTGAATGCTATGGGAATTGGTAGACCAACAAAAAAAACGGCACCGAATCCGATTTCAACAATCTCTGTTTTCGACCAGTTTCAAGAGTTACTATGTTTGTGTGTGTGTGTTGTGAGTGTGTCGAAAATTGTGTGCATGTCTAGCGCTTAGAAGTATTTCAACAAAAGCATTTACTATGTGCATTTGAACGATAGAGAGCGAAATGGATGCTGATGGGGGGGCGGGAAGGGGGACTGGATTGGTAGGTTTGGGATGTGCTTGTGCAACGTCAACGGAATGTATGCCGCACGGTATGCCGAGTGTGTTGTGTGTGCATTTACCGCATAAGTGGATGCTTTTATTCAACAATCAAAAAGAGGTTAGCAGAGTAGCACAAACTGTCAAGCATCCCCATTTAAGATACAATACTGACATCAATTGCACACATATTTAAAACAGTTTTCGAACATCGTTATGTACCGCATTTTGCAGTTATGGGACTATGAAGAGATGGATCGTGGGATACGGTGGTGTGTGGGGGATGTCGCAACTATCACCAAACCGATTAGAGCGCGTGCATGCACATATACAGTCTAACACAATGCCATCAAATGGCAATATTGTAAAATGGCAGGCTTGTTTTTTGTTGTTGCCTTTGCCTAAAAGTGCACCGACACACTCAATCGCGTTACCACGACTACCACGCAACGAATGCCAGGAAAAAAAATGACAAAAAGTAAACGAACAACAACGAAAAAAAAATGGTTGAAGTACAATTCTAAACATGCGAACCAGAGCTCATTTCATTCGATCGAAACGGATTTTAAAACGTTGCACACACACACACACACAAGTCGAGAATGACATTTTGCGGCCAAACAATTTTGTTGAAATTGAATATTGTGTTCATAAAAACTTTTTTTTTTGTCCTTTCTACTTTATTTAATTATCTATCTGTTAGCGGCAATGGTGAATGCTCCCGAAAAAAAACTCCCGTGTATCAGAAAAATTTCTCGACCGTCGTTTGTACGGTTTTTTTTTTGCTGTTACAATTGCATTCACACAATTTGTTACTGTATTTTGCTTGCGTTGTGCACAGGAAAATAACCTCAATAGATGTGCTTTTTAATTGCGCTGTGGCTTGGTCTGTTGCAACGACAAAGAGAAACCGAGCGTGAGAGAGAGAGAGAGAGAAAGAGAGAGAGAAAAAATGTGTTCAAAAAGGTTCATCGTCTACCAAACAGACAAACGTCGACCTTTGTTCGTAGGCATTCATGCCGATGAAATAAAACGGATTCGAATAGAAAAAGAAAGAGAAAAAAAACCGACAGAAGAGACAAAAAAAAACTCATCAATTCAGGAAAAATCGTTTTATGAGTTGACGTATACAAATGAAACGAACCAAAATAAAAACTCGGTGAAAATTCTGCTCGTGCCTTTTTTTTGCACTTCTTCCATTTCTCTGCTATTTGTTTTTCATTCCAAACAAGAAAAAAAAAATTGTTTGTTTTTTTCTCTTCAACTAGCAACATTTTGTGAAGGTATATACGGGGCTGTGCAACGGTTTCCTAATGTGCAACTGATAAGCGTTCGTCTAATGACGAATCACACATTTGCGGCCTACATCAATGTTTTGAGAAGAAGATAAAAAAAAATATGCATAGAAACATTCATGGGAGTGAAAGAGAAAGAGGACAGTACTAAAAAGGACTGAGTTCGTCGCGGTACGAACAAAATAATGAATACCGAGAATAGCGAAAACGCTTTTTTTCTGTCAAATATGTTATCTTTTCTATTTGTTTTCGTGATTTACCGTACAGCAACATTGCTTAAATTATGTGTGAGTTTTGTAATTTTTTTTTTCTGCTGTCGGTGCTCGTGGGCAATGGGTGAACGTCATAGTAAAGTCAAGGCAACCATCGAATGTACAAGTAGTGTATTGAACTTTACTGTACTTTTCTCATTTCGAATTTTGACCGAAGAGATTTGGTTGTTGGTCTTAAATTTTTCTACATATCATCACTTTTTTTGCTGGTATGGCCGGTGAGCTTATGCATAGATCGTTGAGCTGGGCCGCATCACATTCAATTCACATGAAATTCAATTTCAATACACTTCAGTTCAATGATGTTACCATTTACTTTTTTGGCATCGAAGTATTTATGTTGAAGTCAATAGACTTTGGCATCAAATAAAATAGGCAACGTTGGATTGAATGGGAATGAATTTCAATACAGAAAATTGAACATACTAACTAAACATGATTTCATTTTGTCACGGCGCGAACGCAATTCAACGAAGTACCAAAAACGGGCGGCTTGCCCTTTGCTGTTCGGCTTGCTGCTGCTGCTGCTGCTGCTGCTGTTACTGCAAAAAAAAGATAAAATTCCATGGCCCATTTTTGCTATTATGATGATGTTAAAATATCGTTCTCATCAATCTTCTTCTAATTTAGTTTTGTTATGGCGTGCACATTCTCAGCAAAATGGTGATAAGCGACCCGACGAGAACGAAAAAAAAAACGAAAGAGAGAGAGAGAGAGAGAGAGAGAGAGAGAGAGACGCATACACTCGAAATGAACGAGGCAGAAGCACGCAGCGCTTCTGAGTACCGAGTAATAATAATACCCCCCAAAAAGTTATGCACGCGAAAGAAACCAACCAACAACAAAAAATACAGAGTACAGTAGAGCAGAGAAAAAGAAGCGAAACGAGGCCAACAGAGCAAAAAAAAATGGTTAAAATGAAAATACAAATTTTCGGTACATCCGAACCATTTATATTACTGCAAAATGAGAAATTGTGCATTCACCAATTCTCGCTACTGCTGCTGACAGTGATGCTGTTGTCGCTTTATATGGGTTCAGTACTTGTCTGCATCACGTTGGTTTCCTATTTCCCTTATTCACTTTCAACCAGCACATACTCTCTTCCACACTCATTTTGGTTGCTGTACATTTTGTTGCGTGTTTCATTTTTGTGTTTTTTTTTGTTCATTGCGCTCTATTGCAATGTACCTTTTTTCAGCTAAGCGGCGTTCAGGCGTTTTTATTTCAGTTTGAGAAATTGTTTGGATTGTTCGCCGTCGCACTGGTAAAATGCGTTGATCATGCAACACCACTTATCGTTCATGATGACAGCACAACTCAGCTTTCCCGTTTCCATTGAAATGAAAGTCTGATTCGTTTCACTCATTTTACTCGATCAAATGAGATTATTTGCGTTTCACATCCCATTCATTGAAATTGGTATTTGAACCGACAACCGGCAAGCTCAAATTATTGGAGGCCTCTTGCCGACTCCAATACACACACACGCACACACACACACACACACACACACACAACATCAACCAACACACTCATCACACTTCACTGTATGTTCGGTTCGATATCAGTAAAAGTCTAAATGAAGAGTGATAGCAATATTTCTGCAGCCATTTTTTGCATTAATATTTGCACAAGTTTACTCCTGCAGCATCGACATTATTACGTATATTTATTTTTAGCTCGCTTCATTCTTTCTTTTCGTTTCGCATGTTTATTTTTTCTCATCTTCATGTCTCTCAATTATCCATGATTGTGTTTGCCGAGAGAGAACTTTAACCTTTTGAGCCTTGATATATCAGTATTTTTCATTTGGTCGAACAAATATCAAAATACACACGCGCACAACTTCTCGACCATCACCCATAAATGTCTTCATCAAAATCAAATAGCATAGTCGTTCATTTTGCTACTTTATTTGAGCCCATATTACAATGTAATGGTGGCCATAATTTTTTTTTTTTTGCCATTTTATGCTACTTAAATTATTCCCATGAAAATTGACGAACGACATTAAGTGGAAGCTTCAGCTGCGCTATCAACTTGTTACAGTTTTTTTTTCTTCTTGTTGTTTTCATTTCAGAATCATTGTTTCGTTTAATCTCCGTCTATTTTTGTCCAAAAAATTCCAGAAACAACATGAAATTGTGACAACATGGTTTCAGTAAAATAAAATCGAGTGTTCGACACCATCTGCAGATTCAATATAATGCGTTTTGATTTCAATGTGTTTCGATCAGATTTATGATCATCCAATGTAGAATGTAGACGTTTCAGTATTTCCCATATATAAACCATTTTAATACCATTCTCTAGTATGTGCTCATAGGTTCTCACGCACAGAAGCAAAAGGGGGTGTTAATAGAAATTTTCTCAAATTTATGAGGGGGTAATTGAGAATTTTGTCGAATTTATAAGGGGGTAATTTTCAACAAAAAATACGAAATGTGTGGGGGTGGGTGGGTAATGGATTTTGGGTGCGCAGAGGGGGGGGGGGGGTAAAGTGGTCTAGAGAGATGAGATACTTACTGGTTTGATACAAAGTGGGTTTGACCGAAATTCAGATGGGGTAATTTGCCCCCTGTACCCCCTGTGTGCGAACCTATGTATGTGCTACAAAACATTATAAATCAACGTTGACCACAACTTTGCTGAACATCGCAACTTATGTGAGTATGCTTTCTATCTCGTACCATTTTCCCAGAAAATGCATTCAGAGAGTTGTGAACATGTAATTTATATTGCATTATTATTTCAAAAGATCATTATTCTGGTTTTTTCTCAACCATACATGCGTCAGGGGAAGGGGAAGCCCTCCTGGCATCTCAAAATTGAACCCCACTCATAATTGATTTTTGAGCTGAGGAGCATCAATTTTAAGATGACAGGAAAATGTTTCATTTTAGGTTGCGGAATTTTTGAGCTCAGACCCCATCTGGCCCCGTTTTAATAACCCCCTTATGTTATTTACTGAACTGAATTGTTCATGTTACAAGTGCTATTTTATAACATATTCACTATTCCTACAATTAAAACATGAAAACCAGTCATTTCCAAATGCTAATGCTAACAGAGCATTTCCATTAGCCTTACCATTAGCATTGCCGCATCACCGCAAGATTCTTTTATAGTCTGTATTAAGATAATGACGCATCGAGTGTATGCGGCAATGCGTCACTGTATGATTTTACTATTGGGCTAACGACGCACGGCGTTTCCAGACTAACAGCGTTAGTCCTCTGTTAGCCCATTTGGATTTGTTCCGCAATCTCTGATGAAAACAATATAATTTTAAATTTACAAAAGTAATTTTTCTCCAGATTCCTCCATACAAATACTTTTTGGTGTTTTTTTATAAATAAATTACTGCCGAGTAATGTCAGTTTCCTTGAACATGCCGTTATAGCTTGTGAATATCACACACACACACACACACACACACACACACACACACACACACACACACACACACACACACACACACACACACACACACACACACACACACACACACACACACACACACACACACACACACACACACAACACGTCAAACAAGCCGCACATGCTTTAATCAACATTATTTTGTGTTAATAACAAGACTTCACAAACATGACAACCTAATAGATAAATAAAATTTGTTTACTATTTTCGACAACTCTTTAAAATGTAGCTCTTTTCAAAATGTTGTAATTTGGTTGAAATTAGCTACAAGTTTCATTTTCAAATGAAAAAAAAAAACTAAATACAAAATACCAGACATAAAACTAAGAGACATCCATAGATCGTCAGAAATAGTAATTTTTTGTTTATCATATTCTTCATTAAATCAGTTATTGTGGTTATAATTCATGATCTTACCGCAAACATTCCATACTTCACCGGCAAAAGTTAAAACATTCAAAAGTCATTGAAGCATTATCAATATTTCGAAGGTCTTGCGGTGACATTTCCGGGGTTGAATGTGCATATGTATCATACATAGCGGCGTGCTGTGAAGTGATTGAGGAATGGCGAATACATGCTCTTCGTTTGTTTCGTTCGTTCAGAGTGTCTCTACATCGCTTTATTTTAAGCATTGATTGTAAACTTTTCGAAATGCAAAACTTTGATTCAGCACCGAATGCGTCAATAATATTCGAAAATAACGATTCAATGATGTCAGTATTTAAGTTGGCATCGTAGCTACTAGTTACGTTGTGTGTAATATTTGTGATGTTGTAAAATGTTGTGAACATTGTTGCTTTGATATTCGCATTTGCTGTTTCGATCTCACTTCCCCCCCTCTGAAAACTTATTTACGGCATATAATTTTATTATTCAAGTGTGCATGCAAAATAAATTTATAATAAATTAATTAGGAACTTATGTGAGTATGCTTTCTAACGTTGTGGTGTGGCAGAAAAGTTGCCAGTTGCACCGTTCGAAAGTCGGGCGCGCGCATACACACACACACACACGCACTCAGTACGGCATCCAGGCGTGTGTATGTGAACTGAAGTAATTCATCAAAGCCAAAACTAAGCACATAACATTCAACATTTTCAGTGGATATTTAGAAAATTCATGTTTACGTTCATTTAAGTTGTATGTGCTGAATTCAAAGTTGGTGCTTTCTCACTCACTCTCTCGCTCGCTTTCCGTTCGCTTCCATTTTTGCCACTTAAATTTTATGCAGAAAGTTTTTTGGTGGGATGTGAGCGGCGCGCCCATTTCAGTTGAGGGCATTCAGCATTCACTACACCATCAAGACCCAACACACACAAAACGTACACAACATCGTACGTTGATTTATTTGGATGCACGTAACAAAAACATTTATCCCGAAAATTCGTCCGAGAATGAGAAATGGCCGCCAACGTTGCTGGCAAAGAGGTGAGAGATGATGAGACACCAACACCATCGGCAACCCGTGCTAAGTGAGTGTGTGCCTGTGTGTGTGTGTGTGTGAGAGTGAAAAATAGAGAGAAAAAAAGTGGCGGCGCTTGCAAGATGAGCAAATAGTCGAAATAATAGATCAAAAATGGAATGGCATCACGTCGTCAAAATTTGTTGCTTCCCTTTTACGTTTTCATTTCGTTATCCATATTTAATTGTTATTCCGATGCTTGACTCTTGTGCCATTCAGTGTAAATTTGTATGTGTGCTTGGCATGCACGCATATAATATTTTTTTGTTTTTTTTTTTTCTCGTGTGGAAAAAGCTTGTGCTTCGTTCATTTTCGATGTCTGTGTCTCTTTCTCGGTGTAAAAGTTTTTTGCTCTTTTCCTCTTTGACTTGAAGTGACATGCACGTCGCTCGACGTGCAATTTGTTTTTGTGTGTGTGTGTGTTGGCTCTCATGTGCGTACATGTGCTTGTGTATGTCTGTTCATATCTTCCTCACCGATGGCATCATTTGGTTAGTTTTAGCGTCTATAAACCAGCCAACTGGCTGACTACAAAACATCACTTTCACAACAACAACAAAAAAAAACAACGATAAATTCATTAAACGCTGCAATATCGTACCTATGAGCCATTTCAATTAACTCGGAGTTTTTGTTGGTTGTTACACATTATGCGATATGGCAAACGATGACGTGCACATTCAATTTCAAGTGGAGGCACTAGAATTTTCCTGATCATATTTTTACCACAAGTGCTACTATATAACAACCGACGATGGCAAATCATGTGAATATTAAATGCTACAATACATAAGGCCACTGATTTTCATCATTTGAGTTGAAATTCCCTTGTAAAAATGGTAATAACGGGAGTAAACAAATTCCATTCATTGGGCCAATGATTGACCCAAACTGTTTACCGTTCACAATTTTATGAATGAAATGCAAAGAAGATCAAGTCCTTTTTTTTCAAAAATTCATGTTATATTTAAAAGGACACATTTTATAATCACTCGCTTGTATACATTGTACGGGGGATTCAACGTAATTCTCATTCATGTTATTTATTATGAATGATGCATTAGGGGGTAGCATTATTTAATATAAAAGTATACGAAAGTCCCAACAGGAGTAAATTCAATTACGTTGAACATTTTGTTCCCGGGATGGTTGGCTGATGAGAACTTTTTTTTTATTGTGATGTCAACGATGAATGGATTTACCTTATTTCTACGAATGAACTTAGAAAAAAAAAGATTTGATTTTTCGAATGAATATGATTTCAGACTATTTTTAAATTTAGCGTAAAAATGTGAACGAGCTGCTGGCTTGAACATTTTCATTGAACATTGGGAAAATGAGAACCACTCAATGAATGCTTGTTAATTCAGATATTCCATCTGATTTGAGCTAAATCCATGAAATATTTTCTCATGTTTTTTTTCATCATTCCTCATTTAATATTAATTCATATCCATTTGGAAATCCATTTTGGAAATGTTTATATAATATTATTGTTCAAAAATCGAATAAGATTCAATTGAATGCCTACATGTGTTGACGCAAGCCACTCGTAAACCTTAGCCGTTTCCATCTTCTTCGGTGTTCGAGTGTGGCTGATGTTTGACATCGAACACCGAAGGTATAGGAAAATGTCTATGCAGCAAATCACATGGATTAGCCCAATCAAATTTAAGTGCTTTGCCGCTGATTCCGTTGAGTTGTTCTGGCCATTTAGAGAAAAAGCCACTGGCAAATGTCGAAACAAAGCATCAGTGAAACATAAATTTGGTGATTCGGCTCAGTGAATATCAAGGTCATTAGACAAACACAATTTTCATGTGAAACCATTTTGAAGAAGGCGCCGCTCTTGTTTGCCCCAAAAATCATAGATGCTCAACATAATGGGCACTTCTCTTAAATTCCATTTTAATCGATTGAAATTTCATCTTTGGTCGTTCTTCTAGCTTCCCCCCCCCACATCAAATGAGATATGGTAATTATATTGATTTTCAATTAGCATTAGCGATGGGCTAGATGATGCTCCACAAAAGGTAGATAATTAGATAATCATTTTTGATTGTGTTTACTCTCAATTTCATTTGAACACAATCGCATCTACTGCAATGGCACAAAAACACGAGCATTTGATTAGATGATTTAAAAGGCCAAGCGAATATTCAACCATGGTTTTTTTTCTCTCTATGATAAAATTACATTTTGGGGCGGGAAGAATTTGGAATTCGTTTAAGAATTGTGGCTTTTGGCATTGGCCTCCCACACAATGGCAGCTTATGAAACTCATTAATTTCAAATGGTTCGTATTTATTTTAATTCGTAACCACACAGAAAGGCTAAAATAAGCCATACAGGAAAGCTCATGGTCGATATAAACAAATCACTTGTACATCCAAATGAACATTCTGTCAGGCAATTTTCATCGGATTCAGGCTTTTTTCGCATAGAATATGGATAAACGTGTGATTTTCCACGAATTTTTTCCTTATTAGACTGTAAATTCAGCATAATTAAGATTTTATTTGTTAAATAAAACAATGTGAAAATTGAATACCTGAAAATGCGGCAAATAATTGTGAAATGTCAACCAGAATCATTCATTGACTCTCAAATCATCGAAAACGAAAAAACAGAAATAAATAAAAAATAAAATCTTGAAAAATCTAAAAAAAAAAATGTTATAATTTATGGTAATTTTGAAAATCGGTTAGCTAATGAATAATCAGTTTGAGTGTCTTTAGTAGCAATACAATAAAGTCAGACAATTTGTAGCTGCAGTGCTGAGATTCTGATGTAAATTTCATTTTCATCAGAGTTCATTTACTCGTGCAAAATATCAAATATTCAAGGCAAACTCAATTCTTTTCTCAAAAGCACACAATAAATTGAGCTATCAAGTCACGGTTTTACAACGAATGCAACAAACAATCTGCTATTCAAAGGATTCATAGAGTTCATAGAATGCATAAAATGTGTGGACCAACATTACTGAGTGATTTTCCAAACATACGAAAAAAGGAAGCGCATAAAAAATCAACTGCAAAGTGTAAGATATGTATTTTCTGGTACCGACATTTCGAAACAAGATCGTAATTTATGTGTGTCTTATTCATGGCGTTTTTTTCTCCCCCACACCATATGTGTGTTGATTGGGATGCGAGTAAAAAAGAAAGAAAGAAAGAAAAAAAAAATAATGTCATAAATTATTTATCAACAGCTTCGTGTGCGAGAGAGTGAAAATGCATCGAACCATGAGACACTTGAAAGGAAACCATTCAAAGAATGAATACATATTTTCTCGAGTAAAAAAAAAGAGAAAATCTTTACACAAATAAATACACTTTATAGTGAATATGAACGAATGTTGCAATATCGAACGACACTTGTCGATAAGCGGAAAACGAATGAGCAAAAGAAAGGCAAAAGCTGCTTCAACAACAACAAAAATATGGATATTTTATACAGTGTTGAATGGCATTCACTCGATTGAGAGACGTTTACATGACATCATTTTCGAATGCAAATTGTAATAACGAAAAGAAATAGAAAATACGGTAACTTCGCTGTAACGCACACACATCCACACACACACATATGGATCTGTGAATAAAGTAGCTCTGGCAAAAATGAAGTGGGTGATAAACATTCACTCACTTTAAATGAAATAAAAGTATATTTTCCTTTATAAAAGTGAGAAGATGGAAAAAAAAATGAATTCTATAAATTTGATGGCATATATTTGAATGAAGCACCAACTTGTCATCAGTGATTCGCTTCGTTGCCCGTTTATTGGCACTTTGCATATCAACACCGTAAATATATTGACCATATTGTGTATAATTTTTGCGTAAAAATGTTTCGCTTTTTGTTGTTGTTGTTGTTGTTGTTGTTGACTGTAAACGAGCATTTATGAATCTATTGAAAAATCGTCTTGACCGATGTCAATTCGTGAAAAATGGCCAAAGTCAGGTTTTTAAAATATCATCAAATGTTCAAACCCAAATCATGACAAACGTAAAATTATAAGCGAATGATGATAATCTAAAAATCAACTGTAAACTATATTCTTGACACTCTTTATTTATTGTGAAACTTTTGGTCCGTAAAACATATTTAAAAAAAAAAAAAAAACACCCCAAAAAAGTCGGGGTTTTTTTTTCGCAGAGAAACGAAGAAACTCAATGACCGAAAATGGACCACTGTGAAACGGCACACACGCTATCGGTCCAAGATTCCAACATAACAAATGGTGTTACCGAGCTTTCTGTAACAAACGGTCATGGAAATCACAACCATCAAAAACTGAAACATGTGTCATCTGAAAAATTCGATTTATCAAATGTATAACAGAGCGTAAGCGTATTAACGTATGTGTCAAAACGACACAAAAGCTCACCCGGCAAGAAATAAATGCTAGACTTTGTGTGTGTATGTGTGTGTGTGTGTGTTTTTGTTGGTTGCTTTTGTTCATCTTGACATTCGCCTTTTTGCGTTTGGTTTTGGAGAAAAGTTTCTCATAAGTAACACTTCAACATGCCAGGCCGAGCATAATACACACCAAATGGCAACAAACAATAAAACTAAACCGACCAAAAAAAAAAACGAGAAAAGAGTTACGCATCCATGTTGCGTGTGTGAAATGGCACTGTAATTTGCTTCTTTTATAATGTGTCGTTCAACATATGTTTCACTTTTGCATCGTTTCTCTTGTACGTCGTTTCGTTTAAAAGTGTACGGGGTTTCGAATTTCTTTTAATCAAACGAAAAGATCCCAAAAAAAAGCCCAAACATTCACACGTAAATACGACAACTGTGTGTGTGTGTGTGTGCATAACCATTAGAAAGGAAAATATAATAATGATGCTTCAAACATTTGCGCCTGCTTTCACGCATCACATCCCATGCAGCATACGGATGGACTGGCATTTGCAAGAAAATTTATTTAATTTTAAAACTTTCAATCTTGATTTTGAATTTCACAAAAATCTTCACATGGAACCATATAGTTTTACCCTTTCTTGTTTCACTTCATTTTTTTTAATGGTCTTTGAAATGTGGCAGCAATTGAGTGAAACGTGCAATTGTTTTAGCTCTTGCTTTTGCTTTTGCTTTTGCTTTAGCGTCGATGTTTCATGGAGTCTGGGAAATAAATGTCTTTATATAATAAACGGGTGTATTCACATTCACACACACACACACACACACACACACACACACACACGATAAGGTGGGAAAATTGACAAATTCCATCCGACTTAATTTCGATGATAAAAAATTATGTGCAAAAGTAATACAACCAAGAAAAAAAACACACACACACACACCGAACTTCTAAATGGCTAAAGTTAATTTTTATTGAGGAAATCTGTGTTCTATGAGCCATTTTTCACACGATAAATTGATCGTTTCTTCTTTTTTTTTTGTTCAGTGGCAAAAACCATTTTATCCACATGTTGAAAGCAAGTGAAAAAGTATGCGCGCGAAAAAAAAAAAATTACACAAACCCGTATCAATCATTCCGTTGTAATTTTGACTCGGCGTTGGAATATTCCAGATGTGTTCTGAATCTTTTATACAAAATGGAAAATGCGCAATTGTTTGTTTTTCATGTACATTGAAAATGTGCTGCCATTCGCAATTGCGCTTTTTAATGTTTTCCGATAAAAATATGATCAGGTGTTTATTCAAAACGCAGAATGAGACGCAGGGATGCAGGGACGCAAGGTTTTTTTTTGGTTTCTTTTTTCTTGGGTAAATAAATTTGCGAAATGAAAATGAGACTGTTTTTGTTGAGTCTGTGGATTTGCTTTGGGTGGAAAATTTCTTGGCTGAAGCTTCTTATTTACATTGTAAATCCAGTGTCTGAAATGAAATCCGTATCAATGCACTGTTTTCTTAAGCCAAACAAAGTTTTGTGAGTGAAAAGTGACTGTTTAGCATATGCAATGATTAAAACTACTGCATGAATGTTGAAATTCGGTCGCCAGTCACTAGTTTTATCATTATTATAATGTCTGCTACCGATTGTTATCTCTGCCACGTAAAACTTATATTTCAAACGTAGTAACAAGCAAAAACCATTGAAACAATAGTACATTGAAATAATGCAGGTTTGATGGTGTTTCATTTGCTATATCACTTCAGTGTGAGGTGGCCAAAATCAGTTACCGCTATTTTTCACCATCGCCTCTTTGATAGCTACAAAACTTAAAAAAAAAACTTTTCGCATGTATTGTTGTCTTTTTCGTTGATATTTTAAAAGCATAACGAAAACTTAACCAGAGCTAGCAAGTTGATGTAGAAACAGAAGCTTTTCCACTTCCGGTTTCAACCATTTCGTACAGTTTTCATTTTTCAAGCATTTAAGATAAGCAACAAAACGAAGAAAATAATGAAAGCTGAATAATCTCGTTCGCAAAACTTTTTACACAAGAATAGACTTGGGTGGGAATTTTTGTGTGTGTCTATTTTTTTTCTCCTTCTTCTTTTTCGTCGGAAGAATCCTCTGGTGTTCACTTTATGGTTGGAGAAAGAAATTAAATGATTGTAGTTTTTGGACAGCCGAGTGAATGAGAGAGGGTGTGAAAAAAGGAGCGGGCTATAAAATGATAAGTGATGATGGTGTTATCGACGAGAGAAAGACAACCAGGTGCATAGCTCGTAACGCGTACACACCGATCCGATTATGAGGGAGCTCGTAAAGATGTGAAAAACGGTAAAAATGTATATAAATTCGGTAGCTCGCACAAAAAACTTTCGTTGTTGTCGATGTTTAGCTTCTTTTTTTGTCCTCGCTCGCCTGATTCTTTGGTCATGTGCACGCTCACGGAAGCAATGCAACTTCAAAATGAAATTGTTGAAGAAAACCAAGGATAGAGAGTGAAACACAGAGGTAGACCGTGACCAAGTTGCACTAAACGAATCACTAAACGATTGCATTGACAAAGATTATTTACTTTCTGTTTGGCATTCCGGAAGGTTGGAATTTCAACATCGATTTGGCATAGAAAAATCAACCCTAAACGTTGAAATGTATATATATGCTCCAGCTTTCGCTTCAATTTCCAAACGGGAAAAAAAACTTTTCGATTTAGGAGCAGCGCACAAAAATTGCGCTCCGATTCACTTGAAGCAATGTTCAAGAGTCTGATAAGTAGACACGTTTTGGCCAACAAAATTGCGGTTTCAAGAAGCGGAAGAATTGTTGCGAACTTGGACAAAATGCGATATGATCCGAAGAGTGAAGAAACGAAACGGTTTTCTCTGACTTTTCTATTTCGATTGGTACTTTTCTACTTACGGAACGTTGCATTTTATTTGGGGTTTTACATTTGTGTGTGTGTGTGTGTGTGTGTGTGTGAGAAGAATTTGTGCGTTTTAAGTCAGAACGACAGACGAAAGCATTGGCATAGTGGAAATGGAAGAGAAACTAAGAAACAAAAAATCAACCAAAAAAATTCGCAGAAATGTCGGACTTTGTTTGAGTATTCAAGTGAAAGAGTTGTTTTTTTTTCATTGTTTTACCTTGATTCGTATGCGCAAAATGTACGATTCGATAATAGTTTTGGGTAAAAATGTTCCATCGTTCGATATTCATGTGAATGGGAAAAGATTCGCAGATATACGTTGTGCGCCCCGTAAACATTCAAAGAATTTTAATTTCAAAACTTTGTATCCCATGCCACGAGTTTTTCTTGATTTATAAGTACAGTTCGGTTACCCGGTGTGTGTGTGTGTGTTTTTTTCTCTCTCTCTCTCTACCTGATCATGATCAATAAGAATGCGTTGGTTGCTACGTTCGTTTTTCTTTCTAACTGAAGCCATTGAAGTGTTCACTTGCACGATAGATTGCATTGAATTAATCAAGTTTACCGAAATTTATACACACATCTCAAATGATTGCAATGCTAGTAGCTACTCTGATTATATAACATGCAAGCAACTCTTATCAACTGGCTTCATTTTCATCATGAAAGCGAGATAGATAAACAATTAGCAAGTGAAAATGATACCCCGAGCTATTTCAATTTGAATTCAGTTGTTTCAAAGTATTAGATTGATTACACACTTGACGGTGTTCATGAAGTTTTGACTTCATTTGCAAGAGCTCATGTTCACTAAATTATTCTGACGGGGCAAAAGCATTTTTGTGTTTCCCAAGATATTTTGATGCGGTTGGCAACTTAACATAATTAATTAGCACTTTTGTGGTGAAGGAAATTTAATTCCAAACTATAGTTTGTACTACTTGATAGAAGACATAAAATGTTGAAAAGTATCAGGTAAAAATCATATAAATTGCCAAAAAGCACCACTTCAAATCATCTTCTATAAAATATTGGCCGTCTCTTCAAGAGGGTCTCGTGCTCTTGCACGGAGTGTCCAATGGGAAGCGTGTTCTAGTGTAATAATTGAGAAATATTACGATTAACCCGTTTAGTTTCAACTGCACATCTTATTTAACAGTCCAAATATAAACATAAACCCTAAACAAATATTGCAAAGATAAATATAAATAAATAACATCATTGAATAGACCATACCAAACTGAGTAAAATGAAGGTGTTAAAACCGAAATTTGTCTTTTCAAGCAAATGATATATTTGTATGTTCAATGCGATGCCACATTGATATTGCAATGTATTGAAGTGTGTAAACGATATAAACCGCTCTTTCATCGCTTTGATTTGATATTGAAATTTCGATAATCTGCTATAAAATAGTAGCGTCAAAATGTCTTCATTCAAATACATTTCAGCAGGCAATGGCAACGAATAAAAGCAAAACGAAAATAAAATGAACCAAACAAAAAAAAAGTCCCGATCGAACAATGTAACTATTTGATTATTTATGCATGGTCACGTCATGGTTCATCTAAAGTACTCAAACGTATTTGCAGCGTTTGTGAATCGGTCGTTGTCTATTGTTCAGTATGCTTGGCGATGCCGCTTTTTCGTCCCATCTTCACTTCTACCCTTGGAGTGTTCATTGCGGTTTTATGCTATGAATCTGTCGTTTACCCGTCCAATTGTTCAGCGCCAGTGCTTGTGAGACAACAAAGTGTCCTTTGTTTTTTTGAGAAAACACAGAAGAGTTGTAAAGTGCATTTGAATCGTTGCAAACTAGAAAAGATAACTCCTGAATAAAGAAAACGAACAAATGGGCAAGACTTGGGCATCGTGAGAAATGTGTGGCATCGACATAGACATAAACCATTTTATCCGAATTTTAGCGGCACGTTTTTCTCACTCACATACACACAAACACACACACACACACATAGGGGCTTCTGAGTTGCGCGATTCCCAAGAAAACTCGCAAAAAATCATGGGAATCGTGCGAAATAGCTAAGGAATCGCTAAAGAATCGCGGGAATCGTACAAATTCGCTGAGGAATCGCAGGACTCGCAAATTTCAGTATATTTTATATGAAAGTCCACGCGAGTCCCTACGTTCAAATACTATGCAAAAAGTCACAAATATTGCGATTCCGTGCGAGTCCAAGCGAGACTTTTTGCCAACCAATTCATCATTTCACTAATACACGTTCGTTTGAAATTGTATACGATGCAAAACTACAAATGTATTTATACATTTTCGATTATTAAATAAGTCAAATAATAATATATAACAAAACAAAGAGAAAAAGTTTTAACGCAAATATTATTAAATAAAAAATCTCTTCATTTGTTTTCAACCATTTGATTATCGATTATCGTTGCCATTATAAAAAAGTGTGACATTTCACTTGCAAAACAATGAACTATTAACAATTCTTCTAATTTCAATGCCCAAATTTGAATTCAATATTGAAAAAATATTTTCTTTCGCCTGAAAATTTCTCTGTATTTTCCTTTTTTTTTAAATGAAATGTTTTAACAAGTGGTACAATGCACAAAACAAACAGTTGAAATGATGAACTATTTATGACTGAATTGAAAATACTTCAAAATCTGTTTTTGTCATTTTAAAATCTAATAAATGTCACTTGGACTCGTTTGGACTCGCACAACATAGTATTAATATGCGTAAGACTCGCAGGGACTCGCAGGACTTGCGGGTCCCATTGTATAACATCATAGGAACTCGCAGGTCTCGCTTTAATACTAAGGGAATTGCAAAAGAATCGTGGGACACATAAGCCCCTAGACACACACCAACAACGAAAGTGTAAGTTTGTATGGCATTTACTTAGACAAACAGCATCGAATGTGCGCACACGTTGCCGACAAATATTTATGCAGCAGCCGAGCTATGTCTATATTCCATCATCCTTTGAAGTCGGAAAGAATGAATCGGAGACGAAAGAAAAAGAAAAAAAAAAACAAAAAAAACTCGAAATAAAATCCGATGAATGACAAACCAAATGGCGTAAAACGGGTCAAATGGCTTTGTGAATTCGCATTGCATCGAGACATAGAGCGCATCTGAAGTTTGTCTACGCCATTCGTTATTCATTCTCTCATTCGTGCTGGATTTTCAACCGAAAAATAAATACGTGAATTACGCAAAATGCGCACAATGAACATTTTTAAAATGCAAAACCACGTCCCGTTAAAAAGCCACTTAAGAAACTTTTTACCGCCTTAATTCCCCTTAAATTTATTTATCGAACAAGCAAATTATTATTTTTAACACGTTCACAAGTTACAACTATTTTGCGTGCACCATGATAACGTCTTGGAACTTTCATATATATTTCACTCTATGTTTTCAAATAGTTCGCCACTATTGTTTTATGACAGTGAACTGAGCGACGGTTAACAGTAATCGCTGCACTCATTATGGTGAACTTTATATTGATAGAATTTAATCAATATTGTCTATTCTTGAGTATTAACAGATGAAGGGCTCCAAATCACGATTATAAAGAATGATAGATACATAGATACATATTTAGTTCTGATCATCATGTCCCATAGCAGCATACATATATCAAATGATGGTGGCGTTGAGAATGCTTTTGAAGAGTGAAGCAAAAGACCGATGAAATTTGTAATATGAGCTTTTTCACTTTCACATTGAGTCCTCCCCACTTTATGGGGTTGTATACATGACAATGGCGCTAGTTTTCACGTGAATGTGAAAAAGTGACATGAATTACATGGCTCTTGATTTGTGTTCAATGTTTTTTTTATATCTGAAATTTTAAACAAAAAAAAACAAATTTGCTCGAAAAGCTGTTCTATAAACTTCTAGTAGAAAATCATACTGATTTGGCCACATGGTGACAGAAACCGATTGGATTGTGTTAACAGCACGTTTCAACACCGGTCCGCGGGAAAATATCACCAAAACAAAACTGTTTCAAAACAGTGATTATTGACGAGCTTATAATTTCCTTTGTCCAACTAGTTTAGGTGAAACAGTGAACAAAATGGGTTTGACAAAGTTGTGATTTGCATCATCAAAATGGTAACAATTTCGTTAGAATTTCCCAAGAAAATCATTTAAAGCCGATGCTAGAACTTCCGCGGGAATCCCTCTAACAACACTCACTGGTTGGATTATTGTTGAAGCATTTCATTGAATTCCCTATGTAGTTCATCTTGTGGCCTTCAAACATTCAATAATCTTGCTGTACAAACCAATGTACATTTGTTACTCCAGTTATTCTGCATGAACATTTCAACATTAAACAGTCTGCTTATTTTAGATACGCAATCGATTTTCTGTCGATATCAACATTAAATGAGCTGAGCATTTCAAATGCTTTGAAATGTGTCACGTGTAAATTTCAATTAACAAATCGCATTTAAATGGCATTCGCAATACATTCGTCTACAAAGTACCATTTTGTAAGTTGAATTGTAACATTTTAATGGGGTTAACGTGACAAGTGGCGCTTGATTTTAAAGGAAATTGTAAATCTAAGTTCTATAAATGGTAATTCGATTGAATGAAAAAAAAAATAGAAATGTGCAATTGCTGCATCGAAAATTCTATCTTCCCCGCCTTGAAAAAATAAAATGTAGAGAAATGAAATCATGAATCGTACAAAGTAAATATTTAGAAAAAAAACCAAGCGAAAAAGTTGTGATACTCAGTGGCCAGGTGCATACCAAATGCCGAATTCAAAATTCAAATTGATGAATCAATCGAATTGTGTTGTTAACAAAGTTTTTCCGCCGCTGACTTTTTGCACTTGATATTTTAATCAATGTTGATGATAGCGTGACGTTGCCATTTAACGTTTTACCAGTTTCGTGCTGCCGGGCAAAATCAAATTGCCAGTGGAAAAAAGGGTTTTCATGTCAAGAAAACATTAATGCGAAACAGTGCATAACCTTAAACGTTAATCTTCGTGCAATAACAACAATGCAATATTGTATATCCATCGCGGGCGAGCGTGAGCACACACACACACACACACACACACACACACACACACACACACACACACACACACATATCCAATAACGCTACGAATCCAATAATAATAGTGAACAAACAAAATCCCAATCGAATCGCAATCGAACGTTAGAGAATAAAACGAGCGAAAAGCCATCGATTCGAATGAATAGAGAGTGGAAAAAAAGAGAAAAAGAATGAGTTGAATAGGGGGAAAAAAAATACATAACACATGAAACGAAGGAATATGCAGTTTCGCCAATCGCCCAGCAAGAGAAGAAAAAAAAAACAACAACCATCGCCAACAACAACAACTGAAATAAATGTGCATCGCAAGTACCGTTTCGAAAGAACATTGCAATAATGCAATCAAATCCAATAACAAATGTTTAACGATTCGTATTACGATAGTTAGAAGCAGAAAACGACAGACCAAAATCGAAGCAAAAGCGATCTATATTGCTGTGTTATGGTTCGCTTCGTTTGATTTTTATATTTGACTGTGTTTTTTTTGTGTTGTTGTTGTCTTGATTGTGCTGGGGATCGATGTTTATTGCACTCTCGATTGCTGAATGAGCGAATGAGCAAGCAAGAGAAAAGAATGAAAAAACAAAGAAAGAAGCGAAAGAAAGAGACAACCAAATAAAAAGCCAACCAAAAGCAGATAAAATTCATTGTAATACATCTTTTGTATATTATGTGTTTAGTTTGATGTCAAATCCAAATCGATTTGAATAATTTTGTTGCTGTGATGTGTGTCCTCTTGCTCGTTTTCAGCTTCAACCTACTGCACAATGCAATATGCAATTCGGAATGGGATATCGGAATTTGTGTCTCATATAAACGCATTTTGTGGTAGATGTCTCTTATTCGATCCCCCGTTCGCTTCGACCAGCAATTTTTGTTGTTGTTCTATTCTGCTGTAGCAAGAGACAAATACAATGAACATTCCTCAACTTTGTAAATCTATAACGATCCATTGCGCTGCTTCACTTTTCCTTCACAATTTCAAATCCAGCTCAGTCGCCTTCTCTCTCTCTCTCTCTCGCGCGCGCTCTTTCCATTTGGTATCTCTCCATTTGCATTTCACTCTCGTCGCTTATTTCGATTTTCCTTTCATCGGTATATTCTTGTTGGTGCTTAATGCGATTTTCGTAATCACTTACGATGGCTTTTATTTGACATCATTTCTTGTTTGGTTTACATGATACGGAATTTTGTTGAAAACCCCAATACAATACAACCCAGTCATACAGCCATAACCGAGACTGAGAGGAATAGAGAGAGAGATTGAGAGAGAAAGAGAAAATATTGGAATCGACCTTAAACCCGAACCAAATTTGCTCTTGCCCTATAGATAAATGTTGATATTGTGCAATTGTTGAGCAGATATTCAGAATGAACAAACAAAGCGATTGAAGAAATGATATAACCTTTAGATTTTGACTAAGAAAAGAATAGAAGCAACAACAACAGCAACCGCCACAAAAAATCATGCAAGCATAAAGTACCAATACGAATTCGGTTTTTACGGTAACATTTTTCTTTTGATTTCCACAAAATGAACTGTTTGTGCTCCAATAACCGGAAATCCAATTGAACGATTTCAACTCAAACATATTGCATTGACATAAGACTTCAAAGAGAGAAACCTCCACAAAGGCGGTTTTGTTTCGATTGAAAATGAATCTACCGTACAACCGAATTTAGGATGAACAAAAAAAAAAAAAAAAACATCTCTTCATAAATGGTATGAAGTGAGCAAAATGTATTGGGCTTTGGTCTTTTGGGCTCTCTCCATTTCAAGTGATCCCCCAAAATCCGAAGACCATTTCTATTGAACATAAGCACTTAATTGTTATTGCTCGTAATTTATAGGCAATAAAAGTTGCAATGGGTGTTTTATATTACCCACCCTTTTCACTCACCATCCGAAAGAATTATGCTCAGTCACACACGTATCAATAATAATGAGCTCTTTTTTTTGCTTCTCGGATCCGCTTTATTTGTGTTGTTATATATTGAATATAAACAAGAAATATATATGCGCCGGAAATCGAATCTAAATGATGTGAAAATATATAAAATACACGCGAACTTTCAACCGCCGGTGTGTGTGTGTGTGTGTGTAGCCGTGGGTATCGGTGGCTCAATATGCTTTTTATATCAAATACCAAAAAGGTTTTAGTGTTCAATGTACGAGCTCAAAAGCTGAATTAGCGCGGTTGTTTACACATTTACATTATGGTCGGTTAAACATTGTACACTTGAACCGGTGGGAAAATACCGTTCTCTATGTAGAATGTTGAACTGGTTGGAACCAGCGCAATTCACATTATGCGTGGTCGGTTTTCAATCACGGTAGTACACCGCATACCGGTCCTATTTTCGCTTAAAAACCAATCCGTCCAAAATCAAAAGGTCGAAAATCATAATGCGTAGCTTAGAATTGGTCGCGATAGCGATTATACACAGGCTTACCCAGGTCGCGCAATATAAAATCCAGCACACAATTTACGTTTACGGATAAACTAATACGCATTGTGATTATTTCATTTGGCCTTGATTCACAGTGATTATCGGATTTATTTTACATTTTCAAATCGATTGACAATCGAAAATTTGACTTTGCCACATTTTTCCTTGCTTTGGAATTATTTCTTTTGTTTCAAAAGGAAATTGTCCCATCAAATGACCAAACGACATCAAATTGATGGTGGGTGCAACGCTAAATGGACATATTACCGTACGTATATGATTCACCGATGCATGACAATACTTTCGACGAAAATTGCACCTGGTGAATTCCATTACACATTTTCCGTTATAGTTTATTAAATTATTGTCATCATTGTTATGATTATCGTTCGTGTTGGAATATAAAGCGGCTATAAAAGCGATTATGATTTTCACATATAAATTGTTCGGTGTGTGTGTGTGCGTGCGTGCGTGCGTGATAGCACACAAAATGGTGATGTTAAAGTGTGTAATAAACTAATGATTTTATAGGCCCATAAACGTTTTTAAAGTAAATATTTTCGGTTTCGAAACCAAATAAATACCTCATCTCTCCCCTCTTACTTCTCTATATAAGCATGCATCGGCACCCATTCCACGAGACGAAGTCTTTATTGCATGCCATCGTATTAACGATCATGTTTTCATAAGCGTGCGTACGCGGCTTTGTGAAATCCACATCCGGAATTGATTTCTCGCGGGTCAGGGCTTATCCTAGCGCTTGTTGATATCCACAATGCCTAACTTTTATTCATCATCAAATTTTCCGCGGATTTGCCATTTCTCCGTGGCACTATTGTTGTTTACCTAAATTAGCATTGGAGTGTCTATATCTATCCTCATCAAAAGAAGGCTCAGCCCAATGGTAAGGCAGGCCCTGCTTCACGGAAATTATACAGCAATTTCCACGCTTACTTTAATACTTTACCAGGAAATACATCAATTGCTTTTGGAAATGTGTAACACATTCAATGTTATCCATTTATTATAATGAAACACACTTGAATATTCAATGCTGTATAAAACAAACAAAATGGATTGGACAATAATATTGGCGCAAGGGTTACACTCATATAAAAACGTCAGTCCAAATTCGAAGATTAAAAGAACAATTTCTAGTAACAATGGCATTGACCTTCATTGTTTATGTGTTCTTCATTACTTCCATTGAATTGTTTCTTTTGGATTTTTTCAAATTGGACCGGTTCCAATGAGCTAAAAAATCCAAAATATATGTTGTTTTTTTTTCTCATTATTCGTCGTCAAACTTTCAGATTTCGTGGAAGAATTCAAATAAAACCATTTTCTGAATCCTGGAATAAACAAACCCATGCGTGGAATTACTTGTTGCTTATGCTTATGGTAGTTTTCTTGACCTTATTCACCAAAGGTGTGATACAATAAGCCTTATTCTATGTCCTCTGTAACCTTCCAAATATTCATGTTCATTTCCCTAAATATATATAAAAAAAACTACAGCTGATTTTACTAATCAAACTCTTGCAACAGATTTATTTCAAAAGAGTCACATAAAATGTTACCATCAATGGCCAATTTTTGCATGCTTAAAGGTTCACTTAATGGTGTCCTTCACTAGATTTTATGCAGCTTTTGTATTTTTTGAATGTGAAATGGCGACAACGTCCATAGCTTAACTATTCATTTATCGTTGTGCAAACAAGAAACATACACCGAACACATTCGGTTCGAAAGCAAAAACGAAATCAACCATGAAGTTAAACCACTTCGATAAAATACATTTTGCATGTAATACGCGCGATGTGCGCAACTGGCCACTCACATCGCAACGAAAAAGAGAGAGAAAGGGAGTCAAACATCGAATGCACGGAATCGAGAAATGAAACTTTTTGAAGCACATTTTCGTTTCGTCGAGGATTAAATCGTTTTTTGAAGTGACTTGATTGCCATATGTCGATTTGCCATTTGTCTTGTTGCTGCATACATAATGAAAATCTCATTCGAATCCAACACACTTTTTCAAATGGATCGTTCCAATTTTATATTTAGAAAACTGCTGCCGCTGTTGTGCATGGCAGCTTTTTTGTGGAACGAAAGCAAAACAAAACACACACACACACACACACACACACAAAATATGGACACAACTAAAGCGATAGAGCCAGATCGAGAAAAGGGGCCAAATAACAAAAATGACCAAACGAAATTAACAACGAAACCATTGAAACGTTTAATGGGATTTGTTGAATGCTAACTTTAATGGTGGACTTTTTTTTGTTTGCAAATTTCGAAATTCCCTTTATTTGTTGGAATCCAATTGTCACAGCTAAAAAATTAGCGTAGAGAGTTTAATTAATGCTCTCTCTTTCACTTGGCGTCGCTCCTAGTTTCTCGTTCACGGTGCATGTGAAACTGCACTGCACATTGACTTGATTGCCCAACAAAATTCGGAAACGTGCAACATCAAGTTCGAAAATTCGATTAGGTTGTGCCCTTTTGTTGTTGTTGTTGTTGTTACTTCCATCTTAATTAAAATTAGAAATGTTTTTAGATGCTGTAAAATTGCACAATTGCAAACGCTATGTGTTGTCATGGCCAAATTGAAATGATAAACATTCTCCGGTGAGTTTTGCATTTGAATTCGAAATGTCAAGAAATAAAAATCGATACGAACAGAAATTATGCGCTTTTAAATTAAATCTATTGATTGCACAGCACACCACAGGAAAATGTGTTCTCTTTGTGTTTGTGTGTGTGTCGTTCGTTACCGATACGTCTGTCTCTTGTTTCTCATTCTCATAACAAAATATATTGTTTGCTTGCGAACAATGACATTTTGAAATGTACGGTGAGATGAACTGGGAGGGTATCAATTGTGTGACGCTATATGCACTCGATGCGATGTATGCCATCATTTCGTGTTATGGCAATGCAATGGAGGAAAACTCAACCGAATGATTGATAAATGTATTTTCCATTCATCTGTCGGTTTCGATACGTGCGAACAGGATAAAAATCTATTGCAAGCATTACACGCAAAATACAACATTCAGTTACATTTCACACATACGTTCCGATGCAAATATAATACAATGGCAATGCTCCAAACTACAAAAAAAACATCGATGTGGACAAAAAAATCATACTTTGTTTTATGGTACAGCAGCATAAAGAGAAGAAAGAGAGAGAGAGAGAGAGAGAGAGAGAGAGAGAGAGAGAGAGAGAGAGAGAAAAACAGCAGAATTGGAACAACGACCGAGAGATGATTGAATGCCGTGCACAGTGGAAGCATATTGCAAATGAAATATTGGCGCATATATGTCAACGATATTGAGTGTCCAAATGAAAGGTCGATACGAATGGTTGGCACCTTTGCAGCAATTTTTGAGGATTCGCTCACATTCGATGGACATGTTATATTCATTTCTATTTTCGATTTTAATTTTGATTTCGATTTTTCATCAATTTTTTTCTGTTTGCGTTTTATTTCTGTTGGAATTCGATGTATACAAATATCGTATTCTCTTTGTGCACGATATATCAATAAATTGGTTTTACGTCATTTTTCTCACGTGGAATTTTCAACGTGAATTAATTAATTTACTTTCTATTGCACCACTGGGTGCAATGAAATTGCATATTCCACGAGATGAATATCAATAAATTCCTTTTTTCAGTCTATAAAATGACAGCATACGAAAATGTGAACTTGTACTTTCTCTGAGCTAAAGAGTTTTCATGAAAACTACGGTGCAGGAATAAACCTAGCAAATTTAATCTGACAGTTTGGAATTTTCAGCTAGAAATTCTTCATGTTTCACGGAAATGATGGTCAAAGGATTATCAAAGGAACAAAAACACAGGCATTTTCATTATTGCATTGTTAAATAATATCGATCGCATAATATTTATGCGCTTGGAGCCTTCAAATAGGAGGTGTGTTAATCGATATTTGCAAATTGTAAATTACTAAAATTATCATGCAGCTCAATGTTAAGCTGTTTTTTATTTATTCATTAAAATATTTAACACGGTAGTTATTAATAAATTCCATTGTTTTCCATTTGTGGTAGCTGCTCAGGCGCGTACCAGGGGGGACAAACGCTGGATTTCGATGTTTCAGCATGCATTTGATGTATTTTTTTTTTCAATAATTTTACCTCGCTCCGATCGCCAAGATATATTTCCTGTACTTAAAATACATTTTCTTATAAATTTTGAGCTGATTCGACATTTTAAACCTCTCCAAAATTCTAAACAGACCCCTCCCTCTCAAAGTGTGCCTAGATATGCGCCTGTAGGTGCTTATTCTATCCTCACTAAATAAACTGTTCAACCATTTCGGAATAACTCGACATAACAATGATATATTACATAATTTCGATAATAATATATATTTTGTGACATATTTTATATTGAAATTTGTTTGTTTATTTTACAAAAGATTTCGGAGAATTTCAGAAACTATTCATTATGGTGTTGCAAGGTATTTATGAAAATGCACTGTTATTTCAATAAAACATGTATCATGTTGTCATAATTTCAACAGCTGATGTGGATTGTTTTTGGTAATGTATGACCAATTTTGAGAATTTTATAATTATGCGTGTCAACATTGTATGTAAAGTTCATTAAATTGAATTATAACAACCATGTTCAATTTGAATGAAAATTCTAAATTCCATTTTAGTGAAGTTTTCATATTTTAACCTTTTGACTTTACAGTAAGGGTGAACTTCCAAATTTGAATCTACAATTGTGAGTCTAATTCCAACCGAACACTCCAATGACATATGCAATAAGATTCACCTTTGCCCATCCATATCATATTTAGTGTAAAGAATCTACTCTACACTGTAGATTCAAATTACAGGCATCTTACCTTTAGCTACTAAGATTTTATCATAAAATACACGAACAATAGTGAAATTGATGGAGTTTGTTATAAAATCGAAACCAGATTTGAAAAGTGCAATAAAACATTTTGTACCGGAAATTAGAATTTCAACTCGTAAATTTGATTTCTCGAATGAATACAACGATAATGTATGTGACGGAGAAAGAGAAATGGGATGCATTTTCTATGCATGCACCTTTCCACCAAGCTCACAACGAAGTTATTCAAGTAACTGCGTCTATTCTATTAATAATGAAAACTGGGGCAGCGGACACGAAGATTTGACACACAAAAAAACACACATAATCAGATGTGAAAAACGCAAATCCTTTCACATCGAAGACCTTTAGAAATGCACAGAAGGTATTGTCGCACATTTGTAATATCCTACATGATGCAATTGGACATTTGAATCAAGAACGTCCGTTTCAAAGCAACACGATTGTCAACCAATCAGTGAATGTTGCGAACCAAAGGTATTAGATCCAATTTGATTTCCAATCAGTCAAAATGAAGTGTACTCATAAACAAAGTGAATAAAATGCTTACTAGCAAGTTACTTGCCATAATTTTGCAAAGCTTTCAATTCACTGATCACCGTAATACATATCATTGACCGAATAAGTGCTGTTCAGTCGGTGTAAAATAGGATTTTCATGTGTAAATGCATCAATAAATTGGTTAAAATTATTATGCGCAAACAATTAATTGGTTCATTAATTACATTTGTATCGTTATATTGGCTCATTATAAGTACAATTAGCTCATATCAGGTTAAATTGTTGCTGAAAACAAACTCCATAAGAGCGCTTTTCGCTAGCGATACTAATACAGTATTAATATTCAATACAACTAATTGAAAATGTCCTATCCAAATGAAATGGTTTCAAATAAACATTAAAAATGATATTGACCGATAAATATCATGTCAAATGATTTATTAAAACTCTATTTAAATTACAGTTTATTCGCCTTAAATCCTTGATATGGAGGCTCAAGAAAGTCTACCAATAAAAAAAAAAAATAAATGTTAACCTTTCAACATTTTTATTAATAAACAACGGAGAAATTTCAGATAAAGAAGGTAGCGATACAAAAATAAACAATAATTACCGTTTCGTTTGTATTAATTTCCAAACACTACTGGGTTGACAATCACGAACGAATATAAACATAGTTATTACAATCTATTGAAATGTTACGAGGTCACACATGTGGACATTTTCCATGGCAATTTCTGGTTGTGAAAATTAATTGCTGTTAACATTATCATCCGCAAACATGTCTATTGTCACCTGTGCAATAAAAATTATTACCGATATTAAGTCATTTCACTCGATTTCATGGACTGTGTGTGTGTGTGTACAGTTGGTGTGTGTACAACATATGGCATCGATAGCGAACAATCATTGAGGATGCTTCCGTGTAGGTCAATAACATATTTCTTGATCGTCACGTTTGAAAACCCTATAATTAGCAGTTGGTCAATTTCAGGCAAAATAGAAAAAACAACGATTTTCAAAACCATGAAAATAGCTTCGTTTTTCCGATTGAAATGTGAACGCTTAACAGAAGAAAAAAAAAACCATTGTGACGTTGGCAGCGGTGATCCTTTGTTCAAATACAAGCTTTACTCGTCCCCCCCCCCTCCATCTCCTCCCGCAACAAAAAAAGCAATTAAAACAACGCCCACTTGGAACAATGTTATGCTGTTTGGTGCTGTTAAATTGAAAAACTCACATGCAGTACATAAAGTGTTTCCTTTGAATTGGCTTTCACAAGTGTCTACGGATGGTAATAAATAGTCGAAGAAATACTGCAGTAAATTGCCGGGTCCATGTCGTGTGTTGGCTGTAGGAATGGTCGTTGCCAGCCATTGAATCTCGATAAATGGACGATCAATAAATCTTCGAACCAGCCATTCACAATATGTGTGCTGTGCTGTGCTGTGCACCGCATTATCATAGTGTATGGATATGAAACGTATGGAAGTGGCGCCAAATAAAATCGTTAAATTTGGATAATTGAATCAAATGAGACCCATATGAACCATCCACTACACCTTGTACGCTTCAATGGCAGAGTGGTAACAGTGTACCATTCAACCGCAATGCTTCTGGCATTAAAGAGGAAGAAACGAAAAAGTGAGGAAGCAACAACCCACAAAAAAAATATACACACACACACACACAACTTTGTCTGACTAAATGAGATTTATAACCGAATTTGTTGCTTGCAAACACGCCATCTAATCGCTTTCACTTTGAATTCAGGTACCGTATTTAATTCGTCTTTCAATTTCTTTGTACAGTTCTCTTAAAAGCTTTTTATAGTTGAATTCATAATCAATTCCATCAAAGCGGGAATATTATTTTTGTTGTTGTTGTTCAACCAAACTGGCCACTTTAACCGCTCTTCGATTCCGCATATTAACGACATATTTAATTGCTGTGCAGACTAAACAGTAAATGCGAAAATTAATTGGATATTTTGCTTTTGATACGGTTTTTGAGGTTTTTTTTCTTCAAACTCTATATTTCCTCTTATCTTGGTCTTGTTTCCATTTACTTCATCCAGATTCCCAGTTCGGTGATTAGACCATATACGATACGGCGTATCGTGTGACTGAGCATCAAATCACTTAAGCAAGCATTCTCACTGGCAGTGCTGTAGTGCCGCTAGGTGTAAATGGTGCATTGCATCAGGGCGCTCTTACACAACGATGATGGAAAATGCTGGTCGATACATTCAATGGGCGCTAAAGTAGCTACGCTACTGTTCACATTGATAGTCATCTAATTTTAATCAATGAACGTACAATTTACATAATTTTCGCATGTAAAAGATCGAGTTCCTGGATTACGGATACAATATGCTCTCTACGTTGGTCTCATTTAATCGTCAAATTGAAATATGATGAAAAGTCCAGTTCCAAAATGCATTTGGAAATAACTTGCACAGTATTCACATTCACGTACACACACAAAAAATTATATAAAGTTTTATACGATTTACTGTATAAAATATGGATTTATACGACATCCCCATACAAACTTTTTGGATTTATACAATGCACAATATAAATTTTCTATAAAGATCCAAATATTGTACTGTGTATCGTATAAAATGTCATGTAATTTCTTTTGTGTGTATGCCAAATGCCAAAAAACAAATAGATATTAGGTCACACATGGCATGTGTTAATCCTATTTTCAAATCAACTCAATCATTATATACATTTTATCATTTAACATTTAAATGCGTGAAATAAGCCATTTCGAACATTGTTCGCATGGTGCAATTTTGGTACATTTCACTTGTAACATAATTTATATGTCTATGTAATCAGAATTTAAAATATATGTAATCTGTCAGTGGCATCATTCAGCAGGCGCAAAATGATGGTGATGCTCACCACTGTACTTTATGTTCAACGTTGTTCATTGTTCGAAACATTCGATACACTGTAGTTTTGGATGATTTTGCACATACGTATATTTGTGTATATATATGTAAATGTAAACTATAGTTGCAACAAATTGTGCAGCATGGAATCGAAACTACGTGGGTCTTAACTAAATGAAAATTGGATCTAATTAAAGAGAAGAACATCAATCGGTTTTAGTGCTGTTGCTTTCAACATCATTCATCATTCAATTAGATCGGTTGGTTGGCGTTGCTAGTGTCTTTTCGCATTCCATTAGATGGCACAGCGGCTGAGAAGTGGGAATCGAGATGGAGGAGAATGGTAAAACAAGTGAAGTAGCAACAAGCAACACTCGAAATCAATGAAGTTAATTGGTCTTTCAAGGAATTAAACTTTTCATGCGTTGAGAAAAGCGTTTTGGGTGTGTGTATGTCGAAACGAAACCGAGAAAGAGTTCAGAAACTCGGAAATTCCTCAATACTGAAAATGTGCTATGGTTTTGTGTAAAGTGTTTGCAATATAATCACATAAATCGAATAAATTTGAACGATTTCTACAACGCATCAATGTTGATGGATGAAGTGAACACTACAGTGAATGAATAAATGAACACCATACAAAGTACAGAAATATGGGCCCACATTTTTAAGGCATTCAAGCCTACATGTTTTGCAAATTCAGTGTTCATATTAATGGGATTGTATACCAGAAATGTCCCGATAATTGCATATTATTGCATTAAACGGATACATTTCGAATTTTGTTCACCACAAAATACCAATTTCCGAAATTTCAATAATTCCGAAAGAGAGTGAGACCAATAATGAGATTTTCCAATGTCGTAAATGTTTTGTACTGATATATTGAGAAACATGCATTTTGAATATTATTCACTTAATAATTATATTTCCCTCAACGGTGTAGCCGAACAATCGCTGTGAAGAACCGTTGACACAATGACACATACACCGTCACAAATGTTGGATTGTTGGGCCAAACATTTTCGATAAAATGAAACATTTCGTCATTTCAAACGGACAGATGACAATTTGTGAATGAATGAATATTAGCTCACCCCTGGCGCACACACATCGATAGATGTATACATTTTCTCAATTAGGCATTCAATCGGCGCATGACATTCGTATTGCATACACAGCATTTTATGGTTGAATGTTGTTAAGCATCATGCTCTATGTCTCTCTATCTCTCTCTCTATTTAGTGTGTGTGTGTGTGTTTAAAATGTGTATACACAACAGCACGTGGGATTCAATGCGAATGCATATCAAAGCATTTTGTACGAATGCACACACAAAAATCGATTGCAAATTAATGGGAAATACAGCTCTCACCCTCTTTCGCAACATAATTGTGATTGTGTACAATACAGACATTGCCGCACGGAACGAAGCACGTTCAAATGCATTCCACAGTGGTACGGTGTGTGTGTGCAAAGTGTGCATATGGACACATAAGGGTTTCATCAATATTGTGCGATGCGATGCGATGCAATTCGTTTCGGTAAACGAGATACAGCCACTTAAATGCACCATTCCCGCCTCACATTCATATCGAAATGCTGCTACTAGCTCAACATTTATATGCATATTTAAAACCGCGTTCGCCTTATGCCTTTGTTTTGTATGGCATTGCATCACACTAACACACACACACACACACACACACTGTACATTGTACAATGGCATCGATTGCTGGAACCTCGAGAACTCTGTAAGCGCTTTCTACCTTCTGTGCCTTTCGAACTCCCACTTGCATATTATTCGGATCGTAAATAAAGTGTGCTTTCGACACAGAGTTTAATTTTGTTGATATAGTAAAAACTTGCCGCATATTTCATATATGCTTGGTTACCCGTTGCACTTGCACTGTTCACTTGTGCGGATCACACACAACACATTCAGCAAATGTGCAAGCAATCCCTCTATGCCGTTTGCATTTGCTTTTTGTTTGCCACTCTCTGTCTCTCAATATCTTTGTCGCCTTGCCCGCCTTTTTGTTTGTTTGTTCATTTCACTTTGTTCTTTTCACATTTCGGAAAATTAATTTAACTATTGAAACTTGAAAATGAATAGTTTCAATGGGCTGTTGCTTCGGCAGCTGCAATTGCATCACGCAAAGTGACTAATGCTAACAACGAAATTTTGGCCAAACTCATAGCCTAACGAAAATGTGAGGCGGCAGCAAGAGAGGCGGGAAGGGAGGTACAAATGCATGAGGCAATCTTCAATATTGGCACAATATTCAATGATTGTGAATAGGAATAAGTGTGCTTTTGTTGATCAACAAACACTTGGCGACGCCGAAACTGTTTGGTAAGATAAATTGTGATGCTCAGTTGCTTACCATCACATTTATTTCTTCGTTATGTCTACATACAATTGCCAAATGAGAAACTATACCATTATATATATTTTGAATTTTGAATCAGTGGATTTTTCGTTTTATCTTGATTGAATGCGAATCTCACTCATGTGGCCTGACTGTTTTATGTAATTTAATATCGAAATATTCAACGTATAAAGCAAAAGGCGATGAAATAAGGACAAAGTCACCACGTGAAAGCATTCTAGTAAAACAACAGAAACCGCTGCTAAAGTAAAACCATTGGATAGGTGTAACAACTCTTTTTTTTCCACTCTAGTTGCAATACCAGTGTGCAGACTGGTGCACTCGATCGAGTTTAGTCGATGTGCCGGTTTTTTCACCCACGGCACACACACACAGAGAGAGAGAGAGAGAGAGAGAGAGAGAGAGAGAGAGAGAGAGAGAGAGAGAGATCTGCAGAAAATGTAACAAATGGTACCAAAGTGCGGTGCGGAAACTGTCATCAAAGCTATAAATATTGGTTGTGCAAGAATATTTTCCCCATCGTGAAATTCGAATAGGGAAATAGCAAATTAAAGAAAATTTCGTGGTACATGTTTTGAAATGTTCCGTATAATTTCGACAGTGAAATGTAGAAAACCGAATTGAATTGTCGGCACCAATGTTTCAGATGAAAATGCCACACAAAACCAACAACGAAAACGATGCAAAAAAAAAATTACAACGAAAGCACAAGCTCGAATCGTGCGATTGAAATGGTAAACTTTTGAATAAAAACCCCAAAATGAAAACCGATTTCAATTTCGTACACAATTGAAAATAGATGCTCTTTGGATGAACTCTTCCATCACCGTCTGCTATATTAGATTATTCATTTGTTTGAGCCAATTTTTGATAAACAAAACCTATCCGATATCAAGACATACGTTGAATATTTCAGCTTCATCCTCGTCCCCCCCCCTCCCCGCAAACAAAGGAGAGTATAAAATTAAACGATGGCTTGAAAATGGCAACATTCCAGTGCATTTATGATAATGCCATATTTGATGCAAAGTTCCAGTAAATGCGGTCAAGTTTGAAATATAAAATTACACAATCACCTTTGACCTGTTCCACATTTCAATTGTACATTTTGACTAACCCCTCGGTTGTGATGCAGTTGCAAAACGTAAATTGCCGAAAGATTACGAACCGCAAAAATCTAAACATTCTTCTTGCGAAGCATCTGCTACAGACAGCTTGTAGCATTAGAGAGAATGACTGTGAGCACACACACACACACTCACACAAAAAAAGGGGGCGGCAAGCAAGCGAGCGTGCGGTTATTTGGCAAGGATTCATATGCAATATATCACTCTCGGATACCGAAAATGCATTTCAAATGCAGTACGTCGTGTGAAAATGTATCTTAAGTCGAAATTCGCCTTCTCTTCTCTTTCTCTCTCTCTCTCTCTCTCTTTCTTTCTCGTTTTTCTGTGTCAGTCTTTCGTTTTAATTGAAATGAAAGATTTATTTGGTTTCTTTTTGGCGTTTGGTTTAATCTTCACGTTTTGGTTCGATGAAAACCACTGAATCCACAAGCGTCGAATCTTCCAACAAACCAATTTCTCCGCACTTGTCTTTGCATCAAATGAGACAATGTAAATTAAATGTAAATTTTCGTTTGAGGGCTGCGAGGGCTGCGAGACCGAGGGGGGGGAGGTTTCACATTGCCATTCTTTCCACATTCGAACGACTATTTATAGTCGTATATATGATTCTGGTTGCAGCAGCTAGTTTAGAACAATAAATCTTAAATTTCAAAACCATTATAAATTTTGCTCTGTGCCACTGAACATTTCAAAAATGGTTTCAGTTGAATGTGTACGATGCACACACATCAAACCGAGTATATGTATCTAATTTCCCAAGCTCCAGATGTTATGGCAACGTGGGCCTGTTTATGACGTCATTCAAACTATATGCATTGCACGTAAAATGCTCACCAGTCGAACCAAAAATATACGATATTGCAACATTAAGATGTGGCGCGTTTTTTTTGGGTTTTGTTTGCAAAATGTCGACCTCACTCGTGTGCAATTTCGCTAACTCACTCACTCTCTCTCTCTCTCTCTCTCTCACACACACTCATTTCGGAAGTCACATCTGTCTTGGCTGCTTGTCTGATGCTCTTTTTTTGTATTACATTATAAAAACATTGTTTATTTGCTACTTCACAAACTCGCACAATAAATACATAAAGTCTAGCCGTTCATTGTTAGGCACAGCAAGAAAACAACAACACACACGTTTATTTTTAGTACAAACACTTTTGCAATTGAATTGGTTCAATTCAAGTTCACAAAAACGTAAAAATAACCAACGACTTTTTATTTTGGACCACATTTTTTTCGTGTTTTCTTTATTCGGCAAAATGGAAATGCCAATCCATTTTCGATGGTTGGTCTAATTTTCGTAGATTTAACCTCACAGTTTGAGACTCATAACAAACGCAATATATACACAAAACACATTAAATCCCATTTTCAAGAACGTTATTTTGAATACTTTTCTTTTTCCCATCAATTCTATGTAGCATACAAGAGGAATAAAAAAAACACACACAACAAATCCAATACATTTCAATATATAAGCCAATAAATCAAGTGATTTTGACCTCAAGCCCATTTATTCGCAACAACTTTTTCACTATATTATGGAAGAAAATGTATTGGCATTTTGTTGTTGTTGTTGCTTTAAGCCGTTCAATAAAAATGGCATTGTTGAACTTTGTCATTCATAAAATTCAACGAATCGAAGTACATACGTGAATCTGTGATACTGATATACTTCGAACCAAACAACAACAACAAAACAGTAAATGCCTCGATCGAATTCGATCGTATTATAATTGTGTATCCATTGTTTCACCCTATTTCAACCAAATAGCAGAAAAACCGCACTAAAAAGTATGCAATGTAATTTGGTTTATTCAAACATTTTTGTTTTGAACGCTTCAATGGACTTTTCCAATACGCAAATGTGTAGAGAAAAAAAAACGTGATTTCTCATTCGTAGAGCTCAACAAGACATAATATGGCGTAGCGCGCACGTAGTTTATTATTCGATATTGTGTCATTCATTCAATAGGTTATTGATTCGGTCTCATTACACACATTCCATCGATGGCTATGTGTCTCACTTAACCTTCAGTGCATCAATGCTTCTGTATCTTTTATGGTTGGTTTTTTTTTCTCTCTCTCTCTCTCGCTCTCTTTCTGTGCCAAAAATGAATGTTAAATTAACGGTGAGCCAAATTGTGCACTCTATTGAAATCGAAATTCTCACAAAAATATCCAATGAAAACACACAAAAGACACACAAATCATTGGGAAATATTCCATATGTAAATTCACACTCATTTCGTATTTAAAGAGTTGATTTGAAATTCGTGTACACAGCGACCAAAAAACTACTATAAATTGCAATTGCTGTGAAGTGATACATTTAGTTCGTATGAAACACTTGCATCGCGCACAACCACATTGCAATAACGGAATTTTATGTGAAAATTAGTCAAATGTGTTAAAAAATTTCTGCAGAAAAATTCCAAATAACTCACAAATTTACCATGAGGAATCGAGTGTTTTTATTTATTTTTGCTAATTGCTTGCTGCTTGGTGTGTCATTTTGGCAAGCAAGTGCATTTAAAGTGTTAAATCATGATTTAGAAGTGGCCGCTTCAGGTAAACACGAAGAATGGGAAAAAGGTGATGAATCCGACTTTTTCGACGAAGGTGAAGAGGAAAAAGGAGAAAAAGGCGAAAAAGGATACGAGAGTAAACATGGGTAACATTCAAGTGATGCAATTGTTTCAATAAAATCCGATTGTTTAAAGAAATGTGCACCATCATTTTAATTCAGATGGTTTCAAATGAAAAAAAAACAGTGTTTCAACGTTATATCATTTTTGGACTATCACTTCGTTTCTATGTAATTTGAAGTCTCATTTCCACTGAGACTCAGTGACAGTCCAATGTGATAGTATGTTCTTTGTGGAAATTAACGAACATATAGCAAAATCACTGACAGTTCTTTACACAATGTAGTGAACATTGTGTTTCTTGTGCATGTGCAAGCCAATTCTATTACACATCGAATTCAAGTTACACAGGAATTCATCATCAAACCAAAGCATGCATTGTGTTAATGCATGAACCATCAGTGATTTCGATGTGTGCATTTTTAAGTAGAAATCGTTTGAAATGTTATTCAAAACTATTGAAATTTGTTCAATGTGATTTTTCTGTACTTTTAGAGATGAAAAGGGTGAAAAGGGGCATCATGAAAAAGAGGAGCATGAGGTATTGTATTGAAAAACCTGTGCAAATTATATAAATGCATGTATCGAACGCAACAAAAATCTTGCGATTTCTACTTACAGGGAGAATATGACGAGGAAAAAGGCCACAAAAAGAAGCATTATGATGATGAAGGCTATCACCATAAAGCTGAAGAGGTATTCGAATGCAATTTTTAATCTATTTTTATATCAATAATCCAATTTGCAGTTCCAATCAACAATTTCTCTAAATCCTCTTAATTATTCCATTTTTTTGTTTTTGCTGTTCAAATAGGGCAAAAAAGGAGAGAAGGGCAAAAAATTCCACGAAGAAGGTAGAACAGCTAAACTAAAAATACAAAATGATTGATCCAAAAAAATGATCCATATTCAATTTGTGTATTCTATTTTATGCTAGAACTATATACTCCATGCAATTCTTAAAATAATTTGCGATTGTTGTCTCAGTAACTCTTATTACTGGCAATATAACTAGAGTACCACATAAATAAGCAGATTTGTATATAAACTTACAGGTTCTATAGAGCACCGAGTGAGTGTAAGGCTGACTTTGTCAGGTTTTGTTTCGAACAAAGAGTGATGGACATGTCCATCTGCAAATGCAGATCTTAATTTACACCTCACTTTCTTCTAGGAAAAAAAACCTATAAAATGAGTCATGCACTCGTCCCATGCTATAGAGTCTGAAAATCAAGCAAAACGATTATAAAAATAAGATGTAACGCATTTTATATTTGCGTTTAAACTTTACAGGTCATTTCAAGAAAGGTCATTCTGATAAGGGTCACAAAGCGGAGAAAAAGGGAGAAGAAGAAGAGAAAAAGAAGAAATTCTTCGATGAAGAAGGTGACGAGGCGCATGATGAAAAGAAAGGTATAAATCAAGTATTAAATGCAACAGTTTAAATCTGATTTCAATGAATATTCTTGCTGACTGGTATTTCTGGATACTAATTTATTATAGGTAGTTTCGAAGAGCATTATGGATCGAAGAAGGGAGGCCATCACAAAAAGGGTCATAAGAAAGGGTAAGTTTGAATTTCATAATTCAATTAAATTTATTATTAAATTTAAAAAAACAATTAAAATTAATATAATTTCGATTGCTGTTGCAGTTATCATGAAGAAAAGAAGGGAGGCAAAAAGGGCGGCGGAAAGAAAGGACATCACGAAGAAGACGAAAAAGGTGAGTAACACATTTATTGATTGTCAAGTAGCAGTTTTCAACAACAACAACAAATAACAATTGGAATCCATTCGTAGGTTGGAATCACAAGAAAGGTGAGGAAGGTGAACACGGTGATAAATCCGAGAAAGGCAAGAAGGGTGGTGACAAAAAGTACAAGAAGTGGGGTCACAAAAAAGGCCATTAATGCTAGACAAAACAACGATCTATAAACGGAATTCACTGAATTGATACCTGTGATAATTGCTTGTTTGAATTGTATCACTTGATCGGTCACTAAAAAATTAATAAAGAAACAACTTGAAAGAAACAAAAATCGAAACTTCGAGCATTTATTTGCCAATTTTTTTCTCTTCTACTTGCATCTTGTTCAAGTGGTAAATAAAAAAAAAATGACATAAAAAAAAACATAATGACAGAAACAAAAGCAAACAACGATGGAACTGACGAGAGCAACATGGTGGCAAGAATACGGAGAGAACAGAAGAGAGAAAAAAAACAACAAGCTACGAAGTACATCTTAAGAGAGATTTAATCGGCTTTGAAATTGAATTAAAAATTGATTGCAAGCCCGATTGACGTTTTACTGATGATGCCGTTCAATTTTTAATGAGATTTAAAAGAAATTATGTCGAGAACAGAGCAAAGCAGAGCAAAATATCGTCTCTTCGTCCCCCCCCCCCCTCTTTCTCATCTGAATCGTTTGTACTTGAGTCTCAAGTATGTTTATTTCATTACTTACATTTTCTGTTGTTTGTATCTATCAACTGGAAAGCTGCAATAAGACTTTAAATTGCACAGAATTTGTTCCCTGGTTTTTTTCTTCTTTCTTTGGGAATTTTCGCTTCTTTTCCCCTCCCGATGTAATACTATTTTGGAGTATACTCCAAGTAAAAAACCATTATCCAATACTTTAGGTTGATACTTTATAACATCAGTATTCATATACATTATAGCGGTAAATTCTATGTATAGAAGTATAAAACACTGAGGAGAATCACTGAAGCTGTTTCACATTCCAATCAGCATAAATATGACAGTGAATCGATGAAATAACATTGTTGTAAAAGTGTGCTTCCGTTGGTATGAATAGTACAGAGAGTTCCTGGCACTGTAACAGGTTTGGTGAGAGTATGTGTGTGTGTGTGTGTGTGTGTGTGTGTGTGTGTGAGAGAGAGAGATAAAGAGAGAGAGAGAGAGTGACTGACTGGTTCAACATTCGATTCTATGTTACACCAACGATCCAATTGCATTTGACAACATTGCGACGAGAGCAGCGTCAACATCACATCAACCTAATAATAATAACAAAAACGATGTGGAAAATTCTTGTTTATTTATCATCAGCATAATCATTATCGGTAGTGGTGAATGGCTGTTTCAGCTTCCAATTCGAATCGTTGATTCTATTTTCATTGCAATCCACTCGTATCATACAATCGATTCGTTACAATTCGTTCCCTGTTGTCGCGTTTCCCGATGTTGCCCGCGCGTGTCTGTGTGTGTGTGTTTGTGTGTCAAGCTAAGACTAGATTTCGATTTCCATCGATTGGTTTCTGTGATTGTTTCTAGTCAATTTTCAATTGAATAGCGCCTTGTTTATTTTGTGTTTTTTTTTTCTCGTTAGGTACTCTACAAGCTATACACACACACACACACACACCATTTACACGGTTTTCAATTTTCGTTGGCATCGAATCGAAATCAAAATAATCCAAAATGGATGGTTTGATTTTGAAAGCGTTTGATTGAGTGTTTTAATGCACCATGCACACATATCGAGTGGCTTCAGTAGCTGCTGCAGTAGCAATATGCTATTATCATTCCACAATTGACGTCAGATAATAAGTATTCGAAGCATTTTGCTATCGGATCAATGTCGTATTCTGTTTGGATTAAGTCATTATTACAATCCCGTTCCTCATGTGTGTTTTTGTTGTTGTTTTGTTTTGGCGTTTGAATTCTCATTTCTCAACTTTTATTCTTATCACTGTCAATATTACAGCGACAAACGTCGACATACACAGAAAAAAAAACACACACACGCAACAACAGACTCTACTTGCAAAAAACAGTCAACGATCTCAGCCAAGCAAATATTTTTCAAAGATTAAGAGTGTGGGCGGCTATCATGTTCGGTATAGTTCATGAACTACGCGCACGGAGCGGGAAAAATGTTGATTCTAAAGTTAAAAAAAAAAAAAACAAATAGCAACAACAATACACAAAAATGCTTTGCTCGCTTTTGCTATGTGCATGTAAACGCTTTGTGTCATACGGTTGGCTGCTGTCATATAAATCTATCAAATGACTGCAACGATGACAAAAAAAAACAGCGAATAAAATGACAACAGCGGCAATAGCTGCAAAAAAAAAACAGCAAACACGCACACTTTCATTGAGTTGAACGGAGTTGCACGTATGCCGTAGTTGAGAATATTATTTGTCTATCAAATATGACAAAGTAATTGTAAAGGTGTAAGTTGAGAAAAGAAAGGCGAACCGAAACGACACCTTCCAGTTCTTTTTTGTTTTCTTCTTGTTCCTCGATAAAGAATTAATGCACAAACAATGAACTGGAAATGGTGTAGGAGTGTAACGAGCAACAGAAAAAAAAACACACGAACGAACAAATCCTACGACAAACGAAGATTATTTACTGAGACTCAACTGAGATAACAGTTGTCACCTGTTCGTGACATCGATAATCTTACACCCATCTAGCGCTAAGAAATATTCAGTTTTATTAACATTCGCTCAGTCACTTCCCCAATACCGTTTTTTATGACACTTTCATCTGTGTGTCTATAAAATATTTTTTAATGCTATTCGATTGCTTGTGTCAGGGTTTTTTAGTCGTTTCAATAAAAAAAAGATAGCTTCCAATGAACTTTTGATGTGCGTCAACAACCAAAAAAAAACCAGCAGTGAGTATTGAACGTTCACTGCTGTTACTGCCGAATGACGTAAAAGTCAAAGTACTTTGAGTACCCGTTAATATAAAAAACAATCAATTAATTTTATGAAGTTACCAATATCGAATGTTTGAATAAAATGTCGACCAAAAAATGACCCACTGCACAGTTGGCGGTATCGATGCAATACCAAAACAGTTTTTTTTAAATTTATGTGTTTGAGTGGATGACACCGCCCACACTTAGATTGAGTATTATTTTCATAGCCAGAAAAATATTATTATTTCCGAATCAAAATCCCAATGAATGCAATATTTGTATGAAAATTCATGGAAAATTGAATTCCAATTTTAATGTTTATTTTTTTTTAATTTTTGGATACATTGCAATGCAACAATTAATGCCAGTGTGTGTTTTTTTTTTCATTATTTACGATAACCGTACATAAAGTGAAAATACTGAAAAATAAACGCTTCATTTATAAAGAACACACTGGTGATGGGTCAGTAAAGAGCCGATTTAAAAAATATTGATAAAAATTTCAATTAAAATTAATAAAAATCGAATAAAAATCCCAACGATGCGATTTAAATTGGCACACTGAAATCGATATCGGGTTATTATGCATTCAAGTTGATTGAATGAATGTGCTTGTGTGCTTTTGTGTTGCCTGTGTTGATGGTCGTGTGTGTGAGGGCGTGCACGTGTATGCAATCATTTTTGTTGTTTTGTGTGTGTGTGTGTTAAGTTATTGAATTTCAGTTTTATTGTGATGTTTTGGAATTCGAAAGATTTAAATAAAGTATATTGGCAGCGCAACAAGCTCATATTCAGAAAAGGTAAATAGAGCACATATCGAATTCGAATAAGGGTACAGAAATACCATCAAATTGGAATTGACAAGTAATTAATATTCATGTTTCATCCATGCGGCGAACACTGTCATTTCTCATTCTCTCTCTTTCTCGCTCTATGGGTGTGTGTGTTCGATCATTCCTCTGATATTGATATTGATGAAGAATCTGGGTCGTTTGGATATGCACATGGAAAATTCATCATAATTTCGTTAAATCGAAAATTGGAATGAATGATGCCAAAGCAGATAAGTCATTTTTATTTTTGGCCTTCAAACATTTTATTGAAACGAGCAAAAGTCAAATATAAAGGGTGCACAGCACAGGGCATACCTAGTGATAAGGATGTACAGATGTACACCTCATGACGACCTATTCACGTTTTAGGTTAAAAGCAGTCCACATTAAATTTATCCTTTGTGATTAGTTACAAGAAAATTATGAAATTTTGTTGTGTCGAGTGCTTTTGCAGTAAAAAAAATGCGATTTCAAGAGTTGTCATCAACTACTTGAACACAAGAAAATTAAAGGAAATCTAACTCAATCCTTCGAATCAATTAGGGTGATCACCTCATCTGGACTGAAAATTGCGAAACATAGAAATCCTAGCACAAAATTCCCATTTGTTTTTTTTTTAATACAGAATTGATGCACTTTTTTCAGGACCTCAGCTCCAAAATCGATTCTTTCTAAAGTTAATTTTGTTTTCATGACCGAAAATCTTCAGCAAATCGAAAGAATTTTCGCAAATGTCCAAAAATCAGGACCAATCGAAGAAGAATTATATAATGAACTTTATAAAAATTCATTCGACACCCTGTAGAATGCATTTGGCAACCGGCAAATGGAAAATTGAACAATCATTTGGGACTTTCGTGTTTATTCACAATCTAAAATTTGAACAAGGCCATTTTAAGCGCAGCACAAAAAAACATTGTTCGCCAATTTTTCTGAAAAAAAAGGGGTTAATAAATATGATGAATAAATTCGGAATAGGAAATAAATCAAGCGAATTATTTGTTTCAAAAATGGCCATTCTCTGTCATTACTTCATGCACATCAAACGATTGTTGTCAACGGGCTCATTTTTATAGATCGCACACAATACCTGGCAGAAGAAAACAAAAAAAAAATGGCAAAAAATTTTGTTCGTGTCACGATGGATTTTTAAGTGCTGTGAGCGGCACACCAATTCATAAACCGCAACTTGCTCTCACATGGCGTTCGCTACTGTTGTTCAGCTGTGTTACCGCTCGTTATACCGTTCAAATTTATGAAGCTCTTTAATCATTTTCGTCATCAAATCTGTGCCACATTCGATATTTCACCTAACAAATCAGCTACGTGTACGAAACGATACCCATTGGCAAACATGTGCCACAAATGGCGAAATGGTAAAATGTACATGGTTTTTTTTTCTGTTCTTCTCCGTCTCTTCGTCGCAAGCACATTGTATTCGGACCGTACAGTTTTGGATGGAGTATGCAAAAGAGCTGAAAATCTATGAAAGTTTACAGCATTTCCGTATCCCGTTCGTGAGAGATGTTCTCATCTAGATGTGTTCAACATATAAAAATGATCTGTAGCCTAATCGTATCAGTTCTCTGGTTTTTCATCACGCAAACGTGCTTTCTCTCTCTCTCTTTCTTTTTCTCTCGCTCTGTCTTTCTGTCTCCTTCATTCGTTGTGCCATTTATTTTGGCCTTTTGTTTGTTCATCAGCATGGAAAAATTTGTAAACATTTCCGTTTTCGTTGCGATTGTTGTAAGCCAAACGACGAACGAGAAGTTGGTTTTTTGTGTGCAATGTAACCATTTGTGGCTGAAATCGTAATAATCAAATTATATTTTTCAGCACAATTACGAATGAGTGAAGAATTGAAATGAAAAGCGAGAGAGAAAAAGTGTGCTAACTTTCCGATGATGATCAGATTGTGCAGCAAATGGAAGTACCGCCAAAATTAAAGCCAAAAGCAGAAAAAAAAGAGAACAGCGTTAGAAACCCATTCACAAATTTATGTATGATAAATAATTTTTCGGTTGAACTTGGTCGTTTGAAACCAACGACACATTCATTTATGTATTTTCCACATGATGCGAATCATACAAAATACCATACGAACGTTGAGTGAGAAAGCGAACACACGCACACACACACACAAGGCACTGACACACCGCAAATTTAACATAATAATTTATGGCACCAAAATGAAATGTCATCAATTATGCTGATGTAATTTAAATAAATTGTGTTGTACTCTCGACGAAAATCCAATGGCGGAAAAAGTGGCACCGAGTTGATGTACATTCACATCGAGAGAGAGGGAGAGTGAGAGTGTGAAATCGGCGCACGCTGATATGGCTCAAGCCAAATATGGAGAATGACAACCAATCAGTTTGTTGAACATTCAAAAATGGTAAATTGTAGCGCACGATTTGTGTGATATATTTTCGATGAGTTGTAGTTTTGAATTCATATTGGTGAAAAATCATGCGGGTTAAAATCCTGATGCAACCAAAAAAAAAATAGTGAGACATATTGGCTATGGGCTACCTGAAAAATGCCAAGCTCCACTGTGGTCATGTTTGATATTCGCTCATCTCAATTAGCACTGCATAACGACGCTTTTGTTTGATTTGATTCTCGCAGTTCACATAGACAGGCAGTGCACACAATTTCCGTGGAATTGCCACTTATCTTGTTGTTGTTGTTGTTTTTTTTCTGAAGCTGGTGGAAATATTAAAGCACCCCACATTAAGTTAAAATATGAGAGCAACTCAAAGGACACAAGCACTGTGTTATGCGCAACGCGCACCAACTTTTTGAAAATTATAAATATTGTTATAATTCATTGCAAATGTAATGCAAATCTACGTGGTTTGGTGCCTGTAAATTCACTCGCCATTCCATTTTGGCATGCCGAGTACATGATAGAATGGCTAAAAATGAATACGCAAATCGAAACGCAGCTAAGAAGCGAAAACAGAAAAACCAGCAACTCAGCACAGGCATTCCATCCGTTTTCAATTACACACACCGGAGGAGCAACACCTGTACCGCACGCACTCGCTGCTTTTCAACTTTTAGTCATTAATCTTACTTTTTGTGCTGAGACTTTGGTTATGTGTGTGTGTGTGTGTATGTGAGTGTATTCCATTTATCCAAATGTTTAAGTGCAACCAAACAGAAGAGCGGCCAAAAATGAGTGCCATTTATCGAATACCGCCACATTCTCTCTATCTAACACCCAAACGCACACACACACGCACACACATATAAAAATACGAGTAAAAAAAAAGAGAAGTATTTGAAAGGCAATCTGCAGAAATGCTGAATTGTGTATGAATTTATATGTGAATCGTGTCTCTTATTTCTCTGCCGTGCCACAAAAGGTGAGAAGAGAAAGAAAGAGAGAGAGAGAGAGAGAGAGAGAGAGAGAGAGAGATGCCGAAAGAAAGGCAAGTGCTCGCATATATTCCACATTGTGTGGAACGTGGCAAGGTGAACGCGTACCAATAATAACAATTCATAATATAATGAAAATGAAAAACGCATCTGAAAAATCGCAACGAGAGTAACATATCACCGTTGATGCTACCAGAGAGAAAGTGAGAGAGAGAGAGAAAAAAAACGACCGAAAACGAGAAGCAACGAAAAAAAAGCAACAAAAGCCAACCAACAAAGAGTGTTTTGAAACTTTCTTTGCTGCTTCTTGTTCGAATAAATTTATTTTATTTATCTCTGCTGCGCGAATTGAATAAATGCCTTTGTGTTGGAGTAATAAGCAGCTTAGGAAGTTGTCTCATAAGCGTTGCTTTGCGACTCCTTCATTTGAGATTTTTTTTTGAAGTCTCTTGAAGCAGTTTTTTTTCTTCCAAAATCATAAAGTTCTAAAGGAAAACTGGGAAGCAAATTTGAACAAGTGATTTGAACACTAAACCCTAAGAAAGAAATTGTTAATTAATTTTATGAAGCACTTGTTTCCCATAGCACATGAGAAGTGGGTAGCTACAGTTTAGGGGGAGGGGGGAGGGGGGGAGTTGGGTCGCAGGAGGAAAAAGTTCCGATTACGTACGTCATCATTATCTGCCACAAAATATGAGCACACAGAATGCACAAACTTTTTGAATAAACATCAATTACGCAAATAGCCGGTAATTTTCGCTTTTCGTGAAATATTCTTGTTATTTTGATGTTCATGGTAAAACGGATGCCAAAAAGAAAAACACAAAACTTGTGTGATATGATTTTGAAGGAAAAATCCCAGCCACAAAATGTCATGGAAATGAAGACAGATAAGAGCATCGAAAATATATTCACAAGATGCGTAAACATTTATATCGCAACATATTCAAAGTTGAAGTAAGTAAAAAAAAAAACACAAAAAATATGTCCCCTCCGAACAAAAAGTTTCAAAGCACAAACAAATAAACAAACAGAAAAAAAAACACATTTTATTCAAAATAGTCTCTTATCTCGTATGGCTTTAACCTGCATCGCGAAAAAAAATGTAACACAGAAAAAGAAACACATTAAAATGTTCTCTTTTATTTAGAATATTTAATTTCCATTCGAATCGAGTGTTTTTTCTTACGAAAAAAAAAATCATCCCAAATACTAATTTCGAAATGAGCTAAAAAATTGAATTGATGATGCAAATGTGTAGCATCTTATGCCTATTGCATATGTGTGTCTATTGATATGGCAAAACAAAATCGAAATGAAAATATAAAATGAACAAGCTTATGAATGATGAGAAAGTATCGTTGGAGGATTCTCATGGCCGATTATGGTACAGCGTAATGTTGAAATGAGATACAGTTAGCTTCTGTTCTGTGGCCCTATCTTTGTAAGCAGTTCCATAAATTTTGATTGATAGGCTTTATTCCCATGGAGATTCGTATCATTTTTCGTCATGGTAAATTCCAACGTTTCGGTGTGGGTGTGTGTGTGTGTTCTGTTGGGGAGTTTGTTGCTTGTCACTATCATGCTCAGCTCAATCTTTGTATAAACGGTCTTCATTACAGCGACAAAGCCACTTAAGCGGCGAGGAAATGCAAAGTCGAAAAATTGCTCAATCATGTAACTTTTTGCTGTTGGAAAATGTTGTTCCGTGTCATGCGCTCGCTATATTCTCTGTCCCAAATTCCCAATTGCTATAGTCACATTCGTTGCGTTGCAATTTCATGAGAGACAAAGAGCAGTGAGAGAGAGAGTGAGAGAGAGAGAGAAAGAGACAACAAACGACACAAAACTTCACCAACTGATTTCTCTCTTTTATGCCACATTTTGCCATTTAATGCCATTCTATATCGTTTGCAAAACAAAATGAAATAGAAGTAAAAAAAATACGATTTTTTTGTTTGTTATGTGTGTAACGAAAATACTTAAGATAATAATATACAACCGAAAAACAAATGAACAAGATGCGACACAAACAAATCCATAAATAATAAAAAAAAAACTGCCAAAACTTTGGCCATTAACGCATTAAATGTTTGTATATTTTGAACACGGTGGAGTTAAAACCGAGAATGAAAATGAGAATGAGATTGTATGTATCTCGTTGCATTTGTACAATGTAATAATAAAATGAATTTCACATTGGTCGACAACACGCGCACAATTTCGAACATTTATCTTAAATTTCTCTATGTTTTGCTATTATTTTCATGCGCTCGCTTCTGTTTTTTTTTCTTTCTTCTCTTCATTTGTTGTTTCAGCAAGAATAATGGTCGCTTTTGTAATACTTTATGGTCGAAATGTGTGTGTGTGTGTATAGAATGCATTGACTGGCAAAACTGCTAAGTCACAACTCACATTGAGAGACTCATTCGCCCAAAAATAAACTCGCTACCCCGGTACGCAAACCGGCGTAGCTTCGGTGAAAATGTTCAATTTTCGACAGTTGCACACGCAAAACCATAGCGAATATATTTGTCGGTAGATAGTCACAGACATGTGCCGATTTGAATGATGATGTTACGAGAACAATCAGATCAGTTTGTTGGAATTGATGTTGGGGGAATAATATTGTCGGTGGCACTTTGCATGCGTTTATAATATGGGCTGCTAGAACTAGCCGTAAACTGATTGTTAATTGTTCAGCATCAAATGCAATGTAACGTAATCTCTATCGCTCACGCCTCTTCCAGCATTTATGATCCATTTTGTGCTGCGATTGCCAACACAGGTTTGTTGAATGTTCTAGAGAAAGAGAAAGAGAAAGAGTGCAAATAACGCAACCGAGGCCAGAGATATTTTCTCATTTGTTTTCGCATATGCGAGATAGACATGAATTTGATAATTATTGCGAATGTCGTTTTGTGGAAATATTTTGCCTAATCGACCGATGTTGAACACAGGCAGAGAGAGAGAGAGAGAGAGAGAGAGAGAGAGAGAGCTCATCGCCTCATTCACTTGGGTCAAATCAAAAGCATTAGCGAAACACTCACATAACTACCGTAATAAGCAAGATAATTTTATTATTGTATTTTACTATTATCACGAAGTGTTATTAGTTATTATGGATGCGATTATCATGTTCTGAACTAAACAAACAATGGCATTTCTTGTCGAATTTGAGCGCACTGTGAATGATACCGAGTCATCAATGTGTGTTTGTGTGTGTATGTGTTTTAAAGTGTTCGAGTGAATGTTGCTTCAGAGGAAACACATTGAACATCCTATCGACATCGCATCAGTCGTTTTACTATAATCACAAGCACATTTGGGCCGCTCACGTTATCATTTTTGGTTTTTAGCCGATAACACATTTCGATGTGTCTATGTATGTATTGTGTATGTGTGAGTACGTTTCACAACACGAGTGCTAACTGTGTCGAATGCTGACATTGTTTCTCGTTCGCGCAAGAAATGCAAAACCATTTTGAAAATGGTGTGCGGTTTTTCATACCGAAAAATATAATTGCCACGTCTATTTTGGCCGCGCCATGTTTCTAATCTTCTCAAGCAATTTACTCAGTCTCTTTCTGCTGCTCGATCTTCTGTTTCTTTTCGTCTATTTCGTTTCAATGGAATATCGTTCGCTAGTTTTGCTAGCGTAATGTTCATTTACACAAAACATAATGTTATTGCTCGTGAGTTGATGATGGTGGAATCCACTTTTAGTTTTGGGAAGGCAAAAAAAAGTATTGCCTGCTATTTTCCCTCCGCAATCAATTCCATTCGGGAAAATATTTTTTTGTTGTCCCAGCTTCCGGGCTCTCTTTCATCGACTGTTTTACAGTAAAACATTTGTTATCATGCTTCTAAAACAACGAAGATATTCTGAATAATGTTATTATTTAGATATGTGCATCAAACGATCTGTATTTACCTCTCTCTCTTTCTTTCTGCTCACTCTAGTTCTGTGACTGTGTGTGTGTGTGTGTGTGTGTGTGTGTTTTGGTGCTTTTGTATGTTTTTGGCTGCCGGTTTTGCTTATTGTTATAATCATAATAATTGTTATTTGTTATGATTATTGTTCCACTTGTTATTATTGGTTGTTATTCTGTTGCTGCATAACAATTGTCGAACGATCCGAATGTTTTTCTCGGCTCTTTATCCCCAATTCCATATTGGTAATTGTGTGCATTGGCATGGAAAAATCCCGAGTGAAAACAAATAGAGAGAAAGAGATAGAGAATAAATGGCATTTCAAAACCACACCAAATACATAATCCACACACACACACACACACACACACACAAATACTTTCGACATCTGATGCTGATGACTTTCAATTGCACCATACCGAAATGCCGACACACTTTATCCGGTTTGCGTCCAAAACTTCAATATACCGTATTCAAATTTTGCAATTCTGATGTTGATTATAACATACTGGATAAATGGTATTTACCGTATGATTTCGAATTAGCCAAAAACATCGGTTTTGCATCAAATCGCATCAATACGAAGAATACACTCGGCATGCATATTCATAAGCCACCTCAAACCATCACTTACCATCACATACTACATACACTCTGAACATACACACATTTATTCACACACACACACACGCACACACACACTGATGTTGTAGCCATGTTCAAATCCATGTATACATTTTATAAATTTCCATATGTGCTAGATGGTTTTTCACCATTTATTTCCATTGCTCTAACCAAATATCCATTTTAATTTACAATGTATCAAATCATTGTACTTTCAAGTTGTTTCATTTCATTTTCATTATACCAATTAGTTTACAAAGATTTGATGGGCTCAAGTGTATGAACTAAAAATACCCAAGAGAAAATTGCATCAATAAATTTACGATGTTTCCGAATATTGTTTTTGTATCGTTCGTCGTATTTTTTTTGTGTGAGGGGGATGGAGAAAATTGCTTGTGTTTATACACATTTAGATGAGTGAAAAACCTCCACCTGGTTTTCCGCAGTAATTTTATGGTTTTTTTTCGAAGAAGCATCACATTGACAAGTGAGTACTCAGCATGAAGATCTTGAAAATGAATCACACAACATAATATTCAGTTTTATTTCTTCGCTTGTTGATTACATATTTGTTTTTGCAAGTACTCAAAATCCGATTGTCAACGAGAATCATTCGTTTGAATGACATTTTCTTCGGCTGTTTTAGCACAAGCTCTAGAACTTGATTATCGTCGCAATTTCATTTCATGTTTCGAAATAAAATGCAATAAATGTATATTGACATCAGACGAAAGTATAAAGAAAATAAAGTGTTTTTTATCTTTTTGCATTCGCGCTTTTTTGGATTCATTTTGAGTTTTTTTTTTTGCTTCTGTTCAATAGGATTCTGTGCATAAAATGAGGCAACCTCTAAGACTTGTCGTTTTATCATGGGAATCATCTTTCGTCTGTGTGTTGTTGTTGTTGTTTTTTATTTTTATTTTGCTTACAACATTTCCACTCTATCTTTCTGTTGACTTTCTAATTTCGAATTTATGCGAATAAAATTTATTTTTATTGCATACTTTAGCGAGTCGATTGGTTGTGTTAGTTCTGTTTCGTTTCGTTCGTTCCATTCGTTTTTGGTTTGGTAAAACCATTTTCCTTGAAGCTCAAGCCATGTGAGTGCGTAACTGGTAAATATGTATTTGTTGTCGTTTTTGCATCAATCTTTTTTTGCGTACGTGTACGATTTCTAATTTTACCATACGATGGAAAACATGTAAATCAGACAGAAGTCGATAGCGATTGGCGCAGTGCAGAAAGGTGGTAGACGTATAGCAACGATGCAAACGGAATGAAAACCGGCACTTCACAATTTAAGCGATTACATTAAACGAACGACGGCTGACGGTGGGAACGAGAGACCGAGGAGAATCGAAACGAGGATGGGAGGATGGGTGGAAATGAAGAAGAGAAAGGGCCATCCGATTTTCTTCGAAACGAATATCGAAGCGGAAAAAAAAGATTGGCGGAAATGGCACATAAGAAGTACGAGATGCAAAGGTAATGTTTATTTTGTAGACAAACTCTCAAACCAAAGCCAAACACCTGCAAGCAATGGTTGAAAGGAAATGGCGAACACTCACCGAGCACGCACGTGTGTGTGTGTGTGTGTGTGTGTGCCTGAGTAAGTGTTCGGTGTGTGTTGGTGCTTTTGTGTATTGATCAAATAGAGCTTCGTTTTGATCGAAAAATAGCAGTTAAAAGGGATGCGTCATGGAAATAGGATAAAAGCCTTCAGAAAACCATTCGTCTAGTCGATGTCGATACATCGTAATGCACCATCTAACACCCATCCAAATGGATTTTTAAGAGAAAACAGGATACACACTTGAATGCGGAAATAAATGCTAGATTTGGCATTTTATTGATACAAAGAAAAATAATTTACCGTCTATTCACTTACGCTTTGCTATAACGAGCGTAAACAGAAAATATATTCTCTCGCTTCGCATTTTCGAATATGTGGAATAGAGAGATTCACAGCAACATTCAATGCCTGTATTAGAGGCATTGAGAGCATGAAGGCAGGGGAATCAAATAACCATTTACTGCAATTTTACCGTTGGCATACGATAGTAACTAGATTTTGTTAGAAAATATATTTTCTATAGTTGATTTACAAGCTTGATGATTTTCATGTATGGGGCCTCCAGCCCGGCTAGCTTTTTGCATTTAGATTCCTGTAAATCGCCATATTTGATTTTTCCTATGTATAATGTCAATAGCAGTAATAATCAATTCTAAAATTATGACTTTTTCGCCCTAACAGCAACTTCCGCCCCAGAAGAGTCGCAAGTAAATGTTCGAAACAGCACATACGTCGTTCTTATGCTAAACAAAACAGCCACTTGAACTGCTTTTGAAAGTGTTGAAGAAGTTTGTAGAAAGCACAAAACTATTTCGAAATGTGCGGTCGACTCACAAGGTGAGTGTAAGAATTGAGCCATGAATAAAGTGTTTTGGATTTCGTGTGTCATTGTGCGGTATACACAAAAATAAACCGCATTGCATTCCAAAGTGGCACCATTTCCAATTTCCATCTTGTATGCGTATACGAGTAAACACCAAAAGACACTGACATACATCCAATTTTCTTCTTGCCCTAATAAGCCATAAAAGGGGGTGGGGGACAAAGACAAACACAAAAACCAAATTTTCTAATCTTATCGTTGAATGTTTATTATATAAATGAGGCGCACACAAACGAGCTACCATCTCAAATGATTCGAAATTTGAACACAACCGGGTTGCAAAATTGAAGAGATGAAGAGAAGAAGAAGAAAGAAAAAAAATAACCAAAATGGCAATGAATTCTAATACACAAAACCGAGTATTCGATTGTATCGAACGAAGCACCGACGACGCATATATATATACACACACACACACAAGGCCAGGTGAGAAACTCACTGAGACACAAATTGAACGAAACAGGAAAATATCTCATTTATTATGTGTTCCGCACATTCAATGTGGCACCTTGTTTTGCCATGATTGCAAGGTACATATTTTACATAAAATAAATGATGTGGTCCCGAAAATGGTTACAACAGAGAGACAGACAGAGAAAGAGAGAGAGAGGGAGAATGCGACCCAATAACGAGTAGATTGTTTTTGAAAAAGCAACCAGAATGCAACTGAATTGTACAGATTCAACCAAGGATTTTAACTTTTCTACCGTCTGTTTTATTCAACTTTGCTCGGTCTCATTTTCTTATCTTGATTTTGCAACCTCAAAGATTTTTCGTCAAAAACTTTTGAATTTGCTAAAAACGTTATATAATTCGAAATGCGGAAAATGCAAACAAGAAAGAGAGCGTGTGTGTGTGTGTGTGTGTGTGTGAATGAGTTTAGAGTTTTGGGTGTGATAATCCAGGAACATTTAAAGATATACAGTACTATTTAACTATGGAAAAAGGAAAAATGTTAGCTAATTCGCTTTATATACTTGAAATGCAGGAAAAAAACAACGAGCATGCCATACGAATAAGAGCTGACGCATCGATTTGACAGTTCGATGTTCCGTAGTTGAACATACATATATTTGATACCATTTGCGGCCTATTTTACTCAAACCTTTGAGGTTAGCATCATTCGATTTCGAAACCAACACATCTCTGTGAAATTGAACCCACAATCCTGATTAAAAGCAAGGTTAGTGCTAAAACTAGTTAATGCTAAAATGATGAGTGTAAATTGATATGCGAGCAAAATCATATCAAAACTCTTTTTGATGTAATACGAACATGATTCTATCAGATGGAAATGTCCCCATACGAATTACACTGTTCGACAAATTGTAACAAGAGCAAGATCTGTACAGGATCAAGGAGATGGTGCTTGTATGAAGACAACAGCGATCAATATACGTTATACGAATAGTGTACAAAGAGAGCGAAAAACAAACCGATACGCACACACTCATGAATACATAACTGTTGTGTATCAAGCGTGCTCTCTTTGTACACTATTCGTGTGAATAGTGTAACTGTGTGTAAGTGTTCACTTTGGCGTCGTTGTCAAAATTCTGTTTGTTGAACTGGAACTAAATTTAGTTGGTGAATGTGAAATACGATGGCGCTGACAAGAATTCATCGCAAAAAAAAGTCTAAAACGCCATACAAGCGCCATCGGGTTGTACAGGATCATGATACCAAAACCGAAATAAGCAACTAGTATAGCTAAGCTATACAGAATTTTTAATAAATTCAAATTGCGGTGTTGTTCTACGTTTTAAAAAACCTTAGGTTTTGGAAGATCTGGGCTTAAATTTTGTTTGGTGCCAAAAATCCCAAAACCTATCAAAAGCCTGTTATATGAACGTTCATAGGTTTAGCCCCGAATAGAGGGATATCTAAATATGTCCACCGCTAGGGGGTATGTTTGGGGTACCGTTTCTAGTGGTAAAATGTCAATTTCATCAACAACAACAAAAACTCGATTCGTGTTGAGCTGATTTGAAAAAGAAACGGACATTTCTACAGAATACTCTACGAGCTTATGATTTTTGATCCTGATTTGAGCTGAACCTTTGACTCAACTAAGTACTTTCGAACAAGTAAAGAGATCGGCCTTTCATGTAGCTTACACCCAATGCTTGCAATATCCGTTTAAGTATTAAATCTAAAATCTAATGCTACTAAATTGAATTAGAACGGGCTAATTAGCATATTGTGTTATCAAACGAAGAAGCAAAATACATTAACATAATTACATGGTACACCAAAAACGGAACATCGATCAAAAGTATTTCTCATTGCCTTGAAACACAAAACATTTATCTACATAAAATATTCATTTGGAAATTGCTTGTTTGACAGCAGTACGAGATGTTTTTAGTCATAATGATCAACACGGTGCAAATTTAATGACATTAAAAAAGGAAACTGTTGCAAAAACTTTGCTGATGTAATTCAATCATTACAAGTGTTTATAATCACTTTTGTTCGAATATATTTGTATCGATTGATTTTAGTGCTTGTAATTTTTAAATGAAGAATAATGGAAAGTTAAAGTCGATGCAAAGTATTTTAAAGAATCCCGGCCGTGGGCAATGCGCTATTGTTGAACGGTTTTTGTTCATAAAGCAATCTAATGAATGGCATGGCCACAGCACAAAAATGTGTACACACAAACATAATCGAATTGTTAGTGCAATGAAAATTTCCGTTGGAGATTGCGATGCTGTCGGCATTCTTTCAATGCAAAATCAATTTTCGCGATGAATTGTGCCAGTGTGTGACGGCATATCCAATCATTTGCTGTGGCTTCAATGCCTCAATTGCTTTCAGCCTCATCGTATCTCTCACATCATCGAAGCACAGTGAATTCAAGTGAATGAACTTCAAGCCGAGAAACCAATGGGAGAAAAACAAAAACACAACTTCAAAAGAATTCTCGATGTGAAAATTCTATCGGAAAACACGGAACAAATTAAAATGAGGTTTCTGGTTTACAGCACCAACCATCATAAAATATGAATGTGTGTCGTCATGTACTGGCTCAAACACTCAAATGTACATCCACAAAAGAGTATATGGATCTCAAGTTTTCCGTACTTTGAAACAAAATTTTCGTGCCATTAAAATTACTTTTCAAGCGGTTGAGCAATTTTTTGTTTTTTTTGCCACACTTGCCATCGCCATTGCGTTCGATGTGCGGAACGAGCGCATATTTTTCATGTGGAGGCGTTTGTATGTGTGATGTTAATAATGTTGCCAGGTTTTCAAGAGGACTATATGCTAAATGGCATACAAGGAAGAGAGAGAAAGAGCGAGAGATTCCTTGTTCACTTGATTTCTGGCAACAAACTTTCAACTCGATTTCTAATATTTCAGATCGTTTGGAAGAGCATCGAGCAGCCAAACCCTCTCAACAATTTTACTGAAAATTCGATGTCGATTTTTCGGTATCTCAAGAATCTGTCCGCTGTTGTTATGTAGTTGCAATTACAATTTATTTAATTATCGTCTCTCGATGGGAGAGAATCATGCGAAAACTTTTGCTCCAGTATGTAATGTGTGTGTGTGTGTTTGTGTGTGTGAGTGCGTGTGCTCAGGCGCGCTCCAGGCTTTGGCTCGCTTCAAAAGTCGGTGAAACACCACTTCTGTGTTAATCTCTGGCACAAAATCTCTGATTTAATTTATTAACTTTTCAATCAAAGCCATATTTTGTGGAAACAACCGAATGAGACTTTCGTGATTTAGCGACAGCTTTTAGCTTTGTGCAAACTCGGCAACAAACATTGAAAACATGGCAACTGAAAAGTTAAATATCTCTGTTCGTTCGGCTTCTTTTTTCCTCTCTCTCTCTCTCTCTCTCTCTCTCTCTCTCTCTCTCTCTCTCTCTCTCTCTCTCTCTCTCTCTCTCTCTCTCTCTCTCTCTCTCTAAAAAGAGAATGGTACACTCGTGTACACAGTGTGTACTACTGTGCGAAGAGGGAATTTGATTTGCGGTATGCATGCCCATGGCCAACGGAGATTGTGACTCATGATATATTTCAATGGAATAAAACATAACATTGAAGAGCAAAACGAAGAGCACAACATTGAAACTGAACTTACACGAAGTAATAAACTTTTGCGCAAAGCGCACATAAAACTCACAACGTTGTCTCTGGCAATTGCAATTTTAACTAAGACTGTCACTTGGATGAATAGATTTAATTACGAATAACCAAAATCTTATCACAAATTTACATTAAATGGTTGAGTTTTGAAATTCCATATCACAGTTGGACTCGAGTGTCTTGACAATGCCTCCAATTTTGATTTGAAGGTGTATTTTGCTGGTGCAGCAACACCGGTACCATCAACACTACAATATGAAATTATCTGGAGCGTAAGCATTTAAACAGCAAAACAAACCAACAACCGGATAAAAAGGAAAATCTTCATTGAAATGGTTTGATTGTGTACACATTTTGTTGTCTTCAAAAGTAATATGGATGAAAACCATAAATTCAGCTGTTTTGTTGGAATTTGTTTGGTTGACAGTCGGCGATGCAAAATTCGTTGTTATAACCGTAATGTCATCTCAGCGATTGCTTTTGAACATTTCAAAATGACAATTCACACACAACAATTCTGATTAGAATTTTGTTTGACATTCAAGTATTATGCATGCTGCATAAATTGTTCGACGCACACACACACACAATCACAATTTTCCAAAGTAGCAAAACATTTTTAGTTCACAAATCCAAGCACACAATTTCCAGTCGAATAGAAAGAATTTTCCCCGCAAAAATATCATCTACCCATCGAATGTACCCGGTAAAACATGAATACACTATGTATGTTACGTAATCGGTTTCAATGTGTGTACGATTTGTGCATGGATTTTGTCATTTTGCAGTGCGAACATTTTATTTCGGTTTGTATTTTAGATTTTGTGTGTTTACCCCGTATTGATGTAGCAAAACAACCCAAAAGAGGGTTTGAAAGAGAGATGGCGCCATCACTTGAGGATCGCCCATATATGTAAATAGAAACGCTTTATGCACAATACAAAATTCCATTTTCCATCACTTTTCAGGGCACAAATTTGCACAGTAGATTTAAGTTTTATGAACAAAACATAAATATAAAACACAAATACAAACATAAAATAAATTTGTATGCGTTTGCAAATGATGTTTATAAACTGTAGTCGCATTCGATGTGTACACATGTATAGTGTATAGGCAAACGACATCAACTATGCCGCCGCACATATGCGCTATAAATGGGTCTAGGATACACAAATTCGATTCGCTGTAGCCCAAGAAAAGCAATTCTCTGTGTAAGTGAGTGAGTGGAATGAAAGCGGGAGCAAAAGCGTAGCGGAGAAAGAGACTTGCACACTGAACATAACACAATTTAAATGCAATTTCGGTATTTGTTTCGTATGGCTTTGTTCACAATTCATTTTTCTCTCTGTTTTACCATCTTTCTCTTCTTGCATTCGGTTGATGTGTGCACTTTTGACCGCTGCTTAGAAATTTATCCACACACGATACAAATATACGAATCCGCACACACACACACACCAACACACTGAGCACAGCGAGAGCGAGTGAGAGAGCCCAAAATGTGAGTATTCAAGCATACTTGCTTTGAAAGTCGTCGTATTTATGCGAAATGCATAATCGTTGGTCTTTGGTCTTTTGCTCATGTTCATCGTACAATTTTGATAGAGTCATGTACAGAATTTATTCAAGATGTATGAAAAATAGAATCGTGAAATGCTATGATCAAATGTTTACTTACTTGAAATTTCAATCTTCAACACGACAAATGTGATTTCGATGCCAAATAAATGCCAACAATACACAATCACACGAGCGCACACACCGCCA
>CM059996.1:4709839-4961465 GCA_030463065.1 Aphidoletes aphidimyza
GTTGTTTGAAAAAAATGACATTCTTGGAAGTCAATAAATGATTTTACTGTCGAAAGGCAAACGCTGAATACACACAAATAACACCACAATCCATGAAAGGTCTGTCGAATCAAATTCAACCCTTAATTCATAAATTCGAGATGAAGAAAAAACAAATGCTCGTATGCGGATAAAAATCGAGATCCATAATGGATATGGAAATGGAAAATGTTGGTTGTCTGCTGATACTTACATCTGGCGCTAAACTATCGCCACCGTCGAGGTTGGCTGGTTCCACCAAACGTATACCTTTTATTGAAATGCGACCACGTTCACGTCGTTTCTATAAAAATCGAATAAATCAAATGAATGAAAAAAAAAAAAAACGTTGTTCGTTAGTAAACGAGTCAATGATACGAAGACACTTAAATGTCTAAATGTGTTATAAAATAATTTCTGATGGCATCGGGTATCAACTATTCGAGTATGGTTGAGTACGAACCCGCTGCTATCTACGGTACAAAAATATACATCTGTTGTTTGTGCATTGCGGGAGACTTGATGCTCTGTACTTCAAATAGAAATTCTTGGATTTTTGTATGTGAATGAAAGCAACAAATATGGATTGGAAGAAAAACAAGCATCAAAAACAGCAAAACAACGAACGAGCACATTGAGAGTCATAGTCGTTACTAGGTCTATCTGAGAGAAACGGTAGCCTTGCGCACAGCTGTACAGTATAGCTTTTTTTTTTAATGCGATGCGTATGCATACAGAATGTGCAATTTTCATTTTTCCAAGTGTTCTTGTGCAGTTTTATGTTTATGATTCAAAAGCGTGCTTGTCGGTCAAATATTTTCTCGAAACTGAGAATATTTAGCTGTTGTTGAAAACTTAATGAGAGAAACACTACGAACGAGATAGAGAATAAAATGGGCGAATGGTTACTGCCTTGTTTCAGCATATAGTACTTTAAAACACAACATAACAAGGTAATTAAGTGACTACAAAATCACGTTGGTCTCTTTAGCACTTTGTTGTTTTCATTTGAGTTGCAGTCTGGTTTTTTTTTTGAAGAATTTTTTCAGCACTTTTTCCCTCTCGGTTGAAGTGTGCGTTGTATACATTTTTCCATGAAGGACCATTTATGATAGTCATTACGGTGCAAAAAAAAAAACGTCTTCACTTTGTTGGGCACAGTTTGTTTGGATCTTTTTCCTCATTTGAATCAACTGAAACGTCTCTATTCATAGTTTATGATGGATTCGATTGTAAAACAAAACCATTGAATAGCCTAAATCTTGTATGTAGTGTATGCATAACCTTTTTTAAATAGGAAAATAGGTAAAATGATTCATTTTTGAGTCATAGACATTTGACAATGATGTAATGAAAGAATTCTGGTTTTGTTTTGAATTGCCACACAACGAGCACAAAGCCAGAAATTTTAACCTTTGACATTTTTCATGGAATTTCGCATATTTTCGACAACAAAACATCGTAAATAATGCATCCGATTTTGATCAAATTCAATTTGTGTCTTTTTCAATTCTCTACTAATCAAACAGAGCGTCCATTGTTCCGGTTGGCATCGTGAATAGCACCAACAGTTGACCATTTTCATGAATTTCCATAAATTATGAAGGATAATCTTGCTCACACTAGAAGGTTCGACATAATGGAGTAATTAAGAGATGAAATAGCTATAAAATCTTAGCTCACATTATTTATGCAATGAAAAACCTAACTAAAAGGGAATGAATCGATAGAACCTGAAGTAAACTCGCAAAAACGAAATATAATTTGCGTTAATTATTATAAAATGCATCACGAAAGTAATGAAAAATGCAGAAATTCATGATAAAATGTTACTCTCCACAAAAATGATGTTTTTCACTTGTTCGAATCCATTTTTATGGATCCATAATTTGCGTATCAAATCTCTGTAACTTAATTTTCAGACATGGAATTGTTTACAAGTGTAGACCAAAATACAATTTCCGTATAGAAACCAAACGAACATCAAACACAAATGAAAATATACCAAACGAACGAAACCGAACACGAACATGTTTTTAGCCATAACCCAATCACATACATTTTAAAGGCGGTTGACTAACGTGCGCTCATCAGAACTGTGTGAATTACAGCTTGAAAACAAGTTGGAGTCGATGAAATAAGCGAGTGCGAGAGTGCGAGTCATGAGCAGTGAATAGTGTACACACTTTTGTGTGAATGTTTGTGTAAAATGTACAAGCGTTAAGAAGGGCTCACACCCTAATTTCTGTCTATTCACTGGCTCAACAGTGTAAAAATGCCATTTTTTTTCCTTCACTCACTCACTCACTTGCCATTTTTCACTATCGAACAAAACAAAACAAAAATGTATGCGTAATGGGTTCGCTTAGTTAAATATTTGATGAATTTATAACATATCTCCCTAGCAAACTCAATGCACACGAAGAATAATTAACTCGACTTGGTGCCGTATACGAGCATCGATTTAAAATAAACGCAATTTCTCATTTCGTTTTGAGAGGCAACATCGCCCACGGTATATCGAAGCCATCAAACTCACTCGTATTTTATTCGTTTAAAAATATATTTTTGATTTCACTTATGTTTTTATACGAAGAGACACTAAGCAAGTGTTATTGAACCTCATTTGTTGTCTTGGTAATATTCCATTCTTTTTGCGAAAGCGAATTTATCAAACGAAGTGCCAACAATTGCTGACAAAAGAGAATTTTGCGAGCAAAATAAAATTTGCAAAATTAAAAAAAAATCAGATTCCAATTTTAAGGGAAATAAAATCTGTGTGCCAGTCAAGCAACCAGGTAAGATAAAACAATCCAAGCATGAAACACATGGGAACAAACAAAAAAAAAAACCAAACCATAAAACAAAATCAGCAACGCATCCATTTACCGGGTCATGCATACGAAAGAGTTATAATGATGTTTTGGCTGAAATTGGAGAATCAAGCAAACAAAAACATATTTGAGTGTTGCTGCTTGATGAGAATGGAATTGGTGAGAAATCATAATATAGTGCGAAGGCGTGTGTGATCTTGACTATAGCATTTCGGGTTGACGTACAACAAATTTTTGAAATTTCTCCGGGTTTATTTTGGCTGGAGAAACTGGCTATAGTCACATAGTATGGTGTTTTGGCATCGCATTTCAACTGAAGCACTGTCGCTTACACTGAACTGCTTAAGCCAATTAAAGAAAGACCAATGAAAGTATAACAATCACTCATTGTGCCCATTTACATGGCAGATTTGACAACAGGCTAGGAACTTTCACTATTTACCCGAAAAATCTATTTTTTACACTAACCGAACCGAACCAAACCAAACTGAAACTAAACGAAATCGAATGTATTGTTTTTTATTGCGTGACCTGCTGCAGAATTTCACTTTGTTGCTTATCTAAATTTCAATAAATCGATTGAAACCAAAACGATGAAACAAATTTACTTTGATAAATATAAGAATAAAACTAAACGATTTTGTATAATAAAATTCGAGTACAAAAAGTTGGACCGTCGACAGAATTTGTATATTTGGGCGAGTTCAATATAGAAACATTTCCAATTCAGTACGTTGAGCATAAGAGACGCATACAAAAACAGACACACACACACACACACATATATGCACAAACACTAAAGGATAGAAGAGCGAACAGTTGAAGCGAGTGTAAGCAACAACAAACACATGAACGTAAACTGATATTTGGGGTGGATACCACACTCAGCCTGAATGTGTACATATAGAAAATTTGTCTTTGAAGTGTTGCAAAAACAACGTAAAAATGAATGAAATTTGATTTGTTCGAGAAAAGCAAAACATGTTGAGGCAAACTGAATGATTTGGCTGACTACGTTCAATTTCTGATTGTTTATTTTTGTTTGTATTTTGTTTGTCTGTATGGAACTTACAGAATTAGAATTGAAGCCGTTTCCGTTTTTTTTTTGTCAACTTCCTTGTTCCGTACTGAACAGTTTCAAATGATCTTATCGTAGCACTTTTTTTCCAAATCAAATTACCAATAAACACATTGTTTAGTTTTAAAAATCACAAGCCAAAAAATCGCATTGTTTTCACAACATCCGATTGCCAAAGGATCAAAAGATCAAAATTGGTATGTTTTTATTTTCTGTGTGTATATGGAGCACTATCAAATTCACACTAAAACTCAATGTTCTGTCGAACTTTATGCGTTTCGCACACAAAAACGGACTATCTTGTAACACGAATGCGAGCGTACGGTGCGAGAACCGATTCGAGAAACGCCATAAGAATCATTGTTTAGTGTTGAATGCAATTGAAAATCGTATATCCCGCGGATATATAGGCGTCTATATCAGTGTTAGCAAAGCATTTATCCTATATATGTGTAGGTAACGTATTCGGCTATTTGGCGCATGCGTTGATACACATACTGTATGTGGTGCTGTATAAAATATTGCATGCATTTCAATGAGGCAGCCAAAAGTGCTAGTGGTGACAAAAACAAACAAACAAGCCGCTGAATATGGGCTGGAATGGCAGCAGCAACAACAAAGGGCGAAACACGATTACACAACAAGTTTATCTCTGTGTCGTATTTTAGTTTTGTTTCCAGCGAAGAATTGTAATTGTATGCGTGTATTTATGCTGTTGCCTGATTCATTGCAATTGAACATATGTACATTGTTTGTGTTGCAGCCTCGCAAACGCTTGGACGGACGCACGGGCTGTGTTTATATGCGCACAACGTTGCACGCTTTATGTATGTTTTATTATTTGATTCGATTTTGGCCGGTGTATAAGTTCACCGTTCACAAACGCGACAGCATATATTTTCTTTCCATCTACAGCCGTTGCAGTGCAGTTGTCTCTTGTGTTAGCCATTATATTGAATTTGTATAGACTCGACTAGCCAACTCAGATGGTCAAAGGTAAAAGAACTTTTCATGAAATGCATCCATTGCACTGCGATAAATTGGCTAGTTAACCATTGATTATATGGTGCAATGAACGAACGATTGTCATTTGATTGAGTTGGTTGATTTACTTAATATCCATTCATTTTGCGCTTATAAACGTACCACTCAACTGAATTAGACCACAAATCATTCAAAACAATTGAAAATTCACAACCGAAAAAAAAAATAAGTGGAAACAACTCAGTACAACAAAAAAACGTATAAATTTAATGAAACCATGGAAATTTAAAATGTAAATTAAAACTTAAATGAATTATTAAAATATAACCAAATTGAAAAATAAAGAAATAAATAAAAGTAAAACAAAAAACAAAAAACAAAAAAACAAAAAAAAAACCAAAAAACTTACCTCGACATTCTCAACATCAAAATAATACAAAAAATGCTTGGTCAATTCAAACCATCGTAATTTGTAGTTGATTGGCGTGAAACGTTTTTTATTTTGTGAACGTTTGGTCATCCAACCACTTTTGCATATATCATACAAACGTTCGGACAAATTGATGCTGTTGCTTAAACGGAGCGTTTCTTTCTTCATCATGTTCAGTTAAATTTTAGCCACAAATTCACAAAAAACCCAAAATCGAAATTTAAATCTCCAAACTCTCGACTTAACGGCGATGCTAAAACACGGGCAAAAATTAGAAAAATATTTAAATTATTGGGTTTTGAAAAAAAAACACTTCTTTTTTCTTATTGAAAAGAGAATAAAGTGGAAATTTTTTTTTTAACAAAAACCATATGTCTACTTCAACACAAAATAAACGGCCATGCAGCACCTCAATCAACCTTCAACTGTTTCTCACATTAGGTTTTATGTTTGAAATTTTGATTGTGATGCGAAAACTCAAATAGTCCACATCATTTGAATGTTCATGTCAATTTGCATATGAATTTCGTTCTTGTAAATCACGATCACTTATCACACCCGTCACCGTGTGTCAGTTGATTGAGCATTCATAAATTCCCAAACAGTTGATGCTTCAAGATATCGAAAACAGAAAACACACAAAATATGAATCTAATTAGTTTGGCGTTTGTGTTGAATTCACAATATCAACGGCAAGTTTTAGAAATTGTGATTTGCGTGCAAATGCACGCGCCAATTGCAACAGCATCGATACTGATGCTCGGAGCTCAGGTCTATATTACTTATCGCAGAACCATTGAAAGATGCAATATCTTTTGTAAATTGTAGCTAATTAGAATCGAGCGACTGCCACGTGATAAAGAACCCCGCATTTTATTCACGATTCTATTTCCGTGGTGATTCACAGTTTGACGTGGCTGCTTACATTTACTATGCATTTATAATAAATATGGGGTTTTTTGGCTGGATTTTATACGAATTTCTCGAACATTGCCAGTTCAGCGAAGCCAATTTAAACAATCATGAACAATTCTAATTGAGTAACTACTGAAAGTCAACGCTATTGAAATATTCTATCGTTTGCATCAGGTAATCACACTCTTAATCACGGTTTATTAGTATAACAACAAAATAAATTAGTGAAAATGGTGTTTTCATGATGCAGCCTTCCTTGTGCAACGTGCACAAATAGCACTTTGCTACTCCCGTCCAAATTTATTCGAGGCATTTCACGTTTCATTTCATTTCATTTTTTTTTTTTTTAAATAAAAAATCACCCGATCCAAATGCTTTTGAATGCAATGAATGAGCGTGTTTGTAAAAGTGCTTGGGTGCAAAAAGCTGTTTTCATGCGATTTAAATCTCTGGGTGCTAAATCGAGTCGACAATGATTAATCAATTATTTTGCAATTTTCGTGTCATTTTTTTTTTGTGTGAAGTTTTATTTTTTATTTTGCTTGATTTCAAGTTGATTTTCTTTTGTTTTCCTGGCTATCGACAAAGGGAATAAATTCATTGTCAGACTTGCATTTAATGAAGTCGTACTTAAATTAAGTCATTTGTCGATCAGCTTATATTTTTTTTTTTTGTGTAAAAGAAAAAAAAACTGGTTAATTATGTCTTGTGACCGCTTAATCGCACACCGTCCAGCCAATTGGCCAAATGTATTTTCGAATGTTTTTGGGTTTATGCTAAACCTCTTAAAAACAATCATTGTTCAAGGAACTAGACGAACGTTTCATTATGGATTTTATTTAGGTAGTTTATATCGGCTTGAACACTTGACCTTCCCGAAAAAAAAAATGAAATAATAATAATGGCTATTATTAATTGCACACAGACACGTGCGAGACGAGAATGTCATTGCAAAATACAACTTGCAATCGATAATTTATGCACTAAATTAAGAATCATTCTATCAACAATAGCCAACAATTTTCCCGGGCTCTTTTCAATTTCACACATTCTACATGTATAACAACAATTGACGAATAAATTTCAAATGCTCTGCTATTGTTTGAAGTAGTGAAAAACAAAATGCACAACTTGTTCGCATCATTGAACTTTTTATAGAAAAAAAAAGACGATGGCGATGACTAGCTGCAACTAAAAATTATTATCTGGGAACAAAAAACAAACAAAAATAAATCGCAACAAAGAAATTCACATAACTCTTTCCTGTCGTCAACCATCAACGATCACCACACACGATCGTGTTGCATTTTATGCAATGAACATGTGAAATGAACAAATGAGCATTCCAAAGCCGACACATTTAAGAAAATGTGAATAGTAGAAGTACTGAATAATGTAGTGGGAGTCGATTAGAAATAATATTTCGAGTGCATCCGCCTTTTTTGCCATTCTCACAAACGTTTATTTAATGGACAGAATCATTGTGTGCATTTGTTTATCACAACCGAACCGATGTTTAGCATGTTTTTGCACACAGAATTACTGTGGAAGCAGCGCTGCTTGACCATCGATATTCCATAAAATGATGTCGATGAAACACGTCTCAGACATTTTAAAAATGTCAATAAATCGAATTGCTCGTCGAATTGTTTAAACAAAATGCATTCAGTGAATTTTATTACCGATGCAGTTCATGATAGCCATAAAAATGTCATCCGATTATCACATTCGGATTGTACGGTTGCAAACACACTCAAATCAAACACAAAACACTCAAACCATTATTATTATTTGTGGTTTTATTTTCTTTTTATCGTCGATTCGATTGTTTAAAAGAAAAAAAAAACAGCTAAAAACGTTAATTTAAATAAAATTGCATTTTTTTCTTTGCAACAAGTAAAAATCCTATAGGGAGACTATACAGTCTCTCTTTCTCTCTACGTATATGCATAAATGTTGTATTTTGCAAATCAAAACAAATGGCAACAGCAACAGCAACTCATTGAAAACCGGATGGAAAATAAAATATGGTTTAAATTGTGTGAGTAAAAAATATAGCCATGAAAATTTGTGAACTGAGCCAAACCAAACATGTATACAGCGTGTGCAAATTCGTCAACAACACCGTGAACGAAAATAAAAAAAAACCGTCTGGAAATGCAAAACAGAGACAATCAAAATTGAAAATAAAGACATTATAACCAAATATTTACGATAACAGAAATCGTATTGTTTTGACTTGCGGCTCAGCCAACGTTCAACACTCGTTTATGAGACCTGTGAGCTGCGCATATTCACCAGTTGTGTGCATTCACTGCGAATAATTTCCAAGTTATAATTTATGATTTGCATGTCGTTTTGGCTCGTTCATACAAAAAAAAGGCACACGTTAAACTGTGATATAGCCAATGGACGATACTGATCTCGCCAATTGATGTGAATATGTGTGAGCTCATAGGTCTTGTTACGGGCGTGAGAGGTGAGTGAGTGAATGTATGTCCCGGCATGCACAACTATGATTTTTGTTTTGGTCAATCGATTTCCACTCTACTCACTTGATTAGTACTAAAAAGAGGCGCATGCACTCGAATTGATCATTTTACGCCATAACCCTACGCTGTAACCCTACGCCAGTAAAATGTACAATAGTCTAGAATTCGTTCGGTCATTTTAGTGACAGTTCATTTCAAATGAACCATTTGACACTCCTGCAGCTGTTTATAATAATTGTTGTCTGACCATTTTGCAATACAAATGACCACAAATGTGCATTAAAGCAAATGAACAAATTGTTATTTCCCCCTAGAGTCTTCAAATTCAGACTCATTCACTCGTTTAATTCAGATTTCTAGTGAGAAGACTGAAATGTGTATTTCCTGAATTTAGTTGTGTTTGTTTTTATCTCTATGACTAAAATCAACCACCGGCCCAAGCTGCCGTCATCACATCAAAATGGAATCTAATTTTGCACTTAAGTTTTGTGCACGTTCAAAATGAGTTCTGATTTAAATTCCAAATGAACGCCACTTAGGTGATCAAGTATGACATATACAGCTTAATTACCGTCCGATCATATGCGATCACAATCATACGACTTAATCGGTTGAATGTGCAAAATTTGAGACACACAAAAAACACACACACACACACATAAACAACTAAAAACAAAACACCTCATCATCAATAACTAGACTTTGCCTGGCTTTGCTGACTAGTAGCTTACTTGATAATGAAAAAAAAAACCAATGTGAGACTACTTTTGAAGAGAACTTGGGATTTTAAATTTTGGCCACCGAAAAGGTCAACTGAATATTTTGTTATTGTTGTTTTCGTTCGGTATGCCCAATAAAGTATATGCAAATATGTGTGTGTGTGTATTTACCGCACAATAATCCAAAATGTAGGTGGCTTAGATTTCACGTCATACACACACCATATGAACTCCAAACTAATTATCGATACAGTTGTTGTGTACACCAACGATGTTTCTTTTTTTTATTTCGTTCAAAATCGATTCACAACTACTCTGTACAACTTTGTGATAAAATTGGAAATTTTATACGTTCAATAATATGCAATTCATGTCGTTGCGAACTGGTTTTATATTTAAAAAAAAAGAAAAACTAAGTTGTCAAAGAGATTTCATATTATTTTCACGCTGAATCCATACGCGATCCTACGTTGCACAGATTGAACACATATTGCCATAAATAGCCACTGAAATTTCAACAACAATAAAAAAAAAAGTCCGATATGGTTTTTTCCCAATGTATTTGATCAGTCTCGTCCACACTCGCGTTGCGTTTGTGTATTCAAACAAATGATATAGTTTTTTTTTTGGTTTTTCTTCTCTATTTTGATATTCACGTTCCCTTTCTTTTAAAATCGTTGGCATTTAGTTTCATGGAATTTATCGCGTTGAAAAAAAAACCCTCAATTCAATTTCGATATCAACAACCAATTGAATTCTTTTGGAGAAGTTGATGCTCCGAAATGTGTACACATTAACAATTCAACACTTGAGCACTTCCATCCGTTCAAACATATTTCACACACACAACTCGTTCGTTGATTCGCGATTCGCTTTTCAAACGAACTCTGCGATTAATGAAATTAATTCAAGCAGCAAAATAGCAGCTTGGAATACTGCAAATCAAAAAAAAAAAATCACACAATAAAATAGCAAACGAGGCAACACACTCCGTGTTTGAATCAATCGTTAAGCATGTTTTCAATACGATAGAGTCGATGCTGAAACATGCACAAACTGAACTCGTCTTCAAAACTCAAACTGTCTCACACGATCGAAAGAGAGCGCACCAAACAATAAACAAAAAAAAACACAACACACACGGACACACACCGAACCAAATAACTCTTATTTTTCTCTCGCTTTCTCTATGTCTCTCTTCTTCTTGTTGTTCGGTTTTTGTTGTTATTTTTTTTGTTTTTTTTTTGTTTTTGGGGCTATGCCGAATATTCTCTCTCTGCACTCATATGATTCAGTTTTGTTTGTCTGTTTATGTGTAATGTTCGAGCTTGCGTTGGTTTTGTACCAACTGAAAGAGAGAGCTAACCGCTTTTGTTTGCGTGCAAGTGGTGTGGCAAGTTTCAAAACATACCGACACATGCACAGCCCAAGTCAAGTGAGCGAGTGATTGGATTCGATTGAACATATGGCGTGAAGTTGGTTTAGCTCACATTTTCAGTGTGAATTGTCAAATTGGCCTGTTAATGGAACCATTGGAGATGGCAATTAAAGCAATGGAAAGAATGGCAATTTGACTTGAAGAAGGTTCAATGAAGAAGAGTTCAAATGATTTGTTTTTGAATATTCTTTCAACTCTTAAAACCATTTTTCATCCCTTTGTTTCCATTCACCAGTTAAAACTTGAATACAACAAATGTTCACCATTTCACACACAGATAGCGTTAATATTCACTCTCCAAAATTGTATCAGCGCATTTGAAATATCTGCCAAAAATGACAATACCAATGGAACAAACAAGTATGAAGACGTCGTCTACATGCACATACTGTGAGTGATTCCATCAAAAGACATTCAGAATGATCTAACGGGGTTTTATTTTGATTTTATGTGAGCCGCACCAACTGCAGCATATTGTGTCATATCATCTTCAAAGTACTTTAATCGGCCACTTCAAACGCAGTTGAAAATCAAAATCAAGTGAGTAATAAAAGATAAAACCAAAATTGAAAAATCCAATGTTGACATTAACAAAAAAAAAGCTTCATTGAATTTGTCATCGAGTTAACATTGAGCATATTTCGTCATTGTTGATGGTTTATGGGACGACGAAAATCCGACGCAATTTATTCACGTAGTAGAAGTTAACACAATCGACGAAATATTGTCAATTGATCTAGCACTCCGAACAATATTTCCAAAAAATTCATTTGTATTATTGGAATTACTTATATTATTTCTAGATTGTTCTTCACCATGGACATGAACTATGGTTGTGACGTATCAAATCGATACACCGCTTATTTGGACAGCAGTGACCATGGCAATTCGATGAGTTCATCACTTGGTAAAAATAAACGTAAAACAAAGAAGAAGCGTAAATCAAAGAATCCACAATTGAATGCCAACAAAGACCAAAACCCCATTCAAGATGCTGAACCAAAAAGCAGTGGTGTGGCCGCGGAACAACATCAATCATTTTCGACTAACAGTAAAATTGACCGAATCGACGATAATGAATCTTTGCACCATGAAACGGTAACAGTTTCCACCGATGGTCCAACTAGTCTTCCAAGTTGTGACTCACCAATCCAATCGAACACATCCAATGAGGAATTCAAGGAGGCCATGAATATCATTGAAACCAAATGGAGTGTTATTTGTTTTGAGGAAGAAAAACAATTGATGTCACACGATGTTGATGATGTGAATTTGCTAAACGAACCAGAGCTGGTGTTCAAAGACCAACGCATTTATCCGACAGTTTATTTTTATAATTCGAAATTCGGCAATAAAAATCGACGTGTTGTTTACAATGACCGTGGCCGCCATTCTCGATGGAATCATGAAACGAATAGTCAAACCAACGATGGAAAGGACAAGAAGCAACGAAATCGCAATGGAAGACGTCGACAACAGTACAGTAAATCAAATGACACGAATAATCATGAACCAGGTGACACAAGAGAAATTCATTCAGCCGATGAAAAGCACACCGAATCACACACTGAATCAAATGATCGTGCATCGCAACACACTGGTGAATCAAACACTCGAGAATATACCAAAAATCGCTACAATAAATTCAAACATGGAACACCACAGCGAACATTTACGCGTAGCCGTCGAATCGATTTTGTGCGCAATGTTTAAACTCCAATCGAATCCCACAAATCGAAAGCAGCTTTTCATCCAATAGATCAAATTTTTGTGTTACCATTTCAAACTTGATTATCAACAACAAAAAGCATTTAGTCATTTTAAATTCATGAAAAAAAAAAACATTTCATTTAAATAAAAAGTCATTACATTTTAAATATATGATATTTCTAAGAATAAAATGAATGTTTTTTTTTTGTTTGTTATTAATTTGTTGGGTCGTCAAAACGAAATGAGTTAAATTGAGCACCGCAAACTGACAGCTCAAATCTAGTACTTTAAAATTTGTATGTAAACAATCGATTTATTATCACAGCCTATCACAATTTTCGTGCGTTGTTCTGTCATTCTGGGTCGTCTATGTAGACAGAGACAATTTTCCAGCTGAAACTTTACGGCCTGTTGAACAAACCCATAGTTGTCTCACTCTAACCGTGTGTGTTTACCGCATGCGTACCAAAATCATATGTGTGTATAATTGTCATTATATTTCACCACCACAATCAAAGGATTTTCGAACAAAAAGGCATTTGAAAATGTGCAAGCTACATGGATATCTCAAAGGAGCTGCAATCATACAAAAAAGAACATGTACGTGTGTTTTACATCAATCTTTGTTGAACTTAGTGTGAAAATACAAGCGGCAAACGTCCTTCTTCGATGATCTAGACAAAACTCAGACATTTTTCTTTAATTTTCGGTTCAAGTTTGGATTGTTTTTTTTTTTTTTTGTTTCGTTCAAATAAATTGCACATTTTCTCGAGGATCATACTAAGAAAATTTGATTTCCATTGATATTTCATAATTTTCGAGCAATATTTGAAATTGACAGTTTGAAATTTGTTTAAAATTTATACGAGTGAAGTGAATGGCGGATATTTAATTGGTTTGGTGTATTCAATACACTGTATTGCGTTTAATTCAACATACAACAAAAAAAAATTGGTTGCTATACACATGCATATTTCTGAAGACGTTATTACAGTTCACAAAATTCAAGGTAAAAAAAAAACGTAATTTTTTTAAAACGTTAAAATAGTGTTGAATTGAATGTTAGAATGAAATCATGGCGAATATTACAAACAAAGACTTCAGTTGCGTATTATTTTGAGTTGAGTAATTATTTGTTTGAAACAAATTGTTTCATACTCTCGGGATTTTACACAGACAGAATGAAGATTGATGACTGACGAAAGAAAGGAAGAAGAAAGAATTCGTTTTTCAGTGCACACAACTACAACTGCATGTTGTAAAGAACTCTGTTCGCTGTATTGGATATTAAAGTAAATAGAAAACACATGAAATCATGTTAAAACGTGATTTATTCAATATGAAGACCACAGCGAAGTTGAGGATATCTATTAGCATGAGTCGAGTGTTACCGACACATTTATAATCGATTTATTTGGCTTCATTCTCTTCTTATAACTGAGATTTATTTTTTTTAACGATCTTCAAAAATTTTAAATTATTTTACTAATCAACAAATAAATAAACTACTCTTAAGCGAAAAACAAAGAAGTTCTTTGGTGTGTGTCCATGGGATGTGTTGATATGTTTTATATTCAAAGAGATTTCATCAAATCATTCCGTTAGTGTCGCTTTTCAGTTGTGCATTTCAATTTTTTTTTCCCAACAATATGCAGTCAGACTGTAATTACTAAAAATATTCATTCAGCGGGATCAATGTGAAATAAATCATACCGAATTTCTGTAAATTCAAATAAAAATCAATAAAATATGGTAACAAATTGATGTGGTTCCGCCGAAAATAATTCTAACTATGCCAAAATTGTAAACTAAAAAGCCATGAACTTTAACGTAAGCATCATAACATTTGCACAAAAAAAATGAACAAAAATCGATAATTTTCCATGCTACGAAAAATATCTATATATCTATATTATACGTTATGTCTGCGTTAAATGCTTCTATAGTATATTTAATAAAACCTAAACAATACACGTATTTTACTTTTGACTAAGCATTTGCTGTGCCTGTGGTAAAATCGTGGTATGGCACATCGGATACACACAACAAAAAAATAGCAATGAAATAATACGAAGAAGCGGTTGATTGTTCGGAAATTCTCGTGTGCAGTTGATGTGCTATATTTTGTGTACTTTAACATATATAGTCAATGAATTTCCAAAACCATTTTGGCACACACAGAGAGAGATTATGTTCGTAACCAGTTCTTGTCGCGTAAATACATGCGATTTTATGTTTAATCGATTCAAACCAAATTAAATTGCCGTGAGTGTATTGTGATTGATAAATCTTATTATTAACATTTATAAATCTTATGTTTGTATCACTCTGTGCATATTCCGTTCAATTTTTTAAACATATTGAAAGTAAGAGAATAAAACGAACCATAAATACAATCACTGATTTGGAGATTATTCGTGAAGACAACATTTTTACTTCTTGAAAATATTTTATATGAACATTTGAGACTTTTGAGTTCGAAAGTTGCTTAAAAGCAGTTTTTTTCTGTTCAATTAGTCATCAAAACAGTCGAAAAGAGAGGGAGACCTGCTTCCTTGCATACATCGAAATAATTTTCATTTGACTGCCAGTTTTCTAGTCCGTGTTCTAATGTCTTTTTGGTTTTGCATCACTTCAACTGATGTGGAATAAAAGTTTTGTATGTAATGTAGGGAAAACGAAATGGGTGGATTTTCGATTTAATGTGGTGCCGAATGTATGTATAGTATTGATAGAACGATTGGGTAGAACCTTTCTACTGGAAGGGTAGATTTTGATCGCATATTTATAAAATAATTTATGTGTTATATTCACAGCACTTTGTGCAATGTGCATAGCACAGCAAAAGAGGTGGAATCTGAAACCACATTTTATGCATCAAATGGAAATGGTCTTTCGGCGGAATCGGTTGCTAATTACCATATAGTGTAATATAGAAAATTATACGAATTTTTACTAATAAGCAGTATGTACTCTTTGGTATAATTTAAATGTCGATGTTTCTTGTGCATTTTGGTTGTTTCATTTCAGATTCAAACAGAACTGTTTGTTTGTTTTTAAAAATAATCCCGACTTGTCATTGACATTAAAAAGACATTTTCATTTTGAATTTCGTTTATTTGCTATCGCTGTGGAGTTGAACGTGTGTAAAAATAAATTTTGGAAAAATAGATCTTTGTGGCAATAGTGGATATCCTGATGTGTCGTAAATGTTTGGGAAGAGGGAAAGAACCATGAATAGTCATGGCACATGTGTTGAATGAAAAAAAATACGCTTGAATAATACGTGACCCGTTTCTATGGTGATCACATGCCTCTGTGTCACTTTTGACTTTTTTTTTGTTAGTCGCTTTATTTTGACAAGTGAGCGTGTGCAATATGGATAAATCCAAATACGGTACACACCATATCTCTTGGGTGCGCTTTAAATTCCGATTTGATATTCGTTTTTGTTTACATTGTAAATGACATTAGAATGTTTGTGTATATTTTATGTTTTTTCAGTGATAGTTTTGAACATTTTTGATGATTCTTTAATTTAATCGTTTTTTTTTTTTTTGAAAATATTCCTATAGATTCACGGCAACTAAAAAATGGAAGTCCAAATTTCTCCTGGCCCACTATTTAACAGTAGTAATCAAAATATAATTCGATCAGCACCATCACAAGCATTTGAGCCATCATCAAAGCGTCTTAAATCGGACCTAACCTTCCAATGCATTGTATGCAGTGATGTTTACGATAATCCGAATTTGTTATATGAGCATATGATAAGCCAACATCGAGAGCTGTATGAATATGGTGATGATGGTGCAGGTGGAAGTGCTGGTGAAAATGGTTTCGAAAGTGATTCCGAGCATGAGCTCAGTGATGAAGAGTATCTTGATTTATCACGATTACTCGAGCCAATCTGTGAATTAAGACAGGAAGATGGTGATGATGAACCTCAAAATGCCAATTTCAATTGCCAACCCACAAATGTTATTGCACAATTGATGCAAAGTGGTCAAATGACTGAAGAGCAGATTCGACTTCAATTGCAATTACAAATGCAACTGCAAAATCACTTGTTACAACTACAAATGAATGGTGGCATGCAGCTACCAAAATGTGAAAATGGTCTAAAACAAAGCAATGGTAACCTCAATAAAGGATTGTCATTACGTAAGACTCAAATGCAAATGTTCCCAAATTTAACAGAATGTTTAAACATTACTCAATTGATTATTGTTTTGATTACAGCACAAGGACCGGGACGGGGTCGTCGACGAGAGTTGGCTACACCAAAAGAAGTTGCTCTACCACCGGAATCCGGTTTATTTCAATGTACACAATGTGACAGTTCATTTATTTTCGCTGGTGACTTAGCAAAACATGTTCGATCGCACACACAAAATAAACCGTACCAGTGTAGCATTTGTCAAAAATCGTTTACGCATATTGGAAGCTTATGTACACATTTACGCATTCATAGCGGTGAAAAACCGTATAAATGTAAACTATGCACCAAAGCATTCACGCAATCGTCCAGTTTAATGGTCCATATGCGATCACATGGTACAAAAAAACCGCATCAGTGTGAAATATGTGAAAAAGGCTTTGTGAATTCGAGCAGTTTAATTTTGCATTTGAAATCACATGCTGACGGTGATCCATTTCCATGTAAGGATTGTGACAAACGATTCAAATCGGCCACATTGCTTGCCGAACATCAACTGATACATACCGATACAAATTTATACCAATGTTCAATTTGCCGTGAGGCATTCAAACAGGCCTGTGAGTTGGTTCAACATTTGAAGACTCATACCGGTGAAAAACCATTTCAGTGTTGCGTGTGTGAGAAGGCATTCACGCAACCTGGTAGTCTGCAAACGCACATGCGCATACATACGGGAGAAAAGCCATTTCATTGCAAAAAGTGCAATAAAACTTTCACCCAGGCATCAAGTCTATCGGTACATCAAAAAGTACATACGACGGAAAAGCAACAATTCAAATGCCAACATTGTCCGAAATCCTACAGTCAACAATCTTATCTCAATAAACACATGCTCTTCCATAGCGGCAATAAATACACATGTAAATGGTGCAATAAACCATTTAGTGATTCGGCACAACTCATACATCATGTCACACAAGAACATGATGATTCTTCCAGTGGTGGCAATTCGGTTGCTGAATGCATTATTTGTCGCAAAGAATTCACCAGTGCTCCAGCATTACTATTTCATTTACGTGAGCATGTTGAAAATGGTGAACAGACACCGCGACAGGAGCAACCGTAAATTCTATACCAATAATAATTTATTTATTTTGTAGCTAAATAGTAGAATGATTAAAATGTTTTGATCAGAAGAATGGAACATCTAAGCTTCAAAGACTCAAGATGGCAGGGAATTAGAATGTCTTTTAGTTGTACCATTTAAGATAGACTATATATTCATATAACTTAAATTTTTCGTTCATTTTTGCCATAAAATCAGAGAGATTTTTCTCACTATGGACATTACGTCAATAGATATTTCTATAAAATATCTATCGATATTGTTTCTCTAGTGAATATAGTATCTGCATAAAATCCAACCTTACATTTGAATCGTTGGATTCTTATTCTCAATATGGCTTGAAACTACAGATTAAACAGCTTATATTTTGCAAATAATATAAATTATATCAAGGAAAATGAATCATGGTCAATTATTATTTGATAAAAAAAAAAAATACTAACTTCAGGTTACACTGAATTGGGCTAAACATCTTTTTTTTAGCGGTGTTGATTCTAATGAGTTCCCAAAAAAGCGAATATTTTCTGTTGTAGTTTCTGATATGGGTCGTATTGCTCGCATATACTCCGCTGGATTCCCCTGGATTCCCCTAGGGTTACTCCTGGAGGGAAGGGAGGGGAGTTAAAAAGACTTTTTTTGCTCTTCAATTTTGATCTGGGTATTCATTTAGGGAAAATGTTGGACGAATTGGGGAGGTCACGACCGAATGAAGATTTTGTCTTTTCTTGAATTCAAAGGAAATATCCTTATGCTGGGTTTTTTTTTAGACTTGCGTGAAGACCTAAAGAAGGGTATTGAACCATTCAATTTGAATGACAATTAATCTATTTTGCACAAATGTTACAAAATTCTATTTCGCATTCGGAACTTGGAAACGACATTCAGATTTCACAACTGCGTTAAATTTTCCAATTTGGAAGTGACAAAGAGACAACGTTTAGCAAATACCGATAACATATTTCCGTTTGATTACACAATTTAGAATCAAATTTCTTAAGAAAATGATGAAATTTGAAAGTACAAATCTCTTTACGTGCGCACATATAGTGTAATCTTACCATTAATAAAACCGCCAAATACTTGAACAGTTTAAAAGTGCGAGCATTTTCAATGAAACAAAAAAAAAATGGCCTCAACGATTGTAATTCCTAAGTAATGTAACAGTTGGAACAGTTTTAATGCCATAATTTCTAGCATTATTTATTGAATGAATATTTCGTAAAAAAATGTAAAATTGATGAACAATGAAAATAGCAATTCAAAAGATGTTATTTTGAGAGTCAGAATATTCTGCTTAATTCATTAAATAAAATTGATTTGTGTTGCCTGAAAATGTTTTGACTTTTTTGCGCATTCTATTATTTTTATAGCATTAAATACCTACCACAGTGAAGCAAATTGTTGCCGACGCTCGTCCATAGTCAAATTCCTATCACTAGAAAATGTGAACAACAAAAAAAAAACGACAACCGAGGACCGCTTTATCAAATTGAAACTGAGAACCCAAGTTGCCGGGTCGTTTATCAATTTTAGAAGCAAAAAAGCACGCATTTTCTTCGAGTTTACGGCATGAAAGATTCCAATTGGCTTGAAATGATGCCAAGACATAAAGTGAGCACACAGAGGTCATGATAAGTAAATCCATTGATAATAGTGGCTCATGTTCTAATTTTGAGAGAACTTGAGATGTATTGGTATAGTATTTTTGAATACCTAAAATAGGTCAACAAAATGAAATAATTTGAAAAAAAAATCTCATTTACATTCAATCATTGATTGATTTTAAATGTTTAAAATTGTCATTGCATTATGAGGTAAGTAAATTAAAGTTAGAATAGATTGTATTAATATAATTTAAAATGTAGAGTAGAATGACAGCTAGATTTTTGGTCAAATAGCAACAGGAATTGAAATTATGAGTAGAAATTTGGAGTCGTAGAAATCACGTCAATGGCAGCTAGCTGAATCTTAGGCTGGACATTAAGCTAAGTTATGGTAAGGTATCAAAGCGTCTAACCTATTCAATTGAGAGCAGGAACTGTAAAGCGTCATACTGACTAACGCATTTTATAAATTTCATTCCTAATTTATAAGGCACAGATAATCTTATTTAAAATAAAGACCTTTCATATGAAATAGAAGAAATCACAAAACGAAAAAAATGAATTTGATATAATGACTATTATGTAAGTGTGATAACGACGAAGATAATATTTGTTCTGATTTTGAACTTTTACGAAGTGAAATCAAAATGACCAAATTTAAAACTCACTCAGCCGTATTTCGTGATCAATTATTTCAAAGCAAAATTTTACATACCGGAAAACCAAGCTCACTTGAAAATTGGCCATCAAGATCAAGGACTTGGAAAAGAAAATATAAATGAAACATCATCAGTGGTCCACTTGCGTTCAAAATAAATGAATAAATTGTGTGGCAAGGCGCCTCCTAATCTTCACCTAGTCATGAACGTTTACAGTATCGCATGCATTCGACAAAATTGCGATCAATTCAAATTCATTAAATTTAGAACGAAGTGCAGCATCACTGCAGTTCTTATTTCGCAATGTAAAATGATACGAACATATTGTGCGCAACGGATGAGATGCACACTTGCATAACCGTATAAAGTAGATGCGTTAAAGGGCTACTTCCACATTGTCAAGATGCTTTTTGTTTTCTGGGTCAAAGAACTGTAGAGTTTAACATATTTGATGAATGAATTTCAATCGACAATCGTGTCGTAGTTTCGAGATTGTGACAAGACAAATAGCTAAACGAACAAAAACAAAAAACAACTTTACAATCCACATAGTTTTGTGTTGTATTGAGGCAGTGACAATTCTAGTGGAAAAGAATCAAGCCAGTTGATGTGTGTGTTGAAAACGGCAAACCAGAGAGGAAGTTATGTAAATAGGGCACATCACAGATAAAAACACATTACTTCATATATTAAACGGCGTATTTTTGTTCGCGTTTCTATGTCCGATTTTAAAATTGTTGAATGGATGTTGATAAAAGAAAAAAATGCCATATTAAAGGAACAATTTCAAGATAAATCCACATTTTATGGTTGATACAAAAAAAAAAAAACTATTAAAAATCTGACTAAATACGATCTATGGCAAAAAGTCCAAAATACGAACAAACAAACAATTTATTCAAAATTGATTTTGCAGCTTATTGAGCAACTTAATTATGTTATAATGAAGGGAACAGTGTTGGCTTTACTTCCGATGAGATAATTACCCGGTACTTCTAAATCGTATTATTTGAATACAGGCCATTTGTGATAAGATAACTCAATATATTCAGATTCAAATTCAGACTTGGAATTGCAAGAAGCTTATTATTAGCATGATACACGGTATATGTATAATATCTTATGCGTATTTCATTACTTGCGATTCATTTATGTGTTCCTGTCGACAGACCAGGCTACTTATGCTTATCCTGTCATTCAATCTCTTCGCCATGAATTGGAGTATGCGACTTTTTTTTTCGTCAATTTTGTGTTGCTGTCACGAAACCGCATTTTTTTTTTGTTTAAATATTCTCCCTTTTGCTCAGCTGCTGATAAACAGCATATTTTTCCGGCATCGGATATAATCATGTTTTGGGTTCTGCGAATTATACAAATAATACTGCAAAATTACACTACACATTTTTTATACGTCCGTATTCAGTCAAAATATGCATTGCATACATTTACAAATGCCTCAAATTGTTGTGTTTTCAAAGTTTTTGTATAGCAGATACATAATATTTCTGAGTTCTTACTTTGAACAGATCCACTTTGAATGAGTATAAATGAAATGATATCGCTTCGACTGGCAACAACACGAAATTAACAAAATAAAATCTCTTTTTTTGCCCAACAGAGTATTCTAGGAAGACAAGTATTCTGCTTTGATGTAAGAAGGAAGAAATAAAAATAAAGTGTTTTGTTTGTACAATGCACGTATATTACATCATCAATGTTTATCAGCACACAAACACACACACAGAGATCGACGCACTGAGCATTATTTTTTTTTTTTTAATTGCACTTATGAATCAGTGAACAGCAGAGCCAAGCGCATAATATGTATCGTTCGCCTCAATTTCATTTCAAATCGATTTCGCATGCACAAAAATGCGTCGCACTATTTACAAAAAACAAACTAGCAAAACGTATTTCAGATAGTTCGTCGCTCATTTCACGTTCTTCTTTTTCATAATTTTTTGTTTGAAAAAAAAGAGACCATTTCCGCTTCTGGTAAAATATTTTGCTCGTGTTTTTTTTTTATCTTGTGTGTGTGTGTGTGTGTATTTTTTTGTAATTTTCGCTCTAGATTGGTTCTGTTCGCAATCACTTGCCAACAGCCAGTAATAGCCGACGAAAGTATATCGAATCGACTATGTCTCAGTCATAATCAATTTTCATCTAAACATTCATCAAGAAAACCATACAAAATTATTGACGCTCGTAAACAGCATTTGAACCCTTTCTCTCTCTCTCTCTTTCTCTCGTTCAACTGCACGCATTTTGGCATATTTATTCGAAGTGGTTTTTATTAGCTTCTAATAGCTTCAAATAGCTATACCCGTGGAATGCACACAGAACACAAGTTATATTGTGTGTTATTATGCAATGCACGTGTGTATATGTGGATTTTTTTGAACCTTCATGCTTGCGCACAGTCGTTGTTGTGACTGATTTGAATGAATTTCCAAAAATATCTCAAACTACTGAGTAATAATGAAAATGAAAACGAAACCGATTTTGATGGTTGAACAAATCGAACCATCCAAGAAATGTTGAAAAATCAATCAGTTCTACATCAACTTGCGTAGGTTAGTTCATTTTAGCTCTATGTTTGATTTGATTTCGATTCGGTCATTTTTGAGTGCACTTCATCTCCAGTACACTAAGCAAGAGCTCTTAGCTAAAAATCAGAAACAGAGTTAAGTTTGCTTGATATAAAAAAGTGAATGATAACATATAACTGTCGAGAGATATCCACAGACGACAGAGCATATTACATATATGTTGGTTCTTAATGAGTAATTCAAATGAAGTGCAAAAAACTAAATTCTTTTTTTATAATATCATTTTGCAAAAATCTCCAATCCCCTGAAAAATTGCAGTCAGAATGCATTTTATATGAAATTGCTGTGCGCCGATTACATGAGCATACAGTAATTGAGCAAACGTGATCTATCGCTTAAGTATGTTTGTTTGATAAAAACCGTCAGCTCCTACGTTCGACTTGCAAAGTGTCGCGCAAATTTTGTCTACATAAAGACTGGCAAACGCCAGTAATCGCACATTTCTCATTTTCGGCCTAATTTTCGGCATCCATTCCAACCGTTCAGCAGACAGTGCTCGATGTGGAAATGTGCATAAATTGTCCGCTTCAATTATGTCACATAATCGAAACGCATCATCAGTGCAACGATTAAGGTTATTTGGCCATATGTGTTGTTGTTTTTTTGTTTCTATCATTGCAACACGAAGACGGTTCTCAAATAAATTACCGCAAACAATTTTAAACACAATAATCCGGTGTGCGCACACACGATGAAAGCGTTTCAAAGTCAAATTGCTTAGACTCTCAGATAAATGCACAATTTTTTTTTCTTTCTTTTAAAGCTGTGAAATGAACACAAAGTGAGATATGAAAATATGTGAACATACAATTTATGATCTGGACTTTATGTTGGTGTAAATATGAATTATTTAACGGTCTTTAGCTAACCATAAGCTACTTCAACTAGAGTGAATATAAGTGCACGCCCTCGATTCAGAGGAAGTCAACGTTGACATCATTTTTGCCTCAATTTTTATAAATAGTCCGTAAAACTTGTTTTGGATAATATTTCATTCAGTTTTGATTTGACACATTGGCTGGTTTCTTTTTTTTCAATAGGTCAACTTTGGATTCTCAAATAGACAATTAGCAATTTTCAAGTTCTTTGCTTGAAGTAACCATTTTTAACAAAAATCCTCTTTCAAATGATTTTGAATCAATTTGACCTGTTCGTGTGTCTTCATAATATCGTTCACGTTGAATAAACTCCTGATTAATTTAAATGGCTTATTATAGAGCTCATATGGAATAGTTTTTGCAAATATTTTGGATATTCAAATGTCGATTCTATCGAGTATACACAATCCTTGTTCATTTGAACAACCGTTTCGGTTTTGAACTGGAAATTGAAAAGGAATACGAACAAATGCAGTTAAAACACAGCATTGATCATGAGCATAATGAATGAAACGACTTATCAGCTTCTTTTGCATTTGCTTCCGGGAATCTGAAGGCGTATGCCAGGCGTGAGCTCACATTTGTTTGTCCGTTGAAAATGCGTGCTGGAATTAATTTTATACAATATCATTTTACTTTTCCGCACATACTATAAATTTGTAATGTGTTGGAATTGAAATGTGGTTGGAATTGGTCCGAAAAAAAAACTTATTTTGAGACCATAAAGTACAAACACAACAAAAAAAATCGTTTCGAGATATTTTTGTGCAAATGTGTGATTTCCCCGTCCGTTCCCTGTACTTTATCAAGATGACTCTCAAAAGAGGTACCGGGTCATATTTATTTTGACTGCCAATTATTCTTTTTTGCATGATGTTTTTTATTGGATATGAACCAAATCAACCTAGACCGATGATCAGACACCTCTTTGTGTAAACAGAAAAAAATTTCTTAGAAAAACGTAATTTTTAACGTAAATTAGTGTATCGCTACCATGAAGTCCCATTTTTCAATGAAAATTAATGCACACAGAATCCAAATTATTTTCAAACCACTCAAAAAATCTAAACAAATAAATATTGAAACATTGACATTTTAATGATGAACAGTACGGAACAGTTCGAATTTGTTCATAAGAGCGCAGTAACACGAGACACATCTTTGTAAAAAGATGTTTCCAGTTCCACCAAAGGCGACTTGTAAAAATGTATCCACAGTATTAGCATGTAAACGCAAATATACACTTCGAATTAAAAGTGAAAACAATATTTTCAGAATAAATGTTTCTCGTGTGACTGCGCCCTAAGCCGATATATTCTTTATTTGCTTTGGTATCGTAAATTACACGAAAAAAAAAACACATGGGTTTACAAGACGAGTGTTATTCAAACGAACGTTAAATAATTTGTTGCTAAGATAACCAAATGAATTCCATTCTAATTTGCAATTATGGCTCTTGATTTGTCTGCTATTAAAATGGCTTTAATTGCAATGGTATCACTTGGTGGCTGCTCAAGTCAACCGTTTCACTTTGCGTTGTGCCCATTTGAACAGTTTTGCTGCTATCTTTATTGAGAATGAAACAGTTGAATGCAGTTCATAACCCCATTTGACACAAAATATGATGTTCTGTGAATCGCAAACTCATTTTACACTCAATTTGGCATTTGTGAGACTACATAGAGAAGCATAATGATTTTACTACTGGTGATTCTAAAGTCAATATGATTTTTAAACAACGGCACATTTTTTTCAATAAATATGTTTTCAAAGTATCAACAAGTAATCCATTCGATACTACACATTACACCGTATATTTCCCATTTTAGTTTTCTCTACATATATCTGAGGTTGCTTTCAGTATACTGTGTGTGATCCATTTCATGTGAAACCATCGTTTAATTTGAATTTATGCGTCTTTTTCCATAGATTTATGCATCCAATCGATTGATTAGTTTCATGAACCCACTGGAATTAGGATCTGTATGAATACATCAATGTAAACAATAATATAGCCGCAATACACTTTCACGAAACGGAGATTCACTCGATCGCATTTTTCTTTTTTATTATTGATCTTCAAAAGGCACATCATCAGTAAGAGAAGTTGCCATTTTCTGTTTATTTTCAATGGGCTCACATGTCTCTTTTTTTGCATACAAAAGTAAAACATTTTTGTTTGGCCATTGAATTGAATGTGTGTGCACGCTGCCACTAAACAGTTATTCCATTCGAAAACCGACTGAGAGACCCAAACACAATCTGCATACATTTTGCAGTCATAACTCAACATAAAGCGGTAAACATAAAACGGGATCTGTATTTTTTTTTTTTTTTTGCGCGCGATACATGTGAAACTGAAATTTATGATGGAACAACAACAACAACAACAACAACAACCAGCAAAAGACCAAAAAGACGAAGCGCGAATTAAAGTTAAATGACGAAATGAGAAATGGACATCGACCGATGCGTGTCGTATATATATACACCATGATTACAATGCAACAGTATGATTTAATTTGCCATTTAAACCAAGATATAAAAAGGAGTTCGGTTGATTGTGAATACGATTCAGAGGAACACACAGATAGACTCAAGTCAGTTGGAATGCATTGTACACACTTTTTTCGTCGGCGATTTAGTTCAAGATGTTAATCGATTTGCCTGTTTTAACTGAACAGAGTTTACGCATTGTTTTTGTTTTTTTTTTTTTTTTGAGGGGCCGTGCGTACATGCTGCCCATTCAGTATGCGCCGGAGAAAGGAGAACCAACGAAAAATTGATTGGCTCTTCGCAATCAAGAAAATTTTCATAATAATTTAATGAAATTCAATGGAAGTTTCTTTTATCGATCGATCATTCAACGTTTTTTTTGGTGTGTGTGTGTGTGTTGCCATTCCAAAATTTATCCATTTAACCGTATTAACCATATGTTGGCCAGATTTCACAAATATACGTAAAATATCATTTATTAAAATGTTATTACATATTTATGGTTATAATAAACATGAAATACCCTATAAAAACCATGTGGATATGCTGTATGGTTTTTCAATGAAAATTTTGCATGTTTTGTGTTCAACATTCAGAATTGGCAGTTTTTAGAAAATGATTATAAAATAACCGACGTGATAGCACGAATGGAATTAAGACCGTTTGAATTGCGTTACAATCAATTTATCAGCTATTTTTAGAGATATTCAAACACATAATGCAAATGTTCGTTGATATGTTCATTGTGTGTCGTCCGTTGGGCAGTAGCATACAGAGTTTTTGATGAGTATGTTTTGCTTGATATGTCGTAAAATTAAATAAAATATGATAACAGATAACCTAATAAATCTAAATTGATTTCACCACACAACGCATACAAATCACCAATCCATTCAAATTTGAATATTTTGATATTTTTCACTAAAAGAACCAATTCAAAATCCGTTGATAACATTTTCCTCGTTCAATTCAAAAATCGCTTTAGTTGTGTGAAAAAAAAAAAACATTAACCACATCTTTGCACAGTCAAACATTTTGGCAAGGCTAACAGGAAGTGTTGTGAGATGCCCTTGCCTTGACACTTTTACAAGTGTATCTTTGTACAAATTCCTTATCAACCTAACAGCAAAATTATTTGCTTAGAAGTCTCATATTGAAGCTTAAAATGTGTTTCATTTCATTTTATATTTCATTTGAGTTCAACCAAGAAAATTGTAATTATGAAAGTCTGTAGATTGTCCACTCGGATCCATTTTTTGTCTTCTGAACAGTGATTGAAACCGATTCGACATTCATATTTAAATATTTTCGATGGTTTCACTGTTATGCTTCGGTAATGTGCCAAACGTGAGCAGAGCTAGTCTGGGAGCAAGTGCAACGTTCCTAAGCAAACTCACGCACTCGAACAAAACTCGTAGAGACAAAACGTTTCGGAGCGTTTAAGTTGCTCCGATTCTGTCATGTGTCTATTTTTCCATTCTGTCTGCTCTCAAACCACAGGCGTTTAACAATCTATGGCTTCTATTGGCTGGAATCATCAACCAAATGCAAACAGAATGTACTCATATGATTTCAACTGGTTTTTTTTGCGTGAATTCTAGACAAACCAGAAGCATCAAGGCACTGAGACACAACTGCAACACACACAAAAGAATTGAATGTTTATTTTTTCGACGTCTAAAGCGATCGCATCAAAATCATTCAGATGCCGAGCCACCCATAAACAATCTTCTTGGGAAACTCATTCGCATTGATGTTATAATAATAGCTCTCAGCACTCACTGTATTTGCTATCGAGTTATTAAATCAATTTCTGTGTGCGAGCAAAACCATTGTTTTTCGATGCATTCATTTTTTTGTCCGTTCGGACGATTCAATTTGATCGGTTGATCTCTTTCGAACGCACGCATCCGCGTAAGCGCATAGAGAAATGCTTGTTTAGTCATTTTATTGTCTCAGTTTCAGTTCTTCATGTTTATGCGGTCACGAACCGTATTAATATGCAGATAAATTTAGATGTTTTTGTTGACTTTTATTTTGTCTCTGTTTGATCGCTAACGTTTTTCTCCTCCGTTTTGTTGTTTCCTTTTAGTTTTTTTCTTGTGTATGTGTGTGTGTATATATTCTTCTGTGTTGAATTCATTTTCGAATTAGTTCACATAACTGATGGAATCGGGGCCGGCCCAGACAAGCAATCTGTTTGATGCGCTCGAGGCATATTCAAGGAGTTGCACATACGCGCTTTATAAAATGGTCTTTGCTCTCTGCAGCCTCTGTGCAATACAATTAAATATGCCGCGCGCGCCTTTTTCGATTGACTTTTCGAAAAACGCCAGATGACGAATTTTCGGACCTCTTCTTTGATTTGCAGCAATATTTTGCATCTTTTTTCTTTTGTATTGATTCGTATTTTACCTTTTTTGTATGCGATTGTTCATTTCATTCTCTTTTTTTTCTCTCTCTCTTCAAATGTGGTTTTTAAATTCCACTTTTGCGATGCTAGATTCTCATAGCTTTCTGATTCAATGAGGCGATGCCGTACGCGTTTCTTAAATCGATTATTATCGACAAAAAAAGACCTACTGTGTGACGAGGCAATTGAATGAAATATCGTTGCTTTTAAATGCACGATTTGGATCTTCAAACACGCGACGCGATCTATCGCATTAAAAAACGATGCACATTTTGTATATCTCTGCAGAGTTTCTAAAATCTAGTCATGGTTGCAAAACAGCGTCCATTGTGGCCAACAGCTCTTTTGGCATTCATTTCAATGCAACGATATATACTTCGACTAATGGCTATATTTTTGATATAAAATATATATTCACATTGTTCCTTTTTATTGGATGTGTGTGTGTCGTTGTGCGCATTTGATACATATTCATGGTGATTTTGAAATTGAAAAAAAAAAACAAAACGTAGCGAAATTCTTTGGAAATGTTGGCGATTCGCAACTGTTGCGGCAATTTAAATGTGCGAATGCATAACATGTAGCGGATATCAAACAACGAAACATTCGATCAAGAAAAATGCCGTCTTCACATCAACTGTTTCAGCGCAGACAGTTCCAAAGATGATCGAAAAATTGGCATAGAATACGCGCATGAAGATGCGCCTCAAAAAGGAATGACCGAAAGCAAAGAAACGGACCGTTTAAGTATACAAACGTTTGAATAGAACGCGTTCAGACAACTTGTTACACATAACTCTAACGCCAAGATGAGTGCATACGATGAGCATGTGTGGATCTCTTTGATGCACATCCTTCTTTGTGATTCAACCAAAATGAAGCGAACTTTTAAAATGTTTTTTTTTTTTTTTTTTAGATGACAATGCAAAAATCGAATAATAAAAAAACAACAAGCAAACTGAAAATGATGAACTTTTCACCAATTGTATTTCGATAAATTTCAACGATTATTTACACAACAATACTGAGCAAAATACAGCAAACAGCAAGTAGCTTGATGTGTCCACAAAGTGTCTATGCATACGAAATATGAAACGAAAAGAATTTCTACAGCTTATTCTGAGTACTTGATTATTGCAGGTTACTGCGCATAGTGACTTTGAAGTGGCAGACTATGGTATTTACGCTGTTTTTGCACGACCATTCAATTGTTTAAGCCGTTTTGCAACGTGAAATTTTCGAATAAAAAGGCGATGAATGAAGAAAACGAAAAAAAAAATTGTGCCGAGTCGATCACGAATATGTTGTTTTAAGCACACTACAAAATGCTATCGTTCGGTTTTACATTAGTGTGATGATTTTTTGTTGTTGTTGTTTTGTTGGTTGGTTTATTCTCGTTCATTGATTTTGTTTAAAACTTCTGGTTTTTTTTTGTTCATTGAAATGGCATTTAGAATCTTTGAAAACATTTAACTTACAAACACACCGTTCGAATGCACACACCAAATCACAATGTATGTCAGTTATTTTCTTCGTGCTACTGGCTCTATCTCATACGATCGTTTCCTCGAGAATCGAGACAACAATAACACACACAAAAATCGTTTGAACATCGTATCATCTGAAGTGTATAAAATGTGCTTGCGCTGAATTAGTTAGAACTTGCGCCCATACAATCGATACAGATACGCTTGTGTTGTTTAACAACATTCCAAATTTTTCATGTATTTACAGTGCAGTTTTTGATTTCATGTTGGCTAAACAGACACAATTTTTTTTTTTGTCAACGATAGGTGAGAAAAATACAGATGAATAAAAGAGAAATGCACCTAGCAGTGGAGGAACATCCAGGAGGAACGGGCAAGAGAAACAGCACAAATACAGTTCCAGTGATACATAAAAACAGTGGAAGTCACAACAGCACGTGTTAATCGAAATTATATATATATATAGAACGATGAAAGATACACTATTCAATTTAATTCAGTGTGTGTAAGATAATTTCATTCGAGAATTGATAAACTAAAATGCTGCTCTAACATTGAGTAACGCTATGCTACACTCTTATGTTTCGTATACAGAACGTGCGGTCACACTACTTTCAACCCCAATAATAAATTTCTCATATCACAATAGCACGGAACTAAAGCAATCGGCTATGTCTGTTATCACACACTCAGTTCATTGAGTGGTTGTGTGTCTGTTGTACTGGTATTTATTTTAGATTTCCAGCGTTCCGCAGCGTTCGGCTGTTAATGCTACTCTTGGAACTTTTGCCAACGAAACACATAATTTTGATGGGCGTAGCGACTGCTTACGATCAGTTGGCTGTAGACTTCCGACGGGATCGGTTGGTAAAATTTCGCCTTCTTCAAGAAATTCGTTCTTTTTTTTTATTTTAAAGAAAAAAGAACTTAGATTTTGTTTTCAATTCAAGTGAAATTTAAGTATTTGCAGTTGAGGTGTTTAAATTTTTTTTTTTTTTTGTCAAAGAGGTATTATGAATGAAAAATTATTGGTTTTTCTTGTGATTTGAAAAACATATGAAAAATATCAGTAATAAGTGCCGCTTTATTTCGGTGAAACAACGATAATTGAATGTTAATTGTGTGTGTTTTTTTTTCAATGAGACTTTTTGAAAATTATTGGATATTTTTCATGATTGTCTTTAATTTTGACTGCACTGGGATTAAACACAGTTGTATTAACTACAGCTGATTGTGGTGCTCGTTTTCAATGGAAAATCTGTAGCATTTTTTGGTCTACCCATCGACATTTTCAATTCTAATGCACCTATTTTTAGTGTTTAGTGTTTTGTCGTTATTTTCCCAAGAAAGGAAAATATCGAATACAAATTTTGTTCTATTTTTGTTTAGCTTCGAAAGCAATTATTCACCGCTATTTTTTGGAATGTTTTGATTCAGAAATTTGGTGAAAATCTGTTTCTCCAATGTTATATGTCTTATTGAAATTAGAATCAATTAATTTTTCTAGTTTCTTTATTAATAGGAGATAAAAAAAAGAACGTCAACGATTCCAGTGAATTTAAGTCTTGAAAAATATTGTGATTTTAAATTTTGAATACAGTTGTAATCAGTGTTTTAAAACAATTTGAAAACAAAAACAATATATTTTCCAGATTGTGCCGAAATAAGTGATCACATACGGTGATCAATCCGACTAACGAATTTTTGAGAGTTTAAGGAAAGGCCGTCGACGGCCTGGGGTATAAATCTAATATGGATACCCCGATATTAAGGTAAGTTTCAGTGATCGTCGATCGACCATCAAAAATATAACAGCAATTTTGACATAAAACAAGAAATTACACAAAAAGCAATGAGAAAAAAATATCGTAAAAAATAACACATCAGAATGTGAGATGAAGTGAGAATTCAAATGGTTCCAGTGAAAAATATGAACTGATAGTAGAATTTAATCCAATAATGAAGTGTAAAAAAAACAAATTTATTCTAATGATTGTCCAATGGTTTGATCAAAAAAATTGCATCGTTGCATAGTGAATGAAAGAAAAAAAATTTAACATTTATTAAATTTCTCGTTCAGTTAATTTGAAAATTACAAAGAAAGAAAAAATCCCGCTGCGTTTGCAAAACTGATTGGCACAAAAAAGATTGAGTGTTTTTTTTTTGTTATAACAAGTTACAAAGAAAAGAAATGTGATACCAAAGTGAATACTCATATGATTCTAAAAACCAAAAACATTGTAAAGAACTTTCAGCACATGTGTAATGTTCGAAATGCAATTTTATTGAATGACAAGTGCAGTCGTTTTTTTTTTTTGTTCTTCTTCAATATATAAAATTCAAGTGCTTCGACACCAATGTGGATTAACGATTCCGTTGAATAAAGTTAATGAAAAATAAATTTTTCGCTTCTTTTTCGTTTTCAGATTAGCCACCTTTTGCCTAATAAGCACAGTTTTTGTAATAGAAATTCAAGCGGTAAATAAATGTGAACTAATTATTTGTGAAACAGATTCAAAGTGACTGTTGAAAAATTAAAAACCAAAAAAAAAAAAAAATTCTTTGCTCTGTGTGTTTCCTCTGTAAACAGCAATTTTGGAATGATGTAAAAAAAACTGGTGGTAATAGAGGAGCTTGGCGCAAAGATGACCCGGAACCAGTGCTTAGTGTACCACCTAGCTTTGATATAGTCGATAATCCAAATGCCCAAAAGAGAAATTGCTCTGGATCAACTGGAAATTGTATTCCAAAATGTTTTGCTGAAAAAGGAAATCGAGGTCCGCCCGGATTTCCTGGATTAACTGGACCAAAAGGTTCGTGGTGACCAACTACTAAATGTGTATTTCGAAACAATCGTTTTGATGCCATGGCCTGACATCAAAATTACTTGATGGACATAGTTATTTTGTATCAGACATTGCCAATTTATTAAATTGCCATTCATAACACTTGTGAGAATAAAACGATTGAATAAACAGTCAAATTGAGACAAAATCCGACTAAAAATCGGCTAGAAAACGACTGGCAATCAATTGAAACTAAATTCGTCTAACAGGCAGTCACTTTTTTTCACAAGGAAATTGATTTAGCACTTGAATTCATGCATATAAAATCACGTTTTCCCTTCAAACAGTGGTGGTGGGAAATCGCGTCTGTTTTGAATAATTTGTCATTGAAACAAAAAATTGTGTGCGTAAACAAAATTGTTCCACGAAAAAATTGCAAGATTCAAAAAATCGCAATTGGATCAATTCGAATAATGTATTTTCGAAATAGATTTTTGTATTAGAACTGGTTTTTCACGAGTTCATCAAGTGATTATAAATGGCATATTAAATAAACGAAATCTGAATCATAGTTTCAGTGTTTGAGATTAAAACGATCCATTTTTATTGAAAACTGAAATATTTCGCTCTGAATGAGAGAATTTTTACGTGAGTAAAGTCATTTTAATGTATCTGAATGAAATCAAAAACAGGTGTACAGGGATTTAGTGGAGGTGAAGGTTTGCCAGGAGCCAAAGGTAGCAAAGGTGAACCGGGAATTTATGGTCCACGCGGTCCAAAAGGTATTTTTTTTCAAAACGTTTTCATAGCTATTCAAAACATCAGTGAAAACAGAGCATCGCTCTTAACGATTTGGTCATATTTTAATTTTTAAACACAAATTTACAGGTGATCGTGGTAGATCCGGTATTCCAGGTTTCCCAGGTTTGTGACTGCTTGAGTTATAATGGAAAAGAATGATGAAGTGTTTTTTATCTTAAGATTTGTGTGTGTGTGCAGTGCAAAAGTTAGTCGCACTCGATCTTTTCAAAACATCTATCAAATACATTATGGAAAAAAAGTTAAAGAAATGAAATTGATAATATATGAAAGAATGACCATTCCGGAATCCTTGTCTGTCACATCATTCGTATTGAGTATTGTCAAGCTGTTCAGCGGAGTGTTTGAAACTCGTTTATACCGACGTACAAATTTTGCGTAAAGGTGGACCATTGAGAGTTTATCGCATTGCGAGTACATAGCATGTGTTTGTGATAGATATTTTGGAAAGGAACGAGCACGACTAAGCTTTTTTCGTTAAATAAAATTTTGAAATCAATAGTTTAAAGTCTTGCTAATTCCTAAAACATACATTATTGTGAACGTGTAGGTATTGCTGGATTGCCTGGCCATCCAGGAAATCCTGGACCAGCTGGTGAACATGGTGTTGATGGATGCAACGGAACTGATGGTCCACCTGGTATCCCAGGTTTGCAGGGTACTGATGGACCAAGAGGTTATCCAGGTATTGGCGGTGACAAAGGAGAAAAAGGTGCGTTAAACATTTTGTTGATTAATAATGTAACTTTAAACACAATTATAAAATAAGCTGAAATAAGTAAAGTGAACGGATTAAAATACGACATCTGTTTGAATTTGCAGGTGAACCGGCCGCATACGCTGAGAATTACAATAAAGGGCAAAAGGGAGAACAAGGTTTCGTTGGTTCACCTGGAGCACCTGGAGAACCAGGCGAGAGTGGACCAAGAGGACCAACTGGTTTAGATGGACTAAGAGGAAATCCTGGACCAAAAGGTATTAAATCAATGTGTACAAATGTTATTTTCAATTCTGTATGAATATTTATGCACAATCTCAATTTAAATAGGTGATACTGGACCAAAAGGAACACCGGGTCTTTCATGTGAGTTCATCAAATGTTTCTGATATCTTAGTCGTACAGTACGACTCATAATTTAAGAAATCTTTTCAATATTGAAATTGATTGTTTAAATAGGTGTACACACAACAGGACCACCGGGGCCTGCCGGAGATAAAGGAGATAAAGGTGATCGAGGTAAGTTATCTTCAAATATTCAAAGTATGTTTGCCACACTTATTGTCTCCTATTTCTGTGACATGCACAGAAAGAAAACAATTTTACAAAAGTCATATTCAAATAGTATAACGCTTCCAATTTAATTATTTTAGGAAATTCGAATTTTGGTGGAGTCGAAGGACCAACCATCGAGGCCGTTGGACCAAGAGGTAAACTATTGAAATAACTTTAATTACATTCATAATCCTGACTATTCCGCACTGATACGAAATTTTTGTTGTATCAATTCTGCTTATAATTTATTTATGTTCAATGTTCCATTTCTTGGTTCCAAAAGGCGATCGTGGAGAAACTGGTGAAAAGGGTGATTTCGGATTAAAAGGTGACACTGGTCCGTATGGGGAGAAAGGATCTGTTGGTGATCTTGGATATAAAGGAGAGAAAGGTCTCCCTGGTCAGCCAGGTCCAAGAGTAAGTGGAATACTAAACAAAACCAAAATATTTCACAAATATCGCAGCTCTCAAACACCACTATGAATCATTTAATGTGTTAACATTCTAATAATTGAAGCCATTCATTTGAAACTTTGCAATAATATTCTTGATTTATCTAACAGGGTCGTGATGGAAGCTATGGTCCACCAGGTCCTTCAGGACAAAAAGGAGACCGTGGTATTGAAGGACTGAGAGGATTAGATGGAAAACCAGGTAAATTGATGATGAAATGTATAATGTATCAATTTAACTTTGTCAATTTGATTGCTGCTTGTAAACTTCTCAACGAACAGTTTATAGTGAACCTTGTTATGGGGAAAGGCCAAAGATATACTACATGAAATGTTCCATATCACCTAAGGGGAAAATGACAACCTTTCTGCTATTAGAAACGTATTATATTTTGCTGGAGAAATACGATTCATTGACGGTCGTTTCGATATTTGGAAGGTGCTTGAAGATACTGAAGATACGTTTCTAATGGCAGACGGGTTGTCATTTCCCCCTTGATATCATCATGAACACAAAATTGGACTGTGTATCTCACATCCCACTTGAATGTCACTGAATAAACAAACAATAAATATAAATCACGCCACCTACTGGCAGCTTATTTGTTGAGTGACATTCAAATTCATTCTTGTATTATTTGTAAGGGACTTCTTGCCTACCATATGTCCGAGAATGCATATGAATTGTATAAAATGTTCATTGGGTTATTTTTGTTCGAAATTTGAAAGTTTTTTGTATGTTTTTATAACTGTATTATTTTACTATTTTAGGACTGAAGGGTGAACCAGGACTCCCTGGAAAACCAGGTTCAACTGGTTTGCCAGGACCTCAAGGTGAGTACCGCCAATTTTGCAAAGAAAAAGCGGCAAATGGCCTTTTTTTTTGTTTAAAACTAGATTTGATAATTATCTTCTTTAAATAAATAGGACTCCCTGGCGGTGGAAAAGGAACACCAGGCCCGGCAGGACCAAAAGGACCACGAGGTATGCAACACTTAGTTATATAACCCTTTCGTAATGATATCAGACTTCATCAATATTTACCAATGTTGTTTTTTGTCACAGGTTATCGTGGCCCTCCAGGTCCAAAAGGATTAGATGGCTTCCCAGGTGAAGCTGGACCTAGAGGACCAATAGGACCAAAAGGAGGCTTAGGAATTCCAGGGTAAATATTAAATTACCTCATTTATTTAAACAGCAAGCACTTATCGCAAAGAGATATCAACAGTTCAATCGTATGTAATTAAGCAAAGATTGCATAGATGAACTAGCATTACAAACAAAAGACCAATGAAAAACCAATTTGGAATGAGTTCGTGAATGTTTAACATCGGAATTTTAATAATCATAATTTCTTCGTTTCATACTCAGTTATAATTTTTGGTTGAAATACGGTTGAAACACGGGACACAACTGAATTGCGGACGACAGATGAAGCTCACAACCGAAATTCGGATCGAGCTCTTATATAATATTCTTCTGAGTTTCGGGTGAGAGAGTTTCAGGTTTCTATCTGTCGTTCGTGTCGGTTGTGTGCCGTATTTCAACTAATTTGAGACAAAATGCCATCATATTTAACCGTAATATCGTAACTGAATATAAATTTACATTGAAATATAGTAAGCCTGGTTCAGAAGGTTATCCTGGAGAAAAGGGGGAAAAAGGAAATTCTGGAGCTATTGGAATGCCAGGCTTAAACGGACCACGAGGTATGGAAACCAATTAAATTCTTTATTGGAAAAAGTATATTTCTTCAGTCATGAGGCTCAACTTATTCGTACGCGTACGTATTTCTACCCGAGAAAATACTTGAGACATCTGTCTACTTGACAGTAGAATGTCACGGCGTTGCTTCCGTGCGACGGACTCACTACATTGTTGCTTCCGTTGCTTTAGTGGAGTGCATGCGACGAAATGAATTCTAAAAATTTCACGGTTAAAAATACGTAGGAGCATGCATTTCTATGCGTATTCTTTTACATTTCCAATTTTACTATAAAAATCATAGTATGAAAATGAAAATAACCATTCTTTGTGTACTGCAATAGGATTGCCCGGACCTGAAGGACCAGAAGGACCAAGAGGAGAGACGGGAACACCAGGTTTTGGTATTCCTGGTGAACGAGGACACGACGGAATACCTGGGTAAGTAATTGTTTGATATAAAGTATTGTTGGTTCGTCTCAAGATGTTATCTGAAATTGTATTCGCAAAAAAATCAATAGATATCCTGGGCTGAAAGGACAAAAAGGAGAGAGAGGTTTCAAGGGAAATATTGGTGTTCCAGGAGATTCACGAGATGGCCAACCAGGTAAATGACGAAAAAAACGTAAACAACTGGCTGAAACGTGAGAGCCAACAATTGAGTTTACATATAAATTTTAATTCGAAAAATTCCGTTTTTTGCTAAATTTGAGCGTTGATTAAAGAAAAGTATGTACATTCCAAAAACAACATGTAAACATTTGTTTTCGATTTATATTTTTTCGAATGCAATGCCAATGGGACCGTATGACTCTATATGAGCAATGTATTCAACGCGTATAAGAATCTGACAGTTTGATGTTGTCGGTGTAACTAATACAAATGAAGTCAAGTTCAATCACACAGTTGTGTTTGTGGAATCCGCAAATGCGTGTATATAATTGTTGTTGCACACAAAGACGTTCTTTGAACAGTCGCTAGATGTCACCGCTCCTTTTTTCATACTATCTCTTCTTCTGCCATACTCCTATATTGTGCAATGCTTGCAATTCCATGTGTTACGCATCTAATCAGAACGTATCTGTGCGCGTCGTACCAATTTACATTTGTGGAACAAACGGAAGTTTTTAAATCGCGTTACATATTTTTTGTACCTAAAACACGTAGTTGTTTTAATAGAGAATGAAGGACTAATAATTGATTAACGTGGCCTTGAATTGCTATTAAATAGGTATGCCGGGTCGACCGGGTCCGATGGGAGAAAGAGGTGAGGCTGGACGTCCAGGAATACCAGGAATGAAAGGAGACATTGGAGAAAAAGGTAAAATTGCGCAAGCATTAATACTTCCAAATTATGCGAATTATCAGTATTCATAGAAAAACGTTTCAATAACAATCGTTAATTTATATGCTTTGCTGTGTTTTAGGTGATATTGGAGGCCGTTGTTCAGATTGCCGACCAGGATTCAAAGGTGACAAAGGTGAACGTGGATTTGATGGTATTCCTGGCGCTATGGGTATGTGATTCAGTTGTTAATATTAATATTAATCACAATTGTGACCGCCATTTTTGCCTGTATTTAATTCTTTTCATTTCAATAACAGGACCGATTGGAATTCCCGGAGAAAGAGGATATCCAGGTGAAATGGGTGCTGACGGCTTACCTGGTCTCCCAGGATCTACGGGAGCCCCTGGTTTTGATGGTAAGATTATCAGGTTGATTTTAATTCGGAAGAGGGTTATGTGCCAAACGAATCTTATGCAAATCCTTCAATTTTGATGAACGATTATCGATTCTACGAGTCCATAGAAGGATAAATCCCGATCGTTTGAAATAAAATAGTAATTTTTGTTAAAGCTATTTACGTAAGTAATATGCAACCGTTTCAAAATATATTTTGAACCTTATTGTACCGTCCGACAAGGTTTAGTGTAAACTGTCAAATTCTTGCATATTACTTTTCGCGCATATACTTTCTTATCAGTAATGATTCACCATATCACATCGAAAGCTTATTGGGTGCTGTAACTTTTGCATTCTTTGTCGTTTAAGGTCGCCCCGGAGCGCCTGGTCTTGAAGGACCACCTGGTGCACCAGCTATACTGTCACATAACCAAACAAAGCCCGAAAAAGGAGACAAAGGAGATCGTGGTGATATGGGACGTATTGGACCAAAAGGTATGTAATTTAACCAACATATGCAATGATATCTCATCTATATTTGGTGTGAAGAGTTGCATTAATGCAGGGAATGTTTCATTTATTAATCAATTTACTATCAATTTTAGGAAATGATGGATTCAGAGGACCAGCAGGTTACCCAGGAATTAAAGGTAAACAATTTATTAATATTTAGTGTGGATTTCTCATATCGGCCAAGCAGTACAATAACCAGCAATTTGTTTCTTTTAGGTATTTCTGGACCAAAGGGAGATGCAGGTCGACCAGGAAATCCAGGTTTTGATGGAGAAAAGGGACGCCCAGGTTTGGATGGTAATCCCGGACTACCTGGTTTTATCTCAAAAGGTAACTTACTTTATAGAAATGATAACATGAGATAAAATGTCAATTATGATAAAAGGCTATCCAAACTATAAACCTAATCTCTTGGATTGTACAATTTTAAGGTGATAAGGGACTGCCTGGAGAAGATGGTCAGAAAGGAGAAAGAGGATTTAGAGGCAATGATGGACCAAGAGGAGATGCGTGTACCGCCCCACCTTTAGAATTCACTGCTGCACACAAAGGTTAGATAGAATCCTAGTTAAAAATATTTCAACTGTATGTGCTGATTTGATTATGTCTACAAATTAACCAATCAAATTTGGAATTGAATTTATCTTTTTTTTTTCAATGTGACATTTCATAGGAAGCCAAGGTGATAAGGGAGACAAGGGAGAAAGTGGTCCACAAGGTGAAAGAGGTAAGAGAAAACAATCCTTGTTTACATTGAATGAATCAATTGTAACTAACTAATAATCGTATCGATTGATACATCGTAGGCGATCGTGGAGACATTGGTGATTTTGGATTACCTGGCCAAAAAGGTGAACCTGGCTTCAATGGACCACCTGGACCAACTGGCCCAAGAGGATTACAAGGACAACGCGGAGACAAAGGTTAGCCTCACATCTTCTCACAAAATCCTTTCCATAAACTCGAATAATTACAACTGATCAAAATGTTGTTTAATTTCAATTTTTAATTTGATTCACACACTCAAACGTAATATTCTGAATTCCAATGAAAAGGAAACGACGGACCAATCGGCTTCCCTGGATCACCAGGAAAAGATGGATTGAGAGGCATCCCTGGACGACCAGGCGACAAAGGAACTAAAGGAGAACAAGGTTTGTTTAAAAACTATACCAAATACATACAACAAGTACAAGGAAATCTATTCATTTTCATTTAATTTGATCGGCAGGTCTCTCGATGGTAGGACCACCAGGTCCAAAAGGTAAGCTAAGTTTTATTTGAATTCGTATTTTTCTTCAATCGATTGTTTATTTGGTTTATAACAACTTATTTATGATAACATTTTTCGTGTTTATGCAAAAGGAAACATTGGTTTACGAGGATTAAAAGGTGATCGTGGTACTCCTGGAGACAGAGGTTTGGACGGTTTACCAGGAAGTATTGGGTATCCTGGTGACAAAGGAGATACAGGGCTTGTAGGTCAACCAGGTCTACCAGGATATGCCGGTGAAAAAGGAGACCGCGGTCCAAAGGGACCACAAGGTACATTTTGTTCAAAAATATGTTTTTAATCAAATCTTTATTGCTGAAATTAAGTTCGATAAACTTTGATATTAATAATTTAAATTGAAAATTGACAGGTTTATCTGGACCTCCGGGTCGACCTGGTATTGATGGAATTCGAGGACAACCTGGATTGAAAGGAGAAGCAGGTAAAATGTAAAACAGTACTCATCAGTTTCTCTATTTGTCTAAAGACTTATCAAGCGTCATCTACAAGCTATCACATTTGCTATTTGAGTTGATCCATGATGAAAAAGCGCTAACTATAAGTCTTCAGACAGAGTATCAAATATTCTAGTTCAAAATTGAGAATATTGATGAGATTATTGTATGTCAGTATAATGGCTATTATCCAAACTTGAATTATATTCATTTTAAATTAATTTTGTTTGATTCTTAGGTGCTACCGGAATAATTGGTATGCCCGGTTTGAAAGGTAAGATTTTGTTAGAAAAATTAAACTTTATGGAAATGTGTAAATGTGTAAATAATTCGAAAACTCTATGACTATACAGGTGATCGTGGTTATCCGGGAGCCGAATGCGCTAAAGGTATTCAAGGAGTAAAAGGTGTACCCGGTTTGAGAGGATTGCCAGGTGAATATCAGGCGATACGCCAATTTGACTATCTTCAGTACAATAATGTAACACAATTCATTTGCTCTCAGGTATGCAAGGTGCTCAAGGTCTCACAGGACCAAAAGGTGAACGAGGTTTACCAGGACCAGACGGACCACCAGGACTTCAGGGTAAGATTGGGTTTCTCTCAATATTCAACATTCAATCTAATAGATCGAGTAATACAAAATGTATCCACAAAAATCTACATTTTTCAATATGTCAAAATATGCCGCTAACTTCGATTTAGCCCAATAGCTTTGCCATGATATATTATGTGCATTCTAATAACTACTAATTCGTTGGTCATTGACATGGTTTATTTCAAATTGCATAACAGGACCAGCTGGTTTGATGGGCCCAGTTGGATTAAAAGGAAATCAAGGTCCAGTGGGACTTGGAGGATTAGATGGTATTCCAGGACGTGACGGAGAGAAAGGTGACCGTGGTTTTCCAGGTAAACTATTCAAATAACTTTTAACTCATGCATTTCAAAGACACATTAATACATAACAGCAGTAACGTTGTGCTATGCTATAAAGTACTTTGCGTCTAATAATCAAAATGTTGTATTCAAATAAATAGGTCCACTTGGTCCAAAGGGAGAACCAGGAAGCGCATCTGATAAAGGTATTTCCAAAAACACACATACATTTTTGAAAAATCCGAGTCTTGATGTTTAAATATTTTATTGAATGACTACAGGACAAAAAGGTGAACCGGGACCACCAGGCTTGAGAGGTATTGATGGTATAGATGGTTCAATCGGTGCACCAGGTCCAAAAGGAGATGCTGGCGTGCCAGGCTATGGAAGACCAGGGCCTTCAGGTAATTTTTTTCTATTCCGTTCTTATTTTCTGATGTTTGAACTCTCTATTTTGTTCGAAAAAATTCCTTTTAACTGAATATGGTTGTATTATTATATAAATATTATTATATAAATGATTATAATCATCTCTTGAAACGTGTTTTTCTTACAACTTATAGGACCAAAAGGAGAACCAGGAATTGATGGCAGAGATGGTTTACCGGGTCCACAAGGTTTGAAAGGAGATCGAGGACCAATGGGAATAAGAGGACTTAAAGGAGAAAGAGGGTCAGTTGGAAAATCTGGAATTCCAGGCACACCAGGTACATATATAAATTCTTATTTGGATTTTCCTCAAAAGGGAAATCATGCCGAAGAGAAAAATAATTTAAATTCAAAATAATTTCCATGAATTTCCATATTGATAGCACATTAGTACGCATCATTTACGTGTTCACTCTAAACATTTTGTAGGTATGGACGGTTTGCATGGAGAACCTGGTCTAGAAGGCCCAAGGGGATATGATGGTTTACCTGGACCAAAAGGAGAACGCGGAATGACCGGATTTGATGGTCCAAAAGGTGATAAAGGAGATTCTGGACGACCTGGTATTCGAGGTAAATTCATACATTTTATTAGTTTTGAAAAAGCTTGATCATAAATCACGTAATTTAGCAAGTTAAGTTTAAGCATTTGCAGAAATAAAAATAGCAATGGACACTGAGCACTCTCTACATTTTGTTCTGAAACTGTTTGGCTTATTTTTTTGTTATCGTTTTAATATTTCTGACACTTTTCTGTTTTATTCCAAAGGTTTGGTCGGTTTGAAAGGAGACCTCGGTATTCCGGGAGAACCTGGCATTGCAGGAGAAGTCATTGAAATTAAAGGTGCTAAGGGAGAAAAGGGTGAAACTGGTTTAGTTGGATTGCCTGGAGGAGTTGGTCCAAAAGGAGATAGAGGCGATCGCGGCTTCGATGGATTAAAAGGAGAGCGTGGCTCACCAGGTATGTTAAGATTTGTATTTGAACGATTACATTTAAACTAATGGATGGTATTTTAGTTTCTAACATCATATCGATACATTAATCTAAATTTCATAAATTTATTTAGGACCACGTGGATTAACTGGTATGGATGGATTCCCTGGTGAAAAAGGTGATCATGGCTACCCAGGAGAAATTGGTGATGTCGGTCCAATTGTAAAAGGAGAAAAAGGTAAGGCGATTGTTCAAAGAATGTTCCTGATCAAAGAAGCTTCATGAACTTATTATTATGTTTTTCATTGAAAAAGGTTTGCCTGGTATTAACGGAAAACATGGCCGAGAGGGTCCAATTGGTGTTACTGGAGAGAAAGGTGACAAAGGATTACCAGGATTATCAGGAGCTCCAGGTAAATGCGGTTTTTCATAATTCATAGTATAAACTTTATATAAAACGTTTTAGTTTTCTCAACATCTTTGCTGTTTGATGAAAAAAACTTTAACAAAATGTTTTTATGTGCTTTGCATATGATTAACTTTCATAAATCATTTTATTGCAACAGGTATTAGAGGTCTTCCTGGTCCTATTGGAATGAAAGGAGATAAGGGAGATCGTGGAAATCCAGGAAGCGCAGGTAACAATAACTTGAAATTTATTTCGTAATATTCTGAGTAGCATTAATAAAGAAATAGAGATTTTGTATCTCTAATTATAAGCTTTGATCACAACTAATCAATAATAACGTTATAGGTATGAATGGTTTTGATGGTAGACCAGGTGCTCCAGGTCCAGTTGGTGAGAGAGGATTTTCGGGAGAAAAGGGAGACACTGGGTTCCCAGGACTTCCAGGTAATAATTTAATCGATATGTAAATGGATTCGGGCACCATCTAGATTGTGAGACTTTAATTGACCTGACTTACGAATAAATACTTCAATGCAGACCCGCCAAACTAGATGGTCGCGTAAATTGTTTTCATACTTAACCAAATCACCAATAAAGCTTGAACTTTCTGGAATTGTAAATAAATAATTCAAATGAGTTTAAAATGACTTTTTAATTGTGACAAATAGGTCCATCTGGCGAAAAAGGTGATAGAGGCATGCCTGGAATTCCAGGAGCAAACGGACTACCTGGATTGAAAGGTGAATTCGGACTACCAGGACCTGAAGGACCGATTGGACCACAAGGTAAGACAATTCGAGATTTGTAGTATTTACGATAATCACAATTTTTATTTTGACGTCAATTGACATCTCGGTTTATTCGAATTGGTAATTAAATCATTTTCTACTTATTCATTTGATTGACAATAGGGTTCCCTGGTGAGAAAGGTTTGCCTGGACCTAGAGGAAGAGACGGACGTGATGGTTTGATTGGTTTGAAGGGAGACAAAGGAGAAGCCGGTTTGATTTCACCACCAGGACCACCAGGTAAATGTCGTTTTTTTTAAATTCTTTTCGTTTTTGTGTACGTAAAAAATGTATTAATTTATGAAATTTATGCTCAGTTTGAATATTTGATAATTGTTTAAATTGTTTTAAATTAAGGTAACCCTGGTCTTAATGGACGAGATGGAGAAAAGGGTGATCGTGGCTTCCCAGGTTTGAAGGGAGATCAAGGACCACCAGGTATGAACAACAACTTGTTTAACTATTGCATCTGAATATTTCAAACATTCGTACTAGTCCACGACGTTTTTAACAAAGAAAATTCATTGGTTGAACAAGATTCAAAGGTTCTACGTAACATTTTTCAAATCTCAACCTTTAATGTTTTTCTTATTCATTCTTTTGATTAGGATTCCCTGGCGAACAAGGGTTGATTGGATTGCCAGGACCAAGAGGACCACCTGGACCAGTTGGCTATCGTGGTATGTAATCAATTTTGTGCATTGAGAGAGATTAAAGATTATCGTTTCATGAAATGTTTAATTAATTTTGAAAATTTAGGTGAAATGGGATTGGTTGGTGCTCCGGGTATTGATGGTCGACCAGGTACTCAGGGTCCAAAAGGAGATGCTGGTAGAGATTGTTCACATGCACCAGACTACTACAGCGGTATTTTATTGGTGAAGCACAGTCAAAGTCAAGAGCTTCCACGCTGTGATGATGGCCACACTGAATTATGGAACGGTTACTCTTTGTTGTATGTCGATGGTAACGATTATCCACATAACCAAGATTTAGGATCACCAGGTTCATGTGTACGACGATTCTCAACACTGCCAGCATTAACGTGCGGAATAAACAACGTATGTAATTATGCATCGAGAAATGATCGTACGTTCTGGTTGTCAACGACGGCTCCAATTCCAATGATGCCAGTCGCCGAACGTGAAATGGAGAAATACATTTCACGTTGTGTCGTTTGTGAAATTCCACAAAATGTCATCACACTTCACAGTCAAACCATACAGGTTCCAGACTGTCCATACGGTTGGGAGGGACTCTGGCAAGGATACAGTTTCCTTATGGTATGTCACACAACGTTTATTTTTGTGTCATCATTCATCCATGAGCAATGAATCAATGTCTTAACTAAATTTCATGTTATATAATTACAGCACACTGGTGTCGCCAACGGTGGTGGTGGTCAAGCCTTATCTGGTACCGGATCTTGTTTGCAAGATTTCCGTACAAATCCGTTTATTGAATGTAACGGTGGAAAGGGTCATTGCCATTTCTACGAAACTATGACTAGTTTCTGGTTAGTAACATTAGACGCAACGGAACAATTCACGAAACCATTGCAACAAACCATCAAGGCAGGCAGCTTCTATTCACGATTGTCCAGATGTCAAGTCTGCATAAGAAAATAGAACTGCACTGTAATAGATTCAAGAAATTATTAATTCTTTAAATTGTTGTTGTTGATTGAAACAATCTACCTATGCAATGAACCAAAAATTAACTGTTTCCTTTAAAATAGATGTCGTGAATTCAATTGTTTTGTTTTTTTTTTCGGTAACAAACAAAAAAAAAACATGTTTATCAATGTGAAATGTATTTGTTTAGTATAGCATATAGTAACAGACATATTTGCCACACTCACAATTTAAATCAAAACAGTATGAGAGAAGAAGATGAAAAAAAAAGAGTTCGTATAATTGATTTTAACAGAATCCATTTAAAATTCCTATAAAATAAATATGTTTTATGCAGTTCCAAATCAATAAACAGAAAACGTTATGTGATAGTTCTATCTGTAAAATAATCAAACGATGAGGATAAATATATGTAATATATTTCCATTAGATAAACCAATACTTTTTTTGTGTGTCTTTTATAAGCTTGTATTTCAAAATGAAAAAAGAACATTTAAAACCCCAATGATTCCGTATTAAGATCAATTCCGAATGCAATTTTTTTTTTTTTTAGTTACAAATCAATTGAAAACTGCCAAATATCTGCTTAATGTATAGGCTTAAGAGATGAGATCGATTAAATTTTGTACAAATACAATACAGAGAAAAAAAAAATATAAATACAAAACACTGTTTTATTCACTTCGTTCACTCCATTGATTTCTTTAAATGATTCTTGTTTTCTCGTCGTGACCTTGTCGGACTGCAAAACAAACCGGTTTTATCGAATTATTTTGTCTGCTATTTTGCTATTCTGTGAGTATGATTTTAATAAAACATTTCTTCATAAAACGGACCGCAAGCACCTTTGTTTGCTTCCGAAGGCAAATTTTGTTAAATTTTTTTTTTTTTTCAGTGAAATTAAAAAGTTGATTCCAGTTTGATTTGTATCGTCATCGAATCGAGTCTTAAAAATGATTTCACTGTTTGTTTTATTATTTTCATTAATTTTGTGTGCTCAATGCGAAGAAATCAACTTTTCGGTAAATAAATTTACAATTCAATTTTATGTGGTAACAATTTTAGTTTTTCTGAAAGAAAAAAAAACGGTTTTGTATTTTGGATTTATCATTTAAATTAGACACCACCACCACCAGTGGCTGGTAATTTGGGTGGGACCAAAGCAGACAAAGTGGCATTGGCTGAAGGATATTTTAATACTGCCAAACCAGAACAAATGGCCGCCTATTGTGATGACAATCCCGTTTTAAAAGAAGTAATCAAAGTATACAAAAAAACCATTCAAACTCTAGTAAATGGATATTCAGTACATAAATCAATGCTGACATCCAATGACACGGAATGTGATCGCATTGCATTGGTAAAAGCCGATGGTATTATGAATAAAGCATTTGATGATACAACTCAATGTTTGATTGAATTCCGTTTAAAAGTTCGATCACAAATTGATTCCAGCATAATGGACATAAGAGAGGTAATTGTCACTAAACAACTGTATTTCACAATTAGATTTGTATAGTAAATGTGTTTGATTTCAAGGTTCCTGATGATACTCGTGCAGCCTTAATTTTACCAGTGGATGAGTGCTTTGAAAAAATGAAAATCGACACATTTGAAATGTTCGGAAAAAATACAGCACAACATTTAATTTGCTTTAAAAAAATTCATAACTAGAAATTAAGAATTTAAATTTGGTAAAACAGCAATTTGATTTGAAATAAAATAGCTTCATGATTTTTATTAGTTAATTTATTAATTTAGACCAGAATTGAAATTTATCTCTAACACATTCGTGGACAGTTTTTATCTTGGAAGTATTTTGATGACACCATACCATCATTTGCAAGTGCTTTTACCTTGATAAAGTTCAAAAACTCATTGGTTACTTCGGCTGGAATTACCTGTCCAGCTGCTGAAATGTTTAGCATTGTAATGTTTGGAACTTCTAAATTATCAAGTGACTCTGTAGCATAGAGTTTATGATGACATTCATAAAAATTGTATGATTTTGAAAATGGTGAGCAATGATCAACAAACTGATAAATCCAGCTCCACGGTGCACCAATTCGCCGAATGATTTTATATTTCCATTTGGAATCGATATCTTTTACCACCAAATCATCATTATTTTCGTCATTTTCCGATCGAATTTCCGATAAAATTTGAATTATTTCGGTGAAACTAATGGCACTTTTCATGCGATCAAAATCACTTGAAATCGACGAACTGATATCTGATTCGGAAAATTTTACACATGTTTTCCATTCATTTATCAATTCATTTCGGAATGTTTGTGCGTTTATTTGTGCGGGCTCAGTTGATGGATTTTTTCTACAACATTTTGGAATTATTTTATATTTGAATTACAATAAATAACGCACTCCATATCAATCACTAAATCACTTACGTGGAATTCAATTTTAAATCTCCAATCGAATTACAATCGAACTGTGCGAGAAACGAGTAACATGTATTAAACATCCAAATTGGAATTGAACAAAAACCATCTTCTGTACCATCGGCTAAAAGTTCACATATTAAGCCAATTGATGATGGAAAATCCTAAAATAAATTCCAAATACTTAAAAACAGTTATCCTCTCAATTTTACAGTTGATTGAAAGAAAAATATCTTTAAAAATGGAATTTAAGATTGAATATTAATCGTTAAGATTACCTTGGATATTGATGCTGCCATTACGGAAAACAGCTCCAGCCAGTGAATTCTTTCCCATTTGAGCATTCCACATAAGCTTAGAAATGCAAGCAAATCATCCTGCAAATAAACTTTGAATTTATAATAATGAAAAAAAAAATACCTGAAAAATCAACAATTCATGTTACCTGAAGCAAACCCAATGATTTCCATCTTACTTGTAAAATAATTCGTTCGACGAAATATCCTCTCCCAATCTAAAATTCAATTGCGATATTCCGAAATCGCATTAATTTGGATAAAACCAGTTATTTTTGACAACCAGTTAATATTGTACAGTTGCTATATTTCGAATGTTTATCATCACCTGTTTAACAAGCACCGTCAAATACTCTTTGGTTAAACACCTAAATTCGATCATTTGTTCGGTATTTTCTTCAAATCGCATTTTTGTTGGTGGTTGAATATCACTTGCGATGCACCGAAAGTAGTTAGCCGACCAGGAAAGTAAGTCATATGGTTGTGTTCGAACTGCATCTACTTGAAAATATTGGAAAAAAAAGAATCTATTTTTCTAAATTTAACCTTTTTTCAAACTTACTTTTCCCCATACCTTTTACGTATGTCATTAAAATGGAAGGAAACGTTTCGGGAACAATAATACGGCTATTTGATGATGACATTTTTTTGTTTTGTTTTTCAATTGAATGATGCCAAAAAAAAAACGTTGACGAATAAATTTTTGATTATGCCAACCAAATGAAATTGATGAGACATGAACTAGAAGCGAAGTTGGATAGAAAAGTGAGTTAATTGAATAGGATGAAATCGTGTTATTTGTTAACAGTGCGTGATTTCCAATAGCAACGGATCAAGCGATATGAACATGAACATTAAATATGGATGGTATTGGTATTATGACAAGCATGTCGGGGCGAACGGCCTGTGACGCGTTCTAACTATACGGAAATATGTACGAAATATATCAAATATTCGAAATATTTGAAATAATGACAAATTGAATGATTTTTTGTAATTTTGCCAAACCATTTTGAATATTTCAAAAATTCCAATATTTCAAATATTTCATTATTAGGTCCAAATGAATGGCTCTATAATTTTGAAACCACTGTACTTCACCACTAGTTCGACTATAAAGCGATTTGTTACGAAGTCAAATCAAAATCAGCAATTGAAAAGTAGACAAACATCAATGCTAGCTCGAAGTGCGAGCCTCGCACATTGAACTTTTAGTATTGAACACGCAAACTGAATGCACAACAATTCTAATTCCAGTCGACATATGCGCATTTGATGGTATTAGATTTGAAGGAATGAAACAAGGATGGATTATGAAACAGGTATAAAATTTGAAACAAAAAAAGAAAATAGAACGAATAATTGAAAGAAATACGCCAAATTACGTTGGCCTACTTACTGAAATGTTATTTTTGTGTAAACGATTATTGATAAAAGTATGCAAATGCTTTTGATAAGGATTAACCTTCTCACCTCTAGGCTACATTAACTTTGGTATTTAAAAACAGACAGAATAAATATTCACAGTCAATTCATGTTAGCTATTTTATTTGGATGTGATTTTTAACAATCGAATTTTTACAATAAAACGGCACAATGGAACGCATTACATTTTTGTTTTCGATTTTTGTTTTTGTTTTTCTATTTCATGTAAGTCTATTAATTACCGCCCGTTTTTTTCTTGCATAAATCCAATATAGTCCTTTAGTATAAGTGTATAATTTTTTTAGCCAATTTTTGCAATTGGCATCATTCACGAAGCTGACATTAAAGCATTCCGTGCCAAAAGTTATGTTAAACCAATCGAAGAGGTTAATGATTTAAATTCAAAATCAACCGATGTTATTGAGATTTTGGACAAAATTAAAGAGCTGGAAAAAAATGGCTTTGATATGCTCAATACAGTACCAGATAATGGTGTTGCATGTTCCGTACAAGTAAAATTCTACATCACAGCAATTATTGAACGGGCCAAAGAACAATGTAACTATTGCATTGTAAGACATTTAAAGAATGAAAATCAATTGGAAATGAACGTAAGTGGTTCGATGGTTCTTAATAAGAACGTTTAATTCTTAATATTCTTCTCAATTAAATGGTATTCAAATGAAAATGTTTGAATATTTTTAACAGGAAAATCAAAAGAACTGTTCATTAGATGCACTAGAAAGGGCACAGCATGAACTTGAGAAGCTCTCCCCAGATGTTGAAGAGTGTAGATTAACCAATTGATAAATTATTGTGAATGAGTTTTATTGTGTCATTTTTCTGGTTTATAAAAAACGGAATATTCATTTTCAGAGTTGATATTTTTTAACGTTTAAAATAAATGATTCTAGTACTGCATTTTAACTTGTTATTTTAGAGTGAAAATGATTAAACGTAGATTCAAAATGGTAACAAATGATTGCCAATTGTTTTCAGATCTAGCCAACAACTCAATGGTAATATTACAAAAAAGGGTTTAAACATATAATTTTCAATTGAATATAATGGAACTAAAAATGAAATCAATCTACTCAATCGTATGTTCAATGTTCAATCAAGTATAGTCTTAATTTTGACAGTTGCTTCTGTCAACCATTCAAATGTCAACATTCTCAATGTTTATATGGTTTGCAATAAAAATAAAGTATTTTCACAACAGAAAAGTTAAAAGAACAAAAAAAAAAACATGATTTTATATCAAACGCCAACGACTCAAATTTTTCACAATCGCAAGCAATTTCATGCAATACAAAAGGCACACGATGAAAGTATATCGGACTGGTTTAATCGCCTCCAAATGTCTGTTAGCAAATGTGAATTTTGTGACTTATCTGACTATATGTTTATTGATAAATTTGTTAGCGGTCTGAATGAAGGTGATTTCGTAAAAATTTCACAAGTCGCAAATTGGACATTGAATGAACTTGTTTTAGTGGTGCTTGGCAATGCGCACATATTCAACACCTCGCAATCGAAAGAAAATAACCACAATGAAGATGCAAACAATATACTGAAACAGATTAAATCCGAAAACACAGAGGTAGGCATTCAAATAAACAGACGCACGCGTCATGCTCGAAATATGTGAATCAATTCGAACATCTCTTTTGTATTTCATAGAAATGGCAAATTGATGATGACGAGAGTGAGCCAAATTGGGAATCAAATGAAGATTTTTTCGAAGAAGATCCCATTGAAGTCATCAAAGATGATGTTGAATCCGTTGATTCAAATGGCGATAGCACAATTCATCCAACCAACAAAAAGATAGTAATTATTTTCAAATAAATTTTACTTAAAGTGCACAAATTAATTTGAAATTTTATCAATTTCAGAGCCGTGAAGTGAAAAAGGAAAGAAATAAAAAGCATATTGAAAAATTGAAACAAACAGGCAGATACAATGAATATAAAAAAAAGAAAGCAGAATGTGCCAAACAGAGACGACTCCAAGTAAAAAACAATGAACAATATTTACCGCCTGAGATTCAACAGCATCTGGCAAATGAACGTCGCCGTGCGACTCGTGAACGTGTGAAAAGATGGCGTGATCGAAAAACCATAAAAATAAAACAAACAATCGAATCAAGTCACACAGTGTGAGTATGGAAATATATTCAAGCTAAGTACTCGTTTATCAACAGCATTAAAACTTTCGTGGATAACTTTCAGTTGGATCGAACCAGAGATTGAAGAAAATGTGGAAAATGAGGAAAATGAAATAACAGAAAAGATAGAACAGACTAAAACTTCAACAGCAAATAAAAATGCTGCCCAGCCATCAGCTAAACGAAAATCAGTGTACGTGAGAAAGCGAACGTTCGAATGTTATCAATGTTCATTAAAATGCTCAAAATTGTATGAGCTAAAAACTCATCTAACCATTTTTCATCCGATTGAAAAAAAAGAAGTGCTCATGTGTCCGCATTGCCCAAAAACAACGATAAGTCTAGAAGTGCTGAGTCGACACTTGAAACATGTAATGTATTACCAATTTATGATTGAAGGAAATCTTATTCCAATGTTATTTTGTATGAAATCACAGCTGGTTTTCACTCGCTACACTAAGAAATGCATTTTTTTTGCAAGAATAAAATAGTTTAATTCCATTTTACAGGACCACGGAACAGTTCAAATGCACAAATGTCCGTGTTGTGATGAAGAATTTACCAGACGTGGACAATTGACTGAACATCTAACAACACATCCGGATTATCGTCCGTTCATATGTGAAACATGTGGGAGCGCTTTTCGTACGATGTCCGAGCTTAATTCACACTTTCGCAAACATACCGGCCAAAAATCATACAAATGTGATATCTGTGGTTTGTTGCTGGTGTCGAGTTCGTCATTCAAAGGCCATATAATGCGTCACACTGGTGAAAAACCATACGAATGCAAGGTAATTCGAATCATTTCAATGGTTTTTCTATATAAATATTCAACAATCGTTTTGACTTTTATGTTAAACATTTGTATCATTTGATTTTGTGATAAGATGTGTGGCAAACGCTTCCGACAAGTGTCTAGTCTACGTAAGCATTTAATATCGATTCACAATCAAGGACAAAAACGATATTTGTGTACAACATGCCATAAACGATTTGCATCGATTTATCACCTTCGAATTCATACAAATGTTCATACAGGTGATCGGCCATATCATTGTCATTATTGTGCGAGTTCATTCAGCCAACCACCAGCATTAAAAGTACACATTGCACGTATTCACGAAAAAGATCTGCATCTACAAAAAAAGCAACAACAAAATCTCAACCAAAATATCGATCCGAATTTAAAGAGTTAAAATATGTGATTTAGTTTCGTTTTAAATTTTTAAATAAATTCCACTGGAAATAAAGTCTATTTTTAAAATCTATATGAAAATCTAGTCCGTTCATTTTCATTACACATCATACATCCTGACAGACTGACTCTTGGGTTTGACAGCTCCACTCTTATTATTGATAAACAAAACATTATTCAATGTAATTTGCAAAGCTAAACATTTTGCCAAATTCGTGGAATCACAAATATTTTATCCGTAAGAGAAGTTTTCATACATTTTCAAAATGCACGAGTATATAACACCATCGGTACCTGCATATTACAAGCGTAAAATATTCCATTCGAATAAAAGAGATGAATATGAAACAACCAACGAATGGTTTCAGCGTGTTTTTGAGTCTTTAAAAGGTTGTGAATTCAAAGAATTCACCGATTTTATGTTCATTGATAAATTCATAGCTGGATTAGACTATGAAACATTTCAAAAATATACCGTGACAACATCTTTGACCACGGATGAGGTAGTATCAATTGGATTTGATAATAAACGTAGTTATCAAATGAATTTTGATGAGGAATCAAAATTCGAAAGACCAATAGATATTGGTGATATGCTAGCAGGTGTTGATATTAAAGTGGAAGTGAGTAAATGTCCGTCATGTCCTTAGTAAATCACTTAACATAGTTAAAACAGTTGAAATATTTGTCATAGGAAGATGAAGTCGGTTCCATTGAGCCAGACAATAAGCCACAGCCAAATGATCGCATTGAAATATTTGATAACAAGATGGACAACCAGCATAATGATGAGCCGACTGAAAGTGGAACTGTGAAACGGAAAACCGACAATGATGATTTTATAGAACATCCACAAGTGGAGATAAAAGGTTTCAAAAGAGATAAAACCAAAAAAATCATTTGCCTTGATTGTGGTAAATGCTTTAAGCAGAAAAATTCCTACAATTATCATAAGCGAATGTGAGTGAATCGTCCGTGTGAATTCGATCAGTCTTTTTATGTCATATATCTCAGTTTTGCTCATTTATGCTTCAATTTCTTGCAGTCACACTGGCACCAATTTATATTATTGTAATGTTTGTGGTAAACGATTTGTCAAAGAAATCCAACTAAAAATGCACATGCCAACGCATGATCAAGACAATAAATTGCTCGAATGTTATTTGTGCGCATCGAAATTTGATCGGCTGCATGGATTAAGAATCCATTTTACAATATCACATACTGTAAGAACAAAACGCAATCTCAAATGTACCATTTGCAAAAAAGCATTCTCAAAGCAACAAGATTTGGATCTACATATTAAAATCGTATGTTTTTGTTACTTAACATTTTTATTGATTGTATGAAATACATTTTGGATTGAATGCTTGTAACACCAGCGATTGAAATTGCTTTCCGTTGATTTTTGCAGCACCGTGGTTTGATCGAGGGACATAAGTGTCAGCATTGTGATAGAGTCTTTGACAAGGGATCTACACTCAAAGAGCATCTCGTTGTACACTTGAATACCAAGGAGTTTGTATGTGAAACATGTGGACGTGCCTTCAAAACGAAGCATCTTCTAAAAAAGCATTCACACAGCCATAACGATGACCGACGGTTCAAATGCTGCGAATGTGGACAGGTACTGAAATCAACTGCAACGCTCAAGAACCACTTGCGACAGCACACGGGCGAAAAACCATATGAATGCCATTTATGTACAAAAAGATTTGTAACACGGCCAAGTCTAATTAAACATTTAAGAGTACACAGACAAGAACGACCTCATGGATGTACGGTGTGCACTAAGCGTTTCGCCACCACCTATCATTTGAAAGTGCATTTGAATACGCATACAGGTGCCAGACCATACGAATGCAATCTTTGTTCTAGAGCATTTTCTCAGCTGGGAACTCTTAAGGCACATCAACTCAAGGCACACACACAGTCAAATATCCCGTGTTAATAATTTGGTTCGATTCAAGTGAAATTGAAGTTATTCCACTGTTTTTGTTGTTGTTGAGAAGTCAACAAGAATTTAAAAAAAAATGCTTGATTTTTTGTGATTTGAATTAAATTTGAAAATAAAGCGTCAGAAATTCCAGCTGCTTTTTTTTTCTCAAACAAAAGTCGAGTTTAAGTTGTGTTTTTATTTGAATATTAAAAGATTATTTCCTTTTAAATAATTCTAGTACAACACAACAAACCCTTACTTTGACAGGTAGAGTGACATTTTTGTTTTGTTTTCATATAATTTCATCACAGAAATATGAATCGAAACTCAAATATCAAAATTAAATAATAAATTAAATAATATGATCAATTTCCAAATCCCATCTCCAGAGGCTTTACAAAGTCGCAAAATATTCCATTCATGTCAAAGAAAACGTACTGAGAATGTAAATGAATGGTTGGTGCGAATAAAATATTCAATAACGACTTGTGCTTACGAGCAGTTCAATGATATTATGTTAGTTGATAAATTTTTTAGCGGACTTAATAATGAAGATTTTGAACAGTTTTCACAACGGACTACCTGGTCAGAGGAACAGCTTCTTGAATTTGTTAAAGAAAAGAAATGGTTTTCCCATATGAGCAATGAAGACAACGACATTGACACTGCAAACAATTCAATTCCTCTGCAGGTGGAAAGGATTGTGACTAAGGACGAAATTTCAAGCGTAAGCATTTTTCAAATATGTTTTATCAATAATTTATATTTCCTCCGAATAAACAGAGCTTTCGTTATTTTAAAGGAATATTCTGACAATAATCCTGTCAATTCTAATGACGATCAAGTGTTATGCCACAGTGGAAGTGAATTTGATACGAAAATTCATGCCGACCGTGATGTTAATGATGCCAACTACCAAGAAATTGTAGAGGATACTTTTAGGGATACTCGCATAGGAATAGTCAAGAGTGAGAATGTTCCAGTTGATAACACCCCTTTACCGCAAGGTGCTGTACCTTCGAATCACAATGTCAAGAATTTTGTTATTCGCGTAAAACCAGTATTAAAATCAAACAGAACCAAACAGGACAAACAACAACGGTTTGTGTTAACTAACGTTGAGAAAATGTACTTTAAAACATTTGGTCACTGACATCTTTCACATTTTAGGTCGTTCATTTGTCTGATATGTGGGATAAATTGTTTTTGCCGTAGTAGGTTGGAAGTGCACATGCGAAAGCATGAACATATGAATAAAACATTCGAATGTCATCTGTGCCGTATGCAACATCATCGGATGCTGGGTTTGAAAGTACATTTCAGTCGAATGCATGTCGGAATTAAGAAAGAAAGACTACCATGTCCGGAATGTGAGAAAACTTTCTTAGAACAAGCCGCATTAGATCGTCATATTCGAATAGTATGTTGTCATCCCAAAAGCCAACAAAAAATGATCATATTAAAATTCACTTAATCTTATGCGTGTCTCATAAAATGAATTGTTTATGATTGTTTCAGCACAAGGGATTGGCCGAGGTGTATAAATGTCCCGATTGCAATAAAGAGTTTGAACTGCGTTGTCGAATGATGGCTCACCTGGCACGTCATTCTAATACAAAGGAAGAGCATATCTGTGAAATTTGCGGTCAAATCTATGGATCTCGTAAGCTGTTGAGTATGCATCGTCAAACACACAGTGAAATGAGATACAAGTGTGGAGTTTGTGGTCTTCTATTGAAAAATAGCAACACTTATCGCATTCACCAGAGGCAACACACCGGAGAACGGCCACACAAATGCAAAATTTGTGGAAAAACATTTGTTACGGCACCCAGTTACAACAAACATCTAATGGTTCATAATAAAATCAAGCCACATGCCTGTACAATATGCTCTGGCCGATTTGCAACTCCATATCATTTAAAAATTCATATGAATCGTCACACGGGAAATCGACCATTTCAATGTCAACATTGCCAAACTCGATTTAGTCAACCACAATCATTGAATACCCACATGAAACGTTTTCATAAAAATGATAACACTTCAATTAAGTTACTTACCTAAACTGTCATTTGATTTAATCCAAATATAAGTATTTTATAGCGATAAAACTATTAGAAATTGGTCGGTTGTTTGACTTGCATAGAAGGATTGGCCAATAGGCTGTTGTGAAGAGTGCAGTCGAGTGAGTAAATAAACGGTCGAACCTAATGACATATTCCTTATCTTTTCTAGTACTTCACTTCGTTTTCCTAGAATAATTACACTTTAACTGACGTTCATTTGAGTCAAATGAGTTGACATAATAGAATAGTTTATATTTGTTTGATTTGATATTGAAGTGAAAATATAAACAACATTTTTTTTTTTGAATATTTATAAATCAATAAACATTTTCAAAATGCTATCAACTCAAAATATTTATTCAGAATGTTATCAAATACCATCCGAATCAGTGCTTGAACATCGGAAGACATTTTATTTGTCACAAAAAGAAAATACTGAATCAAATCTGGAATGGTTCGGCCGTGCTCAACAGCTGATCGATGGTTGTGATTTCATTGATTTGGCTGAGTTTTTGTTAATTGATAAATTTATTTGTACGCTGCAAAAGGAGTCAGTTGAAAAACTAAGAGCTTTGCAAATATCTTCATCGAATTGTTTATATGACAGTTTGGCAAATGACAGCATCAATACTGAAACAAATAATGAGAATGAAGGAGATTATAAGCCGGATATTATTGTGGATGAAGAATCAAAAGTGGAAACTGTTAGTACGATTGGGATATTCTAAATATGAATTGATTTTGGAATGATTTTGATGAACTTGTTTTTTTCTTTCTTTTGAAAGGCGTTACTAATTGACAACAACACCAAAGATGAAAATGCTGAGCGTCCAGTTAATCTCCTAGAATTAAAATCCGAACCAAATCCTGAGCCGGAAATTGTTGAGCCGTTTGTAAGAAAGAGTGCACGAAAAAGAAAATTACTGGAAAAAGATAACTGGTTAAAAGTAGATACAAGAAAAAAACGAATTGAGAAAAAAACCAAAAAACGAAAAAAATATGAAAATATTAAAGGTTTCTCGATCAATGAGGAAAATCGAGTTGTTTGCTTAGATTGTGGAAAAACATTTGCTCATCGATCATCGTACATTTTCCATCGACAAAAGTATGTAAAGGATTTGAAGAGAGTTCTTCCATTGTCAATTTTAAATCAAAAATTTTAAATTTCATTCAAAATTTCTGACAATAGACATTTTGAGCATACGAACGCGGTGAAGAAAACTCATCGATGTGAAATATGCGATCGGGAATTTTGGACACCAGCAATATTAAGACGGCATATGTTCCAGCATAAATTAGAAGGAAAAACATTTGAATGCCATTTGTGTAGGTCTGCATTTCCAATTTATCGAAATCTGAGAGTGCACTTTTTTACATCACACACCGCGATTCGAAACACCAAATACATTTGCAAACAATGTGATAAAAGGCATACATGTCCCAAGTCTTTAGATGATCACATTCAAAAGGTAATTCCAATAAGTTTCCAAATTTATAACATTTACAACGAATTTATCAATTCCGTGTTCATTTTACCCAACAGGTACACGGACTTGAAGTGAATCACAAATGTCCACATTGTGACGAAGAATTTAATGAATTTTCAAAACTAGAGAGTCACTTGGAACAGATTCATGCTAAATCAAAACGCTTTATATGTGAATTGTGTGCGAAACGTTTCCCATACCGAAATAAACTGATGAAACATGTACGAGAAGCACATTCTGATGAGCGGTACGAATGTTCTGACTGTGGTAAATTGTTCAAAAGACGTCAATCATTTTTAATACACTATCGATTACACACTGGCGAGCGACCATATGCCTGTAATCTCTGCCCAAGGAAGTTTACTTCTGGTGCAAACTATTATAAACATATGCAAGTTCATCAAGGCATACGAAATCATGCCTGCAGTCTTTGTGATAAAAGATTTGCAACATCTTATGATCTACGAATACATACAAGTGTTCATACAGGTAAAAATCCAATTTTATTCATTTTTGGTTCTAACGATTCTAAGAGAAAAAATAAAACCAAAATCATTCGATTATATGTTGAAACAAAATGAAAACTTACAGGAGCCAGACCATTCGCATGTGATATGTGTGATAAAAAGTTCACTCAATCAGCCCCATTGAAAGCTCATAAAAGGAAAGTTCATCCCGGTTTCGAATCAAATACAAAATAACATTAATTAAACAAGAAACATGAAAACTGGATTTTTTTTATTCTTGTTCGGTTTTGATAATGTTATATTATAATTCTATGTTGTTCACACTTTATGTAAAATATAATATTACCTATGAAAAAGAGTAACCTAGGACTTTATCCTCATTTGTAAACAATATTCCCATTATTTCGTGTCAAAAAAATTCTTGATTAACTGTTTGCAGAAAATTTTGAGGCAGCAATAGCTCATGCAGAACCTGTGCGACTCATTTTCTGGAGAAAATATTGTGAATTGTATTGTAATAAAAAATTTAAAAAAAGAAAATACAACAATTGAACAAAATTGCTTAAACTGTTGATTTCATTTTCCACTAGATCAGCATATAAAATGTTCTACTACTACTCCATTGCCATTGATTTCATTGACATAGTAAACAATACAGAAAGCTGTGCTTGTTTGACATTCTCAATAGTAATATTTGTTTTTATCATTCATCACATTTATGGGAATTTCAAACAATCATTCCATTCATGTTATTTAAATAAATACATGAAAACATTCTTATGAGAAAAAAAAATGTCACACATTTCAAGTATAAATCCAAATCTTTATCAAACACCATCCGAAATGGTTTTAAAAAGTCGAAAAACATTTTATTCAACACAAAAACAACATTCGGAACCAATTTCAGAATGGTTTTGTCGAATTAAGGGTGCTACAGAAAATTGTAATTTCGGTGTTTTAACCGATTTTCTAGTAATTGATAAGTTTTTTTGTGAACTTGATGGCGAAGTAAGCCACTGGCTTCGAAATTCAGATACATGGTCACTTGACCAATTATTTCAAGCGATTTCAGACCAACCAAATTTCACTGAAAATCACAAAACTAACAATGACACACAGTTTAATACTACGATAAATCAAATTTTGAAAGTTGAATTAGATAATATCGTAAGTAATCTATAAGTCCTATGAAGACATTTCACGACAATTTGATTGCAAAAGATTTTTTTTACTATGATACATAGGAAAATGATCTTGATGATGATGTACCATTTTTTAACACAAATGTTGAGAGTATTAATTCAGAAGATGACCAAAAATTGTCTGATTTAAAATGCCAAATTAAGAAAAAGGAAAACAAAAATGAAGATATTTTACTCAATACGCCGAGCATGGAGAAAAAATCCGAAAAATTAAAATCCATCAAATCAGGGCAAAAGATCAAAGGTTTCACAATAGACGCAGAAGACCGGTATCATTGTTTGGACTGTGGAAAAAGTTTCAAACAAAAGGCCTCATACACTCAACATCAACGATTGTAAGCAGTACAAATCCATAAAAATGTTTTTTTTTTTATCTCTCAAGAAACAAGAATTTTTTTGTTAGCATTAATTGTCACATTTTATGTTCATTTCAGACACAGTGGTAAAAATTTGCTATATTGCACGATATGCAACAAAGTGTTCATTAAACCGAGCAAATTAAAACTTCACTTTCGCAAACATGAGCGTGAACAAAGTGTTGCTGGTAAATCGTTCGAGTGTCATTTGTGTAAATTCCAATTTCTACGTCTGCAAGGACTCCGGATTCATATTAATCTGAAGCATGTTTCAAATATCAAAAACAGCTTCCAGTGTAGATATTGTGATGAAGTATTTACACAGCAAACAACATTAGATGATCATCTTCGTTCGGTATGTTCCCAATTCATGCTTGACATACGTTTTATGAAGTACCTAAAGCTATCAGTGATTTGTATTTTCAATGAATATTTTGCATTATAACAGGAACATCAACTGAATATTGGGCATAAATGTCCACATTGCAACAAGTTGTTTGACCAAGACCAACTGTTGGACTTAAAAGAGCATCTGACAACACATTCAGAGATTAAACCGTTTATGTGTGAGGTGTGTGGAAATGCATTTAAGACTCGCAAGCAACTGCACATGCACATGACCCGGCATACAAACGAAAGAAGGTTAGAGGTTAAAAAAAATGTATCTAAATCGATTTATATCAATAATTCAATGATATTTTTTTTTTTTTTAATTCAAGGTTCAAGTGTGGTGAATGCGGTCAGATGCTAAAATCTCGTTCAAATTATAAGAATCATTTAAGGCAACATACAGGTGAACGTCCATTTAAATGTGACCATGATCATTGCGGGAAAACATTTGTGCAACGAGCAAATTACTTGAAACATTTGAGATGGCACACGGGTATCAAACCACACGGTTGCAACTACTGCAATAAACGTTTTCCAACCGCTTACGATATGAAATTACATGTCAATTCAATTCATACTGGAGCCAAACCGTTTGCATGCGATTTTTGTGATAGTAAATTCTCCCAACCCAGTACACTGCGAGTGCATAAACTTAAAGTACATCGATAATTGTCGTTGCGATTGCATATTGTTAACATTTTATTAGTCATTATTGTTGTAAACAAACGATGAAATCGTACAACATTAGTGTTGGAATAAGCCAGTTCAAGCGTAGTTCAATGAAATTCTTGCTAGTTTATTTTTAACACAAACACGAGCTGCTACGCGTTTACTTTTAGTGCGCAGTGATAACGGCACACAACATTAGGACACGGGAAAAAAAAACACGCGCTTTCGGCTTATGCGCACGCACACTCATAAAATCAACCAACCGATTGATATGCGACGTGAACGAAAACGGTGTAAATAGAACGACGAAAACAAAATTTAGTCCAGTCGTTCACAAACACAATCATAATATGCTCTGTCATCATTAGTCTTGTCACATTGCTGATAAAATATGTACGATTTTTAATTTGTGAAAAACACCGAAACGGAAAACATTCACTTTCGAACAGATTACGTTGAAATTCGTTTGAATAGTTTTTGCGTCATTTCATTTCACATTTTTTCACAAATCGTAGTTTGGCCAATTGAAGCAAAAAAAAAAACAACAACAAAATATGGCATTTCGTATAATTTCACCGAAAAATCGAATCACTGCTTTATGTCAACTGTTTAGTTCAAATCAATCGAAAATATTTGGAACATTAAATCGAAATGTTTGTTCATCGGCAACGCGATGGAGACGAGTAGCATTTCATTTGAGTGATATTGGTGAAGGAATTCGTGAGGTTGTCGTTAAAGAATGGTTTGTTAAGGAAGGCGATGTCGTTGAACAATTTGATAATCTGTGTGAAGTGCAAAGTGACAAGGCTTCAGTGACGATAACCAGTCGATATGATGGCAAAATATTGAAAATTTATCATGACATCGATGATACGGCTCTGGTTGGAAAGCCATTGCTCGATTTTGATGTGACGGATGGCGCTGATGAAACATCATCCGCAAGTGAATCGAGCAGTTTGGATGACGAAAAAAAAGAAAATTTGAAATCAACGGATGTGGATATTAAAGTTTTAGATTCATCAAAAATATTAACCACACCAGCGGTTCGCCGCATTGCCAATGAAAATAATGTAAATTTGGCCGAAGTGAGAGCGTCTGGTCCGAATGGACGAATTTTGAAAAGTGATGTTTTAGAGCATTTAAATATTATCCCAGCGACAAATGACAGTAATCGTGCCAAGCCATTAGTTGAACAGCAAACCGTGTCAAAAGCGATGCCAGAGCTCATGCGCACGACCGGCGATCGCATTGAGAAGCTAAAAGATGTACGCAATATGATGTTTAAATCAATGACAGCGTCATTAAAAATACCACATTTCACATACAGCGACGAAGTGAACGTCACCGATCTAGTCAAGCTACGCGACAGTTTGAAATGCGATGCTGATAATTATGGTGTGAAAATAACATTTATGCCATTTTTTATTAAAGCCACTTCACTTGCCCTGACCAAATACCCAATTATCAATAGTAGCCTTGACGAGGAAAATGAATCAATCATTTACAAATCCACACACAATATTAGCGTTGCAATGGCAACACAGATGGGTTTGGTTGTACCAAATATAAAAAATTGTCAAGAGAAAACGATTTTACAAATTGCACGCGATTTAAATGATTTGTTGGTGCGAGGACGAAGCGGTAAATTGACACCAGTGGATTTTCAAAATGGTACATTCTCATTATCGAATATTGGTGTAATTGGTGGAACATATACAAAACCAGTAATAGCACCACCACAAGTGGCTATCGGAGCGATTGGAACCACACATATTGTACCACGTTTTATCGGTGACAGTGATGCATTAAAACGCGTTCATTTGATATGTGTAAGCTGGTCGGCCGATCATCGTGTTATCGATGGTGTCACAATGGCTGGCTTCTCTAACGAATGGAAACGTTACATTGAGAATCCAAATCGATTTGTACTGCAATAGGGTGGGACGGCTTAAAGCACCAAACTTGCTTTGTTTTTGTTATGCAAGCCGAAATGCGGCTAATTCACTGGCTCATTCTATTCTTATCTCCAGTGATAACCGTTTTAACTCATTTACGATCTGATTGAATCATCATTTGTTATTCTACTTTTCTACAAATTCTGAATGCATTTAATTTTCTATAGTTCAAATTAATTGAAAACAAACAAATAATATTCAAATTAATTGAAGCATTTATTTTAAAAATCTCTTGCTGGTTGCTATTTTAAAGGAGAGAAATGTATCTTTAACAAACAAACAAACAAACAAAAAATAAAGTAAAAGTTACTTAAAATTGAAATATTGACATTTGTAGTTCTATTCTGATTTTCGTATTTTCATTCATTTGAATTTCCAGTTTTGAAACTGGCCATTTGGAACTGAAGTGGACAGACAAGGTAAAAAACGTACAAATTAAAAATTTATATTAAACACATGAACAACTTTGAACCATTTCGGCATAAATAATTAGCACAATATGGAGTTCAATGGAGGCCCGGTAATAACTACGGTGAATATTACTGTTAAAACAAAAACGTTGTTTGCAATGTAGAGTTTGGTGTGGTTGTTTTGATTAGGGTATGTAGCTCGCTATGCAAGTGTTTACATCTATCAATGTATGAAACTAGCGATTGAAATTTCCAGCTGAAATGGTTAACGATGTTTTGAAATATGGGGGATGAACATTCAACAATATTCACTGTTCGAACTATATGTAGATGTATAGAACTGCACACGGGTGACTGCGATTTCATTTCAAAAGTATACGATTGCTCTTTAAATGTTTATTAGATAAACGGGGCTCAAAAAGTGTCCATTTAAACTTTGTCTATAGCCTATAATCTATAGATATGACGCATGCCAAACATTTATGAATATTCAAACGATTTCATTCCCAAAATTTACATTCGGCTTCATTTCAACCGATGAATATCGTACGTGATTGTATGAATGTGTATGTTTGTATACATTTCAGTTTTTTTATATATGTTGTTCAGTTGGTTGGCATTCATTCACTGTTATCTATGCGCTACTCCTCGCGCTATCGGGCACACTGAGCACGTACATATATCCAAAATTATTCAGCATAAACACACAGTCGTTGTACGGTGAAATGGAGGGTGGTCGATGAATCGACACATACACAACATCACGCTGTTACGTGTGCATATACACACACACACACAAAACACAGAGACCTAGTGTGTCCTGGTAGTTGTAACAGTACAAATTGTAAATAGATGTGACATGGCATCGGCTCATTCGGCACAAGCTCGATGAAAAATATGCGTTTCGATGTTGAAATGCATTGAACATGAAAAATCATTCTGGTTTTGGTTGCGCACAAAATCACATCGCCACCGACCGACCAACCGACAACAACACTCAGCCATTTTTATTCAAACGATTGTGTATTGTGGAAAAAAGTTTGATAAAATCCAGGTTTTAGTTGGTTTTTATTTGGTAAAAGTGTTGACATTTAATACAGTTGAAGAGAAAATGTTGATAAACAATTGTGGTGTAACTTATCTCGTGGGGGAATCGATAAAAAATTCAATACAACACTGAGTAGTTGACAACGTTCCGTGAGCATTTAATCGATAATTTGTTTTTTTCGCATCGAAACAAAACAACCAAAATAACAAAAATTGAAAATATAACCAAAAAAAAAGTACACGCATGACGAATTGCGCTGTAACATAATTCAAATCGTTTTTTGTTTTGTTTTTTGTTTTGTTTTTGAAATTACATGGACATATTTGAGAATTAGAAATTCGCTGCTTAAATGACTTTACTAATTGTGTTGCTGTTTTTTAAATCGCTTTGTTTGTACATCCAAAATATTGTTTTGTATTGTTACGACAAGTTTTTAAATCCACAGCAAAAGTACTACGCAGGTGGTGCATCGGTGTCAGGTAGCTCTTATCAGCATCGTGGACAGCGGACATTTTCGGCTCCATCGAGTGCATTGACTAAAGCACGTGCAATCGAACGAGAACAATTGTTGGAAAAAATTCGAGCACGAAAACGGGCTGCCAAACAACGAATCTAACAATATATTTCAACCAAAGCAACATTAACAAATAATCAAAATTAAGCGATTTATTACGGAAATCAAAGTTACCTCAATTGAAGTGAAATTGGACAAAATTATTTGACTTTTGAAAAAAAAACACTGATGAATGTTCTGCGACAAGTGACTTAATCAGGACGTCTTTGCAAACAAAAAAGTGGAATAAACACAGCAAAGCAAAAAGAAACAAAAATTGTTTAAAGAATAAGACAAAATAATCAGAAAGAATCGTCAAACGAACGAAAAAGTCATCATTTTGACGAGTTAAACCGCATCAGAACAGTGAACGATAGTTGAATTTTTTTTTTTTGGAAGCCACCAAACTCGATGGGGTGCATTTTGTAATCGAATATATTCAGTTACACTCTCTCACACAGCACAGTGGCTGTACAGTGTAAATACATTGAATGTTCAACTGTATTGTTTTATCGCTTCAAATCGACGTCATGTGCACGACGTAATCACACGCACAGACATTACTGAACACAGTACAATTTTGATGATTTGAACATTTATTGTGTGTGTGGTGTGTATGTGTTTGTGTTTGTGTGTGTGCTACTGTGTGCGTTACTGTGTGCGTTTATCGGTCGCTTGGTTTGCTCTTCTGTATCGATGTGTAAGTGTTTCATAAAGTGAATGCGATTTCTTCAGCAATTTGTGGCACAGAGTTCGGCGACCCTTTTATTACACGCTAATACATAGCAAGCAGTTGCTACATATGATTTTGCTGAGTGTACAAACCAAAGAAAAAAAGAACCTTTCTTGATAAATTCAGCTTCGGCAATAGAACATAATATTGCTGCGATCAAATAGAAACAACCCCAAATCGATTTTCTTAGCCGTAGATTTGCCACCACTCCTCAGTAAAGTTTGGATGTGACGGTGTGCGTGCGTGCAATATACTGAAGTTATGAAATAGCATATTCACCAGCACTCCAATTTCGTCATAATATCAATCAAATGAAATAGTTGCAATAAAAATTGCGACAAACAATTATAAAAAGGAGCCACAATAAAGTACCATAAGGAAGAAGATTTGAGAAATAATATACGGAAAGGAAAAATCAATTGCAAATCATTTAAATCATTCACAGTCAACACGATTCAAATATATTAAATTACCAAAATAAAGTAGCGTCACCGATTGAAAAATGTGGTTTTGAACACACAGACAAAAATGAGTTTGTGGGTCAGTACAATGAATGAACCGATATTGGATATATTCAAGTGATTGAGCTGGCCTAACTCAAAAATCCATTCTGTCATTCAACCAGCGACTTACATTTAATCCGATTGTGAAAAGTGGTTGAATGGAATTCATTTCTTTTACTTGAAGTAAAAGTTTCCTTGTACGTTGGAAAACGGAAATTACTTTGCACTCAAACACATATACATAGAGGTGATTAGTGTCGAATTACCATTGAAACCGCAACACAAGTGCATTGTGTATTGTTCACCTATATTATAAAGAAGATCAAATAAAACACCAAGTGTGACATGGCACCGAAACGTCTTTCCATCAGCGATAATATGGAACACAATGACCATAACGACATACACCAATCAATGCAGCTGCCATATTCTGACCGATGGATTTGGAGCAAACGACATCGATCCCAAGAAGTTATGCTATCGGATTCAACGTATCGAAAGGGTAGGGTATTTTAATGTAATTATTAATATTTTTTTTTAAAAACCAAATTCTCATTTATGGTTGATTAAAACATGCGACCATTCACATAAAATACATTCCATTAATGTATAAACATAATCATAAAATTAGGTGCGGCAGGATTCAGCATGCAACTGTTTTTTTTTGTATTCAAATTTTCATGATAGAAAGTTTTTATTAAAAACCATAACATTGGGCTAATTATGCAGTTTTGTCCGTCCCCCATTTTTATAGCTTATTTTCATCCAAATTGGAGTAAAGGTACAGCAGCCGTGCGTGGAAATCATGCAATAAACAGTTGTCGACATTATTGGGAAATTCATGTGTCGCATCGTGTTTTTGGCACAAGGTATGTTCAATGTGTTGTGGTTAAAAAAAATATATTTGGTTTTTCTCTCCCAAACCAATTTCATATTTACACATGTTTTTTGTGTGTTGTTGTTCGTGTTAGCATGATGTTTGGTGTTGGAACAGCCGATGCACGATTGCAAGCAAACAAATTCATTAATATGCTTGGTGAGGATGAGCATGGATGGGGTTTGTCACACAAAGGATTACTTTGGCATGGTGGTGTTGCATTTCGATTTACCAAACGATTTGTTGAGAATCAAGCGACAAAAATTGGTTTATTTTTTGACGGTGTAAATGGCACCCTAACATACTACAAAGATGGTAAATGTTTGGGTGTTGCATTTCGTGGTTTAAATAAAATCGGAAAACCATTATATCCATTTGTAATATCAACGGCAGCCAAAACAGAAATGGTTGTCACCGAAACCAGACGTGATTTTCCCGATTTGAAAGATCGGTGTCGTGGTGAAATTCTAAAGCACATCAAACAGAAATTAGATATAGCCAAATTAAAATTACCATACGCCATAACGGAATATTTATCGGATGCGTATTGTGATGAACGACCATTAACACCGGTCGATAATTTTGATATATACAAAGTGTAAAATCCATTCCCACGTAATTGTTTTTTTTTTTTTTTAACGACATTAATTTTCAGTTATTTTCTGAAGAATAAAAGAAAAAAAATACATGTATTTTAATCGATAATTAAAAGCTAACAACGGTGGTATCGTTAACCAGGTATTAGACGAGCTAAAAAAGAAACTTAGTCACTAGATGTTTTACTCAAGTAAAATTAAAACCAAAACGAACGCGAAATAATGTGATTGTGTATGTTTTACGAATAAACTCAAAAACAAACAACAAAAAAATGTAATGTGTTCGAACACTTTAGCTAATTTAATGTGCACAATAGAGTTTAAGGATGGAATTGAATACACACACACACACACACAAATGATGAGTGAACTTAATTGCGATACGAAAATGTTTCGAAAATGCGTTAAAACTCATATTTTGTACGTGGATTCATTCAACCGTGCCATAGTCACAAAAAAAACTATTGCACACAGGATGAATTTGGTTTTTATTGAATCAAGACACCATACCATGATCATCAATCGGCGGTGTCTTGATTTTCATGAAGAAAAGAGTCATTCTGTGCAATTTTTCTTTTAAATTTTTAAATTACAAACCAACATTTACCAAAATTCCATTTAAGACTTATTTAATGAATTCCAATGAAAGTATTTAAACCAAAAAAAAAAACCATTCTAGTCAATTTTTGTTTGGGGTGAATAATTGTAATTTAAAAAATTTCAAGTCTAGTCAAGCTTAAACCAAATTTTTAACATAAAATTAGACATTTACAATTAAAAAAATAAACCAAACAAAAATGCATTTTTTTTTCGACTATGAACACACATTCGGTGACATAATTGGGCCATTCTGTGCAATAATAAATTTAACAAAGCATTTAAATATGTACGGTTAACTGTGGACAATTTGTTATTAGAATATTTAGCTATTGATAGCTTTTGATGGTAGAAAATCCATTTGATAAAAAAAAATGAAAATATCTTTAATGTAAAACCAAATGCTTAAAATCAGGGATTACTATGGGCTGACAATAGCAGCCTATCTGAAAATAGCAGCTGAAAAAAGCTGATATTGCCTGAAAATAGCAGATATTTTCCAAATAAAACAAAGGAATCCATTGATAGTCACACTGAATCTTTGAGATCTCACTTGATATCTCAAGGATTCAGTGTGACTATCAATGGATTCCATTGTTTTATTTGGAAAATATCTGCTACTTTCAGTCAAAATTTTGCGATATCACCTATTTTCAGCTGCTATTTTCAGCCCATAGTAATCCCTGCTTAAAATGTTGCCGCTAGTCATTCGAATATTCAGTTCGGTTCATAGCATTCCAAAATGCATTTTAGATACAGTTTTTTAAGCCATATTTATGTATAACCAAGTGGACTCATTTGATTGTAACTTACCATTTGTAAGCCTCCAATAAATTTCATACTTTGATTTTTTGTGTATTTCGTTTGGTTCTTTCATTTCTATTTACTCGTTTTTGGCACTCTGATAAAGTCTAGTGGGAGTTCGCCGCATTCAAATAACACACAAGAACTCACGCTACCTCGTTAGAGTTGGTTACCCCTAGGACAAACTAGGATGACTGGTAAAAAACAAGGTAAAAACTAAAACGCAAGTTTCGTTCCATTTGAATACTTTTATTTTATTAAAAGGATTTCGAAAGAAAACTGTCAACATAGACGTAATTCTTTCGCTTAATTAGTTGGAGTTGTGAATTAAATTTGCGTGAACAAACAATGTCCGGTTGGTTGATTTTCTTTTACTTTACTCACGGTTATTTCAATATGCGTGTGTTTTTTTTTTCAAATTTCAATTGTTCAATCATTCATTCGCAATTCTATATTGGATTCCAAGATTAGTTGTATTAATTATTTTGTGGTTGAGTTTTGGCATGCTGTAACGATTGTGTCATATACAATTTGGCCAACGATTGCGAGCAGAATTGTGAAATATGTTGCGAGTAAGTGTTGATTTGACCGGAAACTATCATAGAATTCAATCTTGATGGGACTGGCAATGGTCTAAATGCTTTCAAAACTTCTTCATCTGGAATTGGTTGTTCACCTTTAGCCTCACGTACTTTGTTTTCTTGTTGATTCTTGGCTAGCACACGTGTTTTGTCCTGTAAATGATTTGATCAAAGCAATTAATTTCAATGAATTTAGTGGAACCTTGAAAATCAAAACTGCAACACGTTTCAAAATCTATTGCTGACGTAACAAAAAACAAAATAAATCTTACCATATCTTGGCGAATGACAGCTTGTTGATACTTATTGAATTTGGTAGCCTCTTGATTCAATTCATCAACTCGTTCCATCAGTGTACGCAAGTGATTTTCAAGCACCGATGCAGTGCCCAAATCCAAAAAATGTGTACCAGACTCTTCTGGAATCATTTCATTGAGTTCCGACATCATAATATTGGTGAGTGGTGAATTTTTTATATGAATTGGAATTTCAACGAATAGCTTTTCATAGCTAATTTTCAAGTTACGTAGAGCTTCAGCAGTGAAATCACCCTCCTTATACATAGCAATCGCTTGTGGTGTCAAACGGTATGCTTTCAATGTAAGAAAACCGCGTCCGGATTTTTGTGTATCATAAATGACAACAACCGATTCTTCAATGCTCGTTTGATAGTGGTATTGCGATTCAAGCACTGGTAATGACAAAAAATTACCAACATCAGCACTCTGATACCAACCAACATGAAAATGATCAACATTAACACGACGCAAACGACGCATCATGGCCAATTGGTATTCTTCTTCATCCATGGTTTCATCGCCTTGTTTTGGGAATGGGAAACAGTTTGTGATTTCCAACGTTTTGCCGAATGCCAAACCGAGCAATGCTCCTTGAGCCAAATCAACATTACTTTGCGATTCCTCATGGCAATGCTTTACCATTTTCATTACAGCCTAAAATAAGAAATAAATTTCGACATTGAAAATGCATTCCAGATATTTTTTTTTTTTTAAATGAAGTGATGAGTTGCGAAAAAAAATTATAGACAAAAATACAATTGCGGTTGGAATTTGTTGATTTCCTAACCTATTTTCAATGGAAGCCATTGATTTGACACTTTCCCCACCTTGATTGTGTATGTGGTGTGATGCTGACGAATCGACAGCGTGTATCGTGTGCTCCATATTTCTGCCGACACACACACATTTTCAATCAACAAATTTCAACCGATTTTGCATAATTTTCTATAAAAATTCACATGATTTGTACTCACCAGGCCATCGCATTGCACGGAAGCAATGGTATTATCCGACTCCTGCTGACGTTGATTATTATTTCGGCGATTTTTTCCGGACATTGTTACACGACTTTATCACACTTGACAGTCAATTGAAAAGACAGATCGACACTAAATGTATATTGCATTTTGGGATGGACGACATGAAGTTGGCTACAAATTGCCAAATTGAACCACGTACCAGAGCACATTTCATATTTCATTCGTTTCGGAAAAAATCGCTTGACATTCAAATGTCAAACACAATCAAAGTGTAAATAAATGAATAGAAGCAAAAGAAATTTTTAAGCGTAGAAAATTACATATTTTTCGATTTGAGCCCATTTTTACGCGGATTTCACGCATACTTTTTTTTTATAATAAGCACGATGAGCTGAATCGTTTGAGATAATTTTTTTTTGCATATATGCAAAGAAAAATCTCTAGCATCGAAATAGTTGAAAAAAAACATACACAATTTTGATTTGGCAAAAACACACACTGAAAATATGAACAGCATCGGTGAGATTTTGTGTAAATATGTTGAATACAATGACCTCGAAAATGTGCAAAAGCTCTTGGATCAAGGTTTGTAATTGAATGTTTGTTGTGAACTAGGGCGAAAGATGAAAAATAACACGTTTGGATTCCATTTTTATTGAATTGAATGTCAAATTTTAGGTGCAAATCCAACACAAACTGCACTTTGTGGTAGAACAGCAATTGGAATTGCCTGCTTGAATAAACATGTCGATGTGTTGGAGCTGCTATTGAATGCCTGTGCGAATTATGAGCCGTCTCATTTTGACTATGACACTGGTGAAAGTGAGGCAAAAAAGTGGAAACGTCACGATCATGATGGTGATCAAACGCCCGAAGGAATGGACGATTTGCAATGGGAAGATGAAATTGACGAACCTAATTTAGCTAAAGAGGACACAGTCGATGATGAATGGTCGGTTCTCTATCGATATTATGCACGTATCATTGAAACCACAGGAGACTTATTAAATAATGCAATATTAATGCGTGATCCGCACTGTTTGGATGCATACCAAGAGGCACCACTTCACTATGCAGCATCGGTTGGTAGCTATGAATGTGTTGAATTGTTGCTTCGCCACAAAGCACCAATAAATGTAACAACTAGCACTGGATATACCGCTCTACATTTGGCCGTCGAGCAACCGAATATTGTTGAGCTTCTGTTGCAGTACAAAGCAAATCCAAACAAACTCACATATTTAGATCAAATGGCACCCATCCATCTGGCTACTAAAGTTGGCATCGTTGAAACGGTACGCAAAACAAATATTACACAATAAAAATTAGTTTTCATTGATTGTGATTGAAAATCATACAAAAATATTTCTATTGTAGATTCAGCTATTGAAAATGGCCGGTGCTCAGGTTGATATTACAACAACCTGTGGTCAAACGGCACTCCATTTGGCCACTGTTTTCGAAAAATTTGAAGCAGCCGTAAAACTGATTGAGTGTGGTGCAAAAGTGAATGTTCAAGATGAAGAAGGTGTTACACCTCTGTTTACTGCGATTGTGGTGAATGATTGTCGAATGGCAACCATGCTGTTGGCCAATGGGGCTCGATTGCTTCCAAGTCAACATTTACTTAGTTTTACAATAAGAAATCAAATGCGTGAAATGACACAAATGCTTGTTGAAGCCGGTGAAAATGTGAATGGACGTGATCCAATTGGATGGACACCACTTTTGTTGGCTATTCATAAACGTGATATTGCAACGATGGAATATTTGATTGGTCATGGAGCACGAATCAATGAAAATGCATACGTTCTCAAGGAATTGCATGTGGCCGTGCAACAATCCGATTCAATTGATGCATTTAAACAAATATTTCGAATTTTAATGCGACACCGTGTCGAAATTGACAGTCTGAATAAATGGGGCGAAACACCATTATGTTTGGCAATGCTGATGGAAAAATATAAAATTGCCGAGTATCTGATTCAGGAAGGTGCTAATGTAAATGCTGGTAGCCTAATCAAAGCTAGGGATTGTATGCTATTAGTACGTGAATGCAATAATATCAATCTAATTAAACTTTTTGGTAAGATTTTTTAAAATACATTCGGAAATTGGCTCTCGCTCTTTCAAATCATCCACTGAACACCGTATTTTTCCCATTTTCAGTAAATTCCGGACTAAAGTTAATTTGGTCGGAATTAATGAGCATTGTAAATAACCCAAATTCATACATCAACGAAACACATAATAATACACATCAACGAAGAAGCAACGTCACCGATTCACCGGATACGGAAGAAAGCTGTGAAATGTACCTTTTAAGTGTGCTAACCAATCCATTATCATTGAAACAGCTTGCACGAATTGTCATACGGAATCGACTGATTGAAAATATGAAAAATCATCAGTTCGTTAGGAACAATGTTTTATCAAATCCAAAATATCAATTAAACTGTGCACTTGAATCAAATTGTCCACAATTATCAGAAACATGTGCAAATGTAACTGCAATAGCCAGATCAATATCGAACACACATAGAACACAACAGACAAGTTCAATTTTAGAATGCCTTATTTGGCAATTGGATGTACCGACAATTTTACACTTTTATCTGTATGCATTTCCAGATTTACCGCCCATGCCTGGGCTTTTGTAAATGATTGAAACGAAATGATGTATTTTTTTTTTTTTTTGTTCATTTTTATCGAGGTTTTAAACTAAAAAACACATTTTATGCACGACACTTTATATTCGTTTTTGTGTGCATTTGGTCATCATGATTAGGATAATTCCAGAGAACAATAGAAATAAGATTAAAAGAAATTTCGAAACGACACAATCAATTTTCTTTTTTAATTTCAAGTTAAATCTTTTATTGAATGGAAAACGAAACAGGCAATTTTGATAAAAGGGTGAGTAGAGTTCTGATCGATTCAGATTTTTATGGTTTTGCAACAAATTAACCTTGACTTTGAAGCAAACTGTTTAGGGTCGAGATCATAATTCATTATCTTTAATGCAGACTGCTCAAGAGCCTTTCCAAATGTCAATGAAACTAAAATTCGATTGTATAGATTCACCATCATAATTTTAATCGCACTGAGGTTAGTGACATCATGAACGATTGAGTGCACGACTCACTCCAGACACTTTCAGTTCAAATTTACTAATTGTAAAATAGTTTTAATACTTTCATGCGCATGTCGTAAAAAAAACACAACACGTTTGGTTTCTATCCGAAATGTTTGTATTGATGCGATAAAAATAATTCCGTCACTGATTTTCAGTGATATGATGAATCATCAATACGTCAGTTGAATTCACAATTTTATTGATCTATTCAGTTGATGTGTAGAATTATCGCCCGTATTTTTCATGCGATAGCTCAATGTGAGTGTTGACTCACGCACAGTGTGTGCGTAAACTAAAAAAAAAAAACTCACTATCTACTTAAGCGACGTAAAATTGATCGTCCACACAAACAGTCGGTTTGTTTACATCATCCAATGTGTCTTTTAATCTGTCAAATCAGCTGTTTACTTACGGGTTCGCATTGTTCAATATGATTTGACACAAGATTAGTCTTGAAAACTATATCGGTGTGTCAACATCGACTAACAATTAATTGAATTGTTATTGTACCAATTTTGCACCATTTTTGTTATCATTTCCACAGCATTTATATACGTTAAAATATGTAAGTATAAACCGATATGTTTCAATCTACAGAATCACATTATTTTATTTGTGCAATCGGGTTTAAATATACACGTGAAACAAAAAAACTCACAATTTACTGTGCGACAGGCATGTGTGAATAAAAGCAAACACTATACCGAGCAACCTTTATAGACTTTGAAACCGTAATATTTATGGAAATATAAATAAAAAAAAAATACAGCGAATGTATAATGCTAGCCCAATTAAAAATAGAACTCATTTATATCCGATTGGACAGGCTCGCTAAACAAATTAATATTTGGTAGATGAATTCAGTTAGTTTTGTGACTCAGAAGCGATTGCAAGTTAAAATGAGTTAATTGAATTCTGAGCGGACATTGAATTCAGTTTTTTTTTTAGACGAGTGGTGTCATGTTGATGATTGAAGGTGATTTTTTCAAAAAATAAAAAAGACATTTTCAATACGTCGAAAAAAAAAATTCCACAAAAAAATAAACAAGACCGGATCTGGTAAACATTCAAATGTAGTATTTATTTTGTGAAGAGGTAAAAATAGTTTTGAGACTCATGGCGTATAAATTAATTGTAATTTTGTTGAAAATCATTTAATCCGCAATGCGTAATGCAAATACTACATGAAATGAAGAAAGAAAATCACTTACAACAGCGACTAGAACAAGCGATTTATTTTTAATACTGATCGTAAAATTGGGATTTCAGTGCACATTTTTGAATACTTTTCGGTTCGTGGATTACATTTTTTTTTTCGGCACCAATAAACAAAATCAAAACACTTGTCTACACTCGTCCATTCGCGCGCGCGCTCAGCAAACCAACACCCATTAATCATTTTGATCGTGATGAATACGCAGTCACTTTTACAAACTCAGTAAGCAACAGTGTGATTCAGTAAGTGACAAATGCTCAATTTGTCTTAAAGAATAATTTTAAACACGTTTTAACCAACATTATTTGATCAGTTTTATCAATATTATGTTCAGCATTAGAACTATTCTTGATGAGAATTTGTCTCTTGCGTTGAATATTTCCTTGTTTCTGTGTTTGACCTGAATATTTATCCAATCCCAAACAGTTAGTAACCGACTGTCTCATTTAAGTATTTGATTAAAGAAAAACCATACGGCGCTCGTTGCATGTTAAAATTTATGTTCTTCTTCTTCAAAAAATGACGCACGCCTACGAATGCAAATGTTGCACGCAGCTCAATAATAGCAATGTGCACATCTACACTTCGATACCTTTCGTTTGGCATGTGTGTGTATCTACGTACAGAAGAACAAGAACATGAAAACTTGACATTGACTTTAATGCAAAAAGATATGCTTGTAGCGCTGTATGAGAAAAACTTTTGCGGAATTTGGTTGGAAAATTGTTGACGTATTCGAAAAAAACAACAACAATCGCTTGGTTCTTTAAACTCATGAATCTATTTTTCTACCGAGAATATTGACCCCGGTTTGCCTCATTCATTTTCATAAATTACAGGAATTAACCGAAACTGTGCAAACAAAAATGGAAGCGAAAACAACCAGTAAGTCAAAACACATTTGATTTATTTGAAATGAATGAGGATAAATTACAGATTTTACATTGTTCTTTGTTGCATTTTTGTAGAAGAATGCGATTCCATGGCCGCATCGAAACCAGTAAAAAGTAAGGCCAAATTAATTTCGCCTCAGTTATTGGCGTGCAAAATTGAAACGAACACAGTAGAAATGCCGCCAGCATTGCGACAACGACATATTCAATTGCAAGCGCTAAATGCCACACGAATTAGCGGTGAATTGCTATCACCGCAACCAGTTACAATCGAATCAGTTCAAAATGATCTGAGGCATCGAAAAAAAGCCGTAATTATCGAAGATGTTAATCATTCAAGTTCTACGGGTAATACAACATCCGATGATGATAGCGGATCTGATGATCATGGATACTTTGAATCATACCTAGTCATTGAATTTTCACCAGAAATTCAAAAGAAAACACTACACTGGATCATTGATAAAATTCGAACAAAGGTGTCAAGGGGTGGTGCTGGACTTCTTGTGAGACGTGAACCGCAAACAAAGTAAGTTACAAGTGATATTCACCCTTAAGTGTTCAACTTTTGACCAAATGCATGGCGGAACTGATTAGAATGGATTTTTCATCCTTTTTTGTTGTTGTGGAGTGATATTAAGGAAACAACTGACCGGTACACTGCTATGACAGTTGGTTGTTCTGTAGCATTCAATTCTTGTACCATAGATTTCCATCAACATAACAATTTGAATAAATGAATTAATTTAATAAAATTTATTTTCAGCGCCTATCAAGGTCTTATTATTCACATCTCAGCAGAAAACTGTAAATTTCTTCAAATTGCTGATGAATTGGAGCTGATGAAACCAACCCGAAGTGGTGTTATGAAAAATTTCAATATTTCCTGTTTGGATGACTTTTTTATCGACGACTCAATGGCCATTGACAACGTTTTAACGTTGGCCGATCGACAAATGATTATCAAACATGCAATTGATAACATCAAAGCCACTGAAATTGAAAGATTTATACCAGGATATGAAAATGTCATGCTATATCACGGCCAATCGTTGATAAATGCATGCCTCGAAGAAGGTCTCATTGTCAATATATTCTCTCTCAGAGATACAGTTGAGTCATTAGCAAACATTGCCAAAACGATAGCTGAATATCGTTTGCTAGCTGAGCTAGGTGATGAGTATGCGACACGCGTTCAAACGAACTCTGTGTATGCGGCGCGCGCACCCAAACGAAGTGTGTGGACGCGTCACATGCTCGAACGAAGTGTGTGTGAACGTGACACATGCGCTCGCTTGCGAGTTCGTTTGAACGCGTGCCGCATGCTCAGTAGATAGATGATTCAGCGAAAACTGACCAGCTATCATTTTGGCAATGTTTGGTCATTAGTGAATTCATTACTTAAAAAAAAAAGAGCTACCAAAACCAAAGACTCTACTTTCTTTCCAGGAGTATCTAAAGAAGCTAAATCCATGGTATTCCAAATCATTTCATTGGCAACCTCTCAACCGAATTCGAGACTATTTTGGTGAAAGTATCGGCATTTACTTTGCATTTGTTGGTGAGGACTGTTTGAGTAAAAAAAAAAAATCAAAGTTTTTATATTTATCTTTGTTTTTGGATTTTTTTTTTCGAAGAATATCACACAATAGCGCTCATTGTGCCTGCAATCTTAGGAATATTTCAATACTTTTTGAGCGGCAGCTACGTGCCATATTTCTGTGCCTTCTATGTGATTTGGATGATGGTTTGTAAATTGAAATTTAATTGAAATTGAATTAGTCTTATTAATTTAGATCATCTGGTGAATGAATACAGTTATGAATGATGACGTAATTTATTCGTTCTACCATGTGAATATTATTTTAATGAATATTTCGTTGAAATTATTAGCTATTTCTTGAAATTTGGAAGCAAAAATGTTCAGGTCTAGCGTACAAATGGGGAACAATAACAATGACAAATCTCGACATACCTCGAATTGGATATTATGGTAAAGTGTCCAAAGATCCTGTGACTGGGAAGCGTCAACCTCAATATCCAATGTGGAAAACCTATGCAACGATGTATTGCATTTCATTACCATTGATCATCATTTGCATGTTGCCAGCCGCATTTTTTGCACTCACTCAATTTTGGCTGGAGGATAAAGTTTTGGCAGCAGTTGGTCCAGATTCATATTGGCTATATTTACCATCAATTGTTGAATCGGTGATCGTTATTTTATTTTCAATTCAATATGAAAGATTGGCCACGTGGCTCACGGATCTGGAAAATCATCGCACTCAATCTCAATACGAACGACACAGGTAAATTTATTGTCAGCTCAGTAGTTACAGTTTTTACTTATAGATAAATGATTTTTTTTTTATTGAATTTGTTTACAGGGTTATAAAATTGATCCTTTTGGAGTTTGTGAATAATTTTTTATCGCTATTTTATATTGCATTTTGGCTTGGTGATGTTAAAATGATCAGTAATCAACTGATGACACAGTTGATTGTGTTTCAGGTAATTGCAGACTCCAATGAAATAAAAATATTTTGTGACAAATCTATCGTTGACAAAGAATTGTTGCTGTTGTTAATGGCTTGCTGTTGCTAATAATGACTTAAATTTGACATAAATGTTTCTTCTTTTGTTGTAAAGATTGCACAAAAATTCACGGGAACTTTGCTGCCGGTGATCATGCCAAAATTGTATCAATGGAAACACTCCTTTATGGGCAGCATGACTTTGGTTTGTATAAAAATTACTGTAGAGAAAACTGAAATAAATAAATTTGATGCTCTTTAAATAGGTGGCTAAAAATGAATACGACGATTTGAATATCATTCACTTGTCAAAAGATGATACTCGGCTTGAGCAGAATCGCACGGAGAGTACTTTGCTCGAGTACAACAGCACTTACGAAGACTATTTGGAAATGTATATACAATTTGGCTATGTGGTTTTATTTGCATCAATTTCACCATTTGCCGCCGTTGCAGCTTTAATCAATAACATTATTGAAATGCGAATCGATGCATATAAATTATGTTGTGTGTTCCGTCGACCATTTGCAAAACGTGCAAAAAATACGGGCGCATGGCTGTTGGCATTTGAAGCGATGATTGTGATGTCAATTATTACAAATTGTGGTTTACTCTATTTGCAACCGGAAATACGTAATTCACCACGGCCCAAAGAACAAATTGTATTGGAATTTGTTATAGTTGAACATATTCTGTTGGCAGTTGCATGGGCTTTGAATAAAGGAATACCGGATCGACCGTGGTGGGTGCGGGTCGCACTAGCCAAAACTGACTATGAATCCAGACAGGCGGTCAAACGTGAAGTAAATATCAGACGAAAATTAATACGATTGAGTTCTGAATCCTGACTTCTTAATACTGTGATAAATGCCTAACTCTTCTAACGCTCTATCAGTTTCAAGCTACAACTAACTAGTTTATCCTAAGAGGTAACCCGATCCGCACATAATTTATCATTAAACGCACGTAGTCAATTCACGGGGCAAAGGTTTTTCTGGGGGGGTGGGGATGGCAAAATGAAAATAATATCCAACAATTCAAAATCCCATGGTTTTTTTCATTGCAGAATGCACAGCTCACAAGGAAGGTGCTGTTTCGGCGATTTTACAGTCTCCGTGGTCGAAATAAAGCAGATTGATACTCACTCGTTCCAATCAATCAACTTAATTGTCTTTTTACATTTTTTTTTATTTATTCTGGAAGTAAATTAGTTGAAATGCAATTGATTTATATTGCAAAAACGTAAAAAAAATTGTTCAAAACTAACTGTTTTTTACATAAATTGAACATAAATTTGGTGTATTATCAAATCCATTCAAAATAAATCTATTTATTTAGCTCAAATTGAAATTTTTAACCAATACAACACTACATTTTTCAGTCGTTTGAATTATTTCTGTGAAATGAATGTGTATTCAAAAAAATGTTGGGCAACGAATGAAGCAATGGGTGGAGAATGGCTTTGACAGAATTTTGATTGTGTGAACAAATAAATAAATAATTCGGCAGAAACTGTTTCTTGGAAAAATGTAGTAAGTATCAACTGTATGTAAACAAATTGGTCCGTTTTGTGCGTTGTGTTTTTGCACATAGCACACATTTCCGTTGAACTGCTACGTAGCAATCGTGCGACCACATTGACAACTGTAATAAAACTGTTGTTTAACTGAGCGCAGCATAAGTATGTTGCCACCAAGACGTCAATGTATGCATGCAGCAGATTGTATTTGAACAGTAAGCATCGCAGATATTTTTCGTTATTAGTTCATTACGTCGTTGCTTGTAAAAGGTGTCGGTTTTGCATTCGCAAAGTTAGTAGCGAAAAAATTTGTAAGTTGACGAACAAAGAAAAAAGAATGACAAGTTTATGGTCAAAGGAATCCAGACAACGTTCCGGAATCTACACTGATCTATTTGATGATGTTTCGGAACGATTAAAAATTGAATTCGTCAAATGGGATCAAAAATTGGCAATTGCAAATTGGAAACATCGCTTCTTGTACATGATAAATGAACCAGAAAAAAGCGATTCAACTTCACTTGGTTTCATCAATAAAGGCAACGAATACTTTGAACAACAAGAATGGCGTAAGGCAATGGAGCTGTACAATCAAGCTTTGTGTTTTGTTGAAGTGAATTCATCGCAAATGAGTAGCTTATATTCAAAACGTGGATTCTGTTTTTCCAATATGAAAATGTACGACGAAGGATTGCACGACATGGAACTGGCACTAAGCATGAAATTGCCCGAAGAGGAAATCGAAATGGTTGAACAAATCAAAGCTAACAATGTACAGTTGCGTGTATTGTACTCTCCGAAACCACTAAATATACCGAAATTAAACTTTCAACCCAGCCAAATGTTTCCATGCATGGCCAACGTGCTGGAGATAAAACATGATGATTCTACCGGTAATTCGTTCATCATAGCAAATGATGACATTGATGCGGGTCAAACGATTTTGGTTGAAGAATCATTTGCATCGATTGCGAACGGATACGACACCGCCTACTGTTTCAGGTGCTTGAATGTGGTTAAAAATTTCATTCCATGTTCCAACTGCACCGATGTCATGTTTTGTAGCAGTGACTGTATGAATGAAGATAACGTTCATCGGATTTCGTGTGGTGAGGCTTATCATCGAATGCCAAGCAACATCAAATTCATTGTTCAATCCATTTTGCAAGCAATTACTTTATTTCCATCGGTTGATGATTTGAAGCAATTTGTCGAAACGCATGTAACACTTCATCCGGGTCAATCATCAAATTCGGAAGATTTTGGACAATTGTGGAATTATGGGCTATTCCTTATGCAATCCACAAAAACGGATCTACCAATGTTACTCGTTTATCAAGCATTTACCACACTGCTAAAAATGTCATCAATCAAAATTGAATTTGACACTCGAACGAAGAAACAATTTTTAATGCATTTGGTTGGTCATCACACCATGGTATTGATGTGCAATGCATTTGGCGGTTTTGAAACCGATCAAAATCAATACATTTCAGCCAATATGGCCAATGTGATGCCACTGTTCGAACATTCATGTACACCGAATTTGGTACACTTTTCACTTGGGAATCGTGAAATTGCCATGACAATTCGGCCAGTCAAGGCAGGTGAACACTTGTGCTACGACTTCTGGCCACAAGATGAAAACAATGAAAATCGAAAGGAGCAGCTTCAAAGGTATTTTATTTAGCTATTTTAAACGTAAACAGATGTGATGCATCATATATTTGACAAATTGAGAATGAGCACAAAATATAAGTGATACATTTCATACCAAATTAACAGAGCATAATATGCGTATCCGCAATGTGGACTGGATATGTGTTCAGATTCAGTCAACATCAAAACAAAATAAATAGTTTTTGGTATTTCGTTCTTTGTTTATATTCACAAGAACATCAAATTCAGAATTCTAAATTTCAAGTATAAATTACATCGTATTTCGCTTCATTTTATTGTTTATAAAATGAATACATTCAAGCTAAAAGATTTTAAACGAAAAATATACATCCAAATTTGACATTGAATATAAAATTCCGTCGAACAACACTGGCTTCAGTCATATAGTTGCCGTCCGTAAATACATCAACAACAAATTTCAAGGTAAAAATCGCTTCATAGTGTGCAGAGGGTTACGATGGATGCTATCGTACCGAAAATATTGAGCCTTGCTATTGAAGCAAATCAATTTATAAATATCGAAAATGTACAACAGAAACAACAAGCTGCAAGAAGGTTACCCCTTGATGCATCTGATGCGTCTGATACAAATTACTTTTTTACCCTTTTACCCTACAAATACACTTGAACTTCACCTTGTTCCGATGGTAAAAACGGGTAAAACTGGAGTTTTTTTTTTTATAATTACTCTAATTATTTCTTTTGGCATCTTTAGGTATTATGGAATCGAATGTGGATGTTCCAAATGCAATCCAGAGCAAGAGCGCAGGAGTATTGGTGAAAAAATGGCCGCCGATCCCACATTTTTCTTTGTGATGAACTATAAAAAATATTTTGATAACCATTCACCAACATTGTTGAAGCAAAAATGCTACAATTTCTTGCAAAAATTCAAATATGAAAAATGGACGAAGGAAGTTGATGTTGTTACCAAAGCCTACATTCGATGCTTGATTGCAGATATTGACCACAGGAAGGTCCAACTTTGAATTAAAATTGAAATCAATGATTCATCATGATTAAATATTAACGAAAATGAACTAATTTTCATTATGTAACTTTGACATCCATATTTTCAAATCTATGTTTTTTTTTCTTCAAAAAACTGTTATTCATAAAACAAAAAATATATTTAAAAGAGACTTAATAGTAGTTTGAGTCTCAAACTAGTTGTCAACGAATTTCGGTTTGAAATTTTTTCGGAACTCGTTGAAAACTCTATAATAGTATTTTCGCCCATTTAAATACACACAAATTTAATTGAAAATTCTTTTCAAAATATGAAAAGCTCCGCATTCCATCGTCTTGGTACAAATTATTGTGAATACATTCCCAAGGGACTAATAAATGAAATGACCTAAAGTAATCCGCTTGTTTTATTTATTTACATCATTTTGAGATATTTTCGAATAAAAGCCAGTCTCACCACTTTTCGCAGAGATCTTGATGTGTTAAACTATGGCAACTTTAGTCATACGAACGATCGCAAAAGCTGACGATATGGTCCCCTTTTCCACGTGCATCTTCGATTTGTTAGTATGATGAATTGGATTAACAAAAAGATTGAGGAGAGTTAAAAAAACCAAATCAACACTTATTTTCAATCATGTTTATTACACATTTCGTTCACCGAACGATTGATAGAACTATATAGACAATTTATGTAACATCGAATTTCATTTTGTATGAGGTTCAATCAATCGATCCTATTCGGATTAACCACAGAAAGGTTGTTTTTCAAACATATTTCAATTAGTAGTATGGTTGAGATGGGTTCAATCCGGCGATTTATCCTGGTGACTGGAAAAAATGAGCTGAAAAACCTTTGTGCCGATATTTTGAAAGATATTTGAAGTATTTACCGAATTTTCAAAATACCTATAAAATGCTTCAAAATCAAATGAAAATAGTTAAATACGTGGTATTTAAATACATGATGCTTTATTACATAAACAAATTCCAGTTTTTTTTATCCATTGTTTGCATCAGCCAGCAATATGAAATATATTTTAAATTGTACACTGTATTACAATAAATAATAATCAAAAAAAAAAATAATGACGAAGAAAAATGTCGTGTTTCTATTTTACGGGGGGTGTAATTTGGCTTTCATAAGCCATCGACCAATTGTCTTTGTTTTTGTTTTTCGTTTATCTCCGAAGAGACAAAAACACTTAGTCGAATTGATTAACTGGAATTGCAATAAAATACTTTAACAAATCAATTTTCGGAAGAATAAGTAGTTGCACACACATGATTACTTATGAGTGTAAGATTCTCTCTCAGATTATTTGTTATTTAATTTACAAAATGAGTTTGACCGAATTACACGTTTTTTTTTTTAATTAATTTTGTTTTAGAAAAAGTTGTTTATTTTTTTTTTAGTATTTTTGTTGTTATTTTTCCATTTCATTTTGTTCATCGAAACATTGCGATTACGTGTTTATAGGTCGACGTAATTTTATTTGATTTTTTGTTTTGTTTTTAAATTTAGTAAATTGCCGTGTTCAATTCAATTGCAAATTGAAAATATTTTGATAGAAATGCAAATCTATTACACCTTTTAAATATATATTTTGTATTCCCTATTTAAAATTAGAAAAAAAAAATGAATAATAAGAAAACAATTGAATCGAAACACACATCAATCGTACATTCATACATTCATTAATTGTGTGTAAAAGACATTCATTTTGATGGTAATTAACAGATTTATTAGAGTCAAATAAATCGCATTTGTTTTCACTATAAAAAGCAAACTATTCTGAAACAGCAGGACACATTTTATCATCTTGACTTCATCGCCAATTTTTCTTCGATAGCTCTTAATATCGAATATATTTCTTTTTTTGTTGTTGTTGTTGTTGTTTCGAAAATCTTTTATTGTAATTCGTCTTATATTTGTTGGCTTACAATCCATCTGCATTTTCATTTGTCGCTGTTTTTAATTTATGTTTGAACGAAAAATTGTGATTAAAAAGCAAAATAGAATGTTATTGATAAGTTAAGATGTGTCCACATCATCGGTATTAACTATTTCGAAATCTTTATCGGTTGAACGATGTGAACTCTCCGAATCACTGTCTCTTTCGACTTCGCTGGAACTGCAAATTAGTCGGAATTCATATCAATGAAATTTTGCTGTATGCACAATATTGATTGAAATAAATTTATGGAAATTTATAATCTTACTTCTTCGAATTTTGGTCGTTTTGTATTTCGCTTGGATCGTCATCAACACCGTCATCATTTGATATCAGTGCATCAACTGATGGAACAATTGTGCCGGTTTCATTTTCCTTAATATTTTCGATCTTTTCGGGCTCCAGTAAAGTCACATTCGGATCATCTTCAGCATCACTGTCCTTATCTTTTTTGTGCTTCTTCTTTTTAGATGCGGACGATCCATCACGATATTCATGCTGAAATTTCGTATCAAGTATAAATGTACTATATGACAAATTAAAATGTAAATATACAATTTCTCTAGGTGTGTTAATGTGTCCGGACAAATAGTTTGTCATGTTTAATTTCAAATTTCTATAGGAATATTAAACGTATCACAAACGCATTCAAATTTCGTTCCACCGTCAATACACTGAGGATCTTTTATTTTTAGAGTTTTGATCGGAAAAAATCTTGTGGTGTCATACATTCTGACGCAGAGGACTCCTAGCCCCCAGAGCTAATCTTACCTAGGGGCTTGGAACTATACAAATTCGTAATCTATGCGCACTTTAAAATCCATGTTATAATGTGCATGTGGTATGAGAAACACGTTGTGGTTTATATTAAATGTATCAAAAGTATTTCCATAACTAGAAAACAGGGCATATAATCGAATGAATTTGTTAGCTTGAATATTTTTATGCGATAAATTGAAATAGAACAATACATTCCATTCTACGTAGTTGTCCGAAGATTCAGTGCGAACTTTCAATTGATGCCAAAAGCAACATGGACTTTCAATGTAATTCATTTGTTGCACCCTGGATTTATTAGTCAAAGGTCAACGATATGTGTAGTATTAGCTTTGTCACTTTCGCTTTGAAAACCTCCACTATATATACTGAAAACAGCGCTTGTTTTGATGTAAATGTCAAAGAGTAACATGAATGTGATTGCTCTTTATCGCATAAAAATATTCAAGCTAATAAATGTATGAGATTTTATGCCCTGGAATAAACTTATCATTATTAGATAAAGTCATCAAGTAAGTCACGTGTTTCATTTGAATTGTTTGCTTGTATATTACAAGCTTATATAAATTAGCAAGTCTGTTGCTAAGTTAAGCTTATTGATATTGAAATAGTTGAGAAAAAAAAATGTCAAAATAAAAACCTTACTGTATAAAGTGGCCAAAATGATGCAAAGAAACCAACGTCTTCGGTAAGATTCGGAAATATCCAGAGATGATGCTTTGAACCGGTCAAAATCCATACAATACAAAACACAATAAAACGTAGAGCGGCCAAACCAAGTATAAAGACCAAGAAACCAGCAGCCGCAATACTCAAATAATAAACACCTTTCCGTATCATTGGCGGCCACAATGGGAACAAACAAACAACGATTGCACCAACAACCACCAATGCGCCGAATAACCAGTAATGCATTGGTATTGGATCATATATCCAAACATATGCTTCAGCACCATCAACAAACACTTGATCGGGATGCATATCCAAGCGAATCTTTCGTTTTTTCTTTTCAGCTGGTTTATCCATTTTCGTTGCATCGGATGCCAAACCGGTTTCCGTGTCATCAGCACTTGCTTTGTCATCTTTTGATTTTTCAGCCGTTTGACGTTTTCGTACCGTTTTTTCATCATCCGATTTATCTTTATCGGAATTTTTTTTACCACGACGTAGTTCGGCATCGGAGACGGGGACCTTTTTGGCGCGATGGAAAAACTTATGCGCCAACATTGTATCGAGAAAATCGATAGCAATTTCACGGGTTGGAAAGAGGCATTGGTCTCCTTGTGCGAATTTTGATGCCATCAATGCATCTAATGCTTTGGACGCTATGATTTTTTTTTGTTTTTTGGTTTTTGGAATGAAAAATTTAGCCATTTTGATAAATGTGTTTCGAAATTGGAAGCGATAAAATTCAGTTGTATAAAAACTCACAAGTAAAATATTCCACATGATGGTTTAAGAATTTGGTTTTTTTCGTGGGAACATTCTTTTTAATCCATTTGGCGATGTCATATTCCTCTTTAGCTGGTTTTTCAACTTCCACTTCAGCCCCACCGGGACCAGTGTATTCCTATAAACAATCAAATAAAACACATTATTAAAGTCAAACAAAGTCTTTTTGACAGGATAAAATATCGTTGGTGAACCTAACAACAACAACAAAAATAAATAAAACGAGCCAAATTGGCTAAAGTGAGAATCAAAATAGAAGCCGATGACACATTTGATGAGTGTTTATGTGTTTCAAAAATACACTTTGGTCCGCATGCGTACTAACATCGACCCCACAGAAAGTTCATTAAATTGCATAGACATCGATGTTATTACGAATCAGAGAGAGAGTTTGTTTTGGGTTTTATTTCATACAAATTGTGGCACTTCACAATGGCAGCTCAATGCATTTCGTCATATGTTTCTTGTTTTTGTAATGATTTAAAACAACAACAAAAACGATATGGTTGAACCAAACGGAAAATTGAACGATAAATTTTGACACGGTACGACACAATTACATACAACGCATTTACTATCGCAATAGAGACTAATACACACAATTTGCTAATGGTTGTGAACGTTATATGGACGCAAAATTACACGTACACCGCATTCCATTGACTCTGTTCAACGAAATAGAAAAATGCGTGCGTATTTTATTTGGATGAATTTTTAAGGCGATTTGCGATGAGAAAATCAACATATATGTTTAAACGAATCAAACGAAATACATTTCAACCGACATTATTTGGTCAGTTTTATCAAATATGTGTTCAGCATTAGAAGTATTCTTGATAAGAATTCGTCTTTTGCGTCGAATATTTCCTTATGTGTTTGACCTGAATGTTTATCCATTTTTCGAATAGAGTTTTATTTGTTTCATAAATTTATCTGTTTTTTAATTGTTGTTGACAATGCCAAACATGCCTTTTAAATTGCGTCAACCAAAATGGTAAAAAAAAACAAAATTGAGAACGAAACAATTCCAGACCAAACCAACGGATTTCACTACCAATGCAAATGGTGTTTTCTCTCTTGGTGATCTCATTTGATATAGTCATTAGATATATGCATTTCTATCTCGGTAAGATAGTGTGCATGTGTCTTTTTTTTTCTCTTTATATCTTACGAACGAAAACAACAGATGCCATAAATGAATCGCAAAAAGAAACAACCAATCCAATACACGGAGACACGTAATTTTGATATTTTTGGATCCAGTCTGAAATATGAAAATCACGACGCAAATTGCCGTCATCCATTGGTGTTTAATCAGTTGCTCTGTTTTCATTGTTCGTGCTGTTTTTTTGTTGTTGTTGCTTGCATATATACATTGCATTGATATTTCACATCAAACGCAAATAAACTGCACACAGATGGATATTGGTAAATTGAAAGAAAAACAAACAAAAATCATTCAAATCTCGTAAAATAAAGTACAAAAACAAAAAGACAACATGAAAAAAAAACAGCAGATGTCATCAAAACAATGACGATGTGTGGCTCTCTTTCATTCTCCGTTAAATGTGAATTGACCCGAAACACGTAGTACGAATGTTCTCGCAATTTAACACGACACACAAAAACTTTATTTGCAACGATCGATTTGTTCATCGATATTTTCCTGTGTGATTGCCACTCGATTTTTATCGATGAGCATTTGTTTTTTTCTTTTCGTTTCGTCATTTGGTTTTCAATTAACATTCGATGAACAAAACTTACATCTTTTCGTCGTTTTGATCTTTTCTTGTCCGACATTTTTTTGCTAGCAGCAACTCTTGCGCTTGTAACAACGAACACTATTGCGACGGATGAGAAATTTTCAAGACCGTAACAGCACTGGCACAAAAATATTTTACTTTTTTTCTCTCACACTCCGTTTCTCCTATGTATTGTTTTTAATGTCTATTAGATGGCAAGAGACTTTGGAAATTGGTACACAGACATAATACGCGCACTTCGTGGCTAGTGACATTCAAATCGCTATCGCGCACCACCACAACACACACATATAAATTCAAGCCACGATACGATATATTTGCTGGATTTTGCTTTGGTGTTCCATTTGACATGGAATTTTGTACCACATACAACGCCATCTGGGGGTCAATATGAGCCACCATTCGAAAAACCAAAGAGAAAAACATTGGAAATTGAAATTGAAAGACAATCGTACCAAATCAAAATTCGACTCTTAATGGTTTAATTAATGTTAATTTTGTGGATTCTTTGAAAGGTTGTTCTCAAAATCCACAAACCATCTGATGCAATTGTCTGCAATAGTTTAATTGGTGGGATCACTTCCACGGAACTGAACTACCATTCAAATCATTTTGACAGCTGATTTCACGTGTGTTATGGTTGTCTTTTTTTTTGTGTGTGTCAAATTCGAATAAACATTTGCGAACATTTGTAATAAAAGCCGATTCATTCAATAATATTGATAGATTTGTGTTAGAAAAGTGCAGTATAAATGAATAATTATGGTTTTCCTTACCTTTTCCAAGCTGTGTAAGAAAATTGACACAAGTGTAAGAATATTGATCAAAGCATTGAGTAATTCAGCAACGTTTTTTTTTTATGCTAAAATCACATTTTCTGTTATAGTTTCTCAACAAAAAGCATCAACTAAGGTTTATTGATTCACTGCGATTGACTGTGAAAGGTGGTCATGGAGGTAAAATTGATACATTTATTGTTCATCAAGTGTTTTAACTTATTTATGACATCATAAGGTAATGGATATCCAAAATATGGTGGTGTTGGTGGACAAGGTGGCTGTGTTCAATTCGAAGCAGTGGAAAATAAAACGCTTACTGCACTTGCGAAAAAGTAATAAAACGGGGTGCTAGCAAATCTTTTGCACTTGGAAGCTAGCTTAAAAGCCATTCTAATATTTCTATGTACTAAATTCGTTATAGGTATAGAAAGTCACATATTAAGGCGCAATCGGGTGCAGATAGTTCAAAAGCATCCATTTTAGGGCGTCGAGGCAACGATACTATATTGCAAGTTCCCACCGGACTTACAATTTATGATGAAAAGAAACAGAAAATTGGCGAACTGAATAGTCCTGGCGATACGTGTTTGGTAGCTGGAGGTGGAATTGGTGGATGCTCAGGAAATAATTTTTTGGGAACACGAGGAGAAGAGCGTGTCATTACGCTTGATCTTAGATTAATTGCTGATGTTGGAATGGTACAGCGTGATAATTTATTCACTAGGTACAGTTAGCTATGTAACAAGACTGATTTTCTTTGCATCTGTTTTAGGTTGGATTTCCAAATGCTGGCAAAAGTACACTTCTCAAAGCGTTATCACGAGCAACGCCCAAAATAGCTGCTTATCCATGTAAAATCATTCAATCCATAAATATCAAGAGGACCGACACTTTATGAATTATTGTTATTTCAGTTACAACTCTACGTCCACAGATTGGAATCATGCAATATCCAGATTTTCGGCAAATTTCAATAGCCGATTTGCCGGGTTTAATTGAAGGTGCTCATATAAACATTGGACTGGGTCATAAATTTCTAAAGCATATTGAACGAACCAAACTGTTGCTGATGGTTGTTGATCTATTTGGTTTCCGAATGAGTGTTATGCATCAGCTTAGAAATTGCATTCAAAATATCTACGCACTAAACAAAGAGCTTGAGCTATACGATAAGGAACTTATGGATCGTCCTTGTATTTTATGTTTAAATAAAATTGATGAACATGGTTCACAACAAGAATATGAAAAGATCAAGGACAGAATTCTTGATTTGAAATGTAAGTATACATGTTTACAAAAAAAAAAAACAATTCATTGGGCAGCATTTTTATCATAACACACTCTACTTTCTTCCATTGAATAGCTAATACAGATGGTATTCCAAAAGAACTGCTATCGGATCGATATCTTCAATTTGACGATGTTCATGTAATTTCAGCGAAAAATTTGATTGGCATTGATCAAGTGAAAACATCTATACGTGAAACGCTCGATAAATATGCTGAATTACAAATAGACGATGATTCAAATCAATCAACATCAAACAGTAGAAAACATGCCGAAGAAACCACTTGAATTGTTTTGTTATTTGTAGTCTTTAAAATTGTATTTGTAAATTACAAAATAAATGAAATTTTTCTTTCGTGTTTTGACATGTGAATTTGCAAGAGAGAAACCAATTTTTTATTTCGAGACCAATTTAAGAAGATCAATAATGCCATTGGCCGGTGGCCCGGTACATATGACTTGTATTCTTGGCATACGTTATGATCCATCTAATGTCATAGAACTTTTTAGGTTAGGTCGAGCTAATCGGACATCAAATTTGAACTCGGCCGACAATTTTACCCTGGGAAATAATTTTTTTTCCCCTGTCAAAACTTTACCCACATTTTCGTTAAGTAGTGTATTTTTTTAATTCATTTTTCTTGGCGATTCATCTACTTGTTGTTATTTTGGGGAGGATTATGAATTAGAAATGTTCACGCCTAACCGTTCAATTGACTATGCTTATCACTAACTCCACCGCGCTTGAGTCATCTCTCATCGTGCTTAAATTTTGACCAGAGATTCAGTTCCCTATGGGAAATATTTCGCCTTTAACACAAATGAAAACATCGCTACATCATATTCTCAAACTATTATCACGGCAATAAAATCGGCGGATGGTTTTCAATTTTTCAACAATCTGAAAAAAAAAGAAATCGATAGTATGTGTAGCGTTTTGTTTGTGCCTTTATTTATTTAGCTTACAGCTGAGTACAATGAGTTTGTTAATTTGATTGATTTTTGTATTTAGTTTAGTTTTAATTTAAAACGTAATCCATATTGCTAGTTCCCTTTTAAATTGATTAATATTTATTTTATTATGTGCATTGAGTACACCGTTCACAGCTACCTTGATATGCTAGTTGATATGTAATGTTTTTGTCATATTCTATCACGGGGCTGTATAGACTCTGTGACTGTTTTGCTATCAAGAACACACTTTGACACACAAAATTCATAGCCTAGCTGGCGCAGTAGGCAGCGCGTCAGTCTCATAATCTGAAGGTCATGAGTTCGAGCCTCATGCTGGGCATTCAATTTTTTTTTTATTCATTTTTTTTTTATTTACGCTTTTAGACTATAGAGATTTTATCACCAAAGAGTAAAATAGTCGGTTTCTAATCTATTTGAATTTGTGTTGGAGATTTTTTCGCATATTTTATGATAATAACTATGACAATTGTTGAGTAAATAATAGATTCCTAGATATACTCTTATTGAAATTCTAATAAGTGAAATTGAAAACACGTACCCAGTTATTCCCGTAATTTCAGAATTCAGAGAGAACATATGGACTTATGAGCTGTCTCTTATCGCCTCTTCAATTCCTAGAATGTCCGTGAATGACTGTATACGATATATGATTCATAATAATTTGGTATGGAATTATCGAGCCCTTTAACAATATGCATTCAATCTTCTTTAAGCAAAAAATACTTGAAATCCAAGATTTTTTTTTTCAATTTGTTTATTTAATGGATATGTATATAGTTAATTTTCACATTTGTTTAAATTTCATCATGGAGAATTTTTCATGCGTTCATCATAATTTTATATAGTTATGTCATATTTACACAAAAATCCACCAAAAAATATGGGAAACTATTTATAAATAACATATATAATTAGGTGCATCGTTAATTGACTTAAGCATTAAATTACAACACCCCAATTTGCCATTCCATTTGGCTATTGGCCATTTTATCAATACACTCTATCTAAACATTTTGAAAAACAAAAGATATAAAAATTTGTAATACATTGTGAGATTTGTTGTTGATTTTGTTGTTGTTTTTGTTTTGTTCTTTGTTAATTTTGGCAATCACTTCATTTATTAGTTATCATTCAATAGTGGAAGTTCGTCTTCAATATCATCATCTCCACCGACCCCAATTCGTTTCAAATATCGGTTTCGTATCCTTGGGCTCGAAGATGTTGCAGCATTTTCAATCGGATTAATATTTTCCGCTGATTCGCTATTTATCAGTTTCTCGCTTGCATTGCTCGATCTGGAATTTAGCCGAGATATAAAAGAGAATTTGAATATTAAAGAATCTAATGAATGTTAAATATTATAAAGTATTCGAAATATTCGAAATTTTCGTCTGGAAACTTACACTAGCGCTAAATGCAGCTCCCGTTCATACGGTGTCATATTCAAGTTGCCATTTTTGCTTGAGTTGTAGATCCAGATGACCACCGTTGCCAGAAAAGCGACTGCAAAAGAGAAATTGATTTGTGATGAGCATGAGCAAATCGATAGGAATCATTCCAATTTATACTCACTTCCAAGCCAACAAATGAAGAATACTTCAAGCGTGAAATAACCACCACGGTCCACAATAATACCAGCAAACATTGAAACAATAGCAAGGCCAAGATTTTGTACAGATTGACAACTGTAAGAAAATGTTATTTAGATTTCGAATTCAATTGGATTAGAGATTAAAGTATTGCTGAAAACCTACATTCCATATGCCGTGCCAAGTTGATATTCTGGAACAATAAGAGCAACAAGTGGCCACAAACTACTGGCGAGCATTGAATAGGCCAATCCCATTGAGATCTAGGCAAGTAAATAACAGTACGTTTCCGTTATAATAACATTCACCAAACGAGTAAAATGCTCAGGGGACTTATTGAGCTATCGCTATATCGACTTAGCGGAACTGATTATTTTATATTTCGAAAAATCAAAGTGAAACTCACCATACAAGCATATGGATTAACATATGTAAATGCAAGGAACGAATGTGCAACAATTGTTGTGAGAACTGATATCAACATCCACGATACATTTCGTCCGGTTTTATCAATGACATATCCAAACAATGGGCTTGCACCAGCTGAGATAATGTATACTAGTGAAGTGATAAAATTGGCATCTTCCGCAATGAAATCGTATTTTTGCATAAAAAATACCCTGAAACACATTTGATAAGATTGGTTTTTATTTAATGACTTACGGCACCCAACAAAATCTTATGCATTTCCTGTCTACTTACTTGCCCAATGCAATAAATGGAAAAATGGCCACATAATAAGCAACACAAATCACGCTCACCATCCAAAATGACACTTTAAATGTTTTAACATCGCTCAATTTAGCAATTTCACCGCCAGGATTATCATTTCGCTGTAAAACTCTTTGTGCCCGTTTGTCAAGCCATCCCAAGAGTACGGCACAAGTGAATGACATTAAACATGTTACAAATGAAATAAGCATCACAACACCGAGACACATGTGCCCTTTGTACCATTGATTCATATACTTGTAAACGGGTTCCATGACAATAAAATTGACTGTACTTCCAACACGTGCAAATGACAATTGCAAACCAAACACCATATTCAATTCTTTTCCTTTGAACCAAAGTACAGCATAATTATTTTGGGCAACGGCAAGCGATTCAGCTCCAATACCAAATATGAATCGTCCAAGTATCATCATCCAAAATGCATCAAGAATAGCACCAAATGCAACAATTAATTGACCAATCATTAAGATGAACATGTACAAAATGGTTCCAAATCGTATACCAAATACACTATAATTTGAGAATAAAAATGATGCTATCAACAAAAGCCAGACAAACAAAACAAACAAACGGATCTAATGGATAACTAACCGGTCAAGCAAAAAGCCTCCAATAAAACAGAGCACAACATTCGGCCATGAATAAATTGAATACAACCAAGTAAATTGTGCTGTGGACATATCCATATCCCGCATAAAATAGTTTTGTAATGCCCCCGGGTTGTCATAGCAGAAATACGAAGCTAAAATTGAAGAGTTCATGTTAAGAAAATCGATTCTTGTTTAAAAAAAAATCTATAGGAAAATCCTAGGGAAAATCTTACCGAATCCAACTAAGCACATTAATATCAAAGCTATGAAGCGATGGCATGTTGATGAAGGATTACAGCAAGCGGTACCACATCCTCGTCCGCTTGCATCCAGCTCATCATCAATGTATGTTCGACGATTTCTCTCTTCGTCATTGTCACTTTGTAGTATTGGCGTGGATAATTCGTCATCCACACCCATTTTTTTTTGTTCTTTCTTCTGAAAATAATTGTATATTTGGTTAACGACAATCAATATAAACTGAACAGAATATGGAAGTGTCGGATGAAATCATTTATTCACCGCTTGATGTAGTATTAAATTAATCGTTAGAAAAGAGGGGCGGAAATGAGGAAACAAATCATTCGAACAAATCAATGAACAATAAATTGTGATTTAATAATGCGAATAAATTTCCCCAAGAGAGGAATTCGATGCATTCAATACAAAATGACTAATGATAAGGGACCCATATAACGAAATCGAATCGATTTGATTTTTTTGTACGTTACAAATTAAGAGGACAAGACAAAAGTTCGAATTAAGAAAAGGAGTACGATTAAAATATCTGCGTCGTTTCGTCTCTCGTAACAATTTTTATGTGACGCCAATCTCTGTGACTGTTCAATGCAATGATATCATGAAAACGGTTTTTGTCCTCTTTATCGAAACTCGATCCGGCAATACGTGGTTTTTTTTTTATTGCTGTTACTTCTGATAAGTGTACCGCGTGCAAGCACAAAAATTACAAAATTACCGAAATGCGATTTTAAATTATCACACTAATTTCGGTTGAATTCTGTTTAACGAATTTGATTCACACGAATGCGAATGCGCAATTGATGGCACAAGTAACGATTAATTTATAACTAAATACCATCATTCGTCTGCCACCTAATCTAAATTTGCGATATTCTCTTCAAAGAAAATGTTTTGTATTGCTGCAGTTTTTTTTTCGGTTTCAAGTGAAGTTTGAATGCAATTATTGATGATATTCAAAAATTATGCAAAATAAACGATTAGTACACACGTCGATTCGCGTGAATCTCAAAGGGGCAATGTCTTACATTAAGAAAAAAAAACATATGCTTGTTTTCTTTGCTGTTTTTTTCTTTGTATTCGTTGAGCCATATGGAACATGACAAATAAAGTGTTGTTTTTTTTTTTCAATGATAACGTCATCAAAATTCAAAACACTGAATTAAACTAGATTCCATCGCAAAATATAAATTGCAATGAAATTAGATGATAATTTGCGTATTTCAAATATTTAAAGATAAGTTGACATCAAACAATAAATTTATAGCACTTGAACCGACCTTATGTTATCAACCAACTATCAAAGTCTCCTTTTATTTTTCAGTGTCCTCGAAATACCTCCAAATACAAATTTTCTGGATTTTTTTTTTGCTTTTTAATTTAGAAAAATATGTGCAATTTTCTATGTGAAATTTCAATTCAATACATTAGTGTAGGTCGTACGCAATATGTGCACCAAAGTGATATTGAGCTGATCACAGTTTTCAATTAGTTCAGATAGTTAGTAAACACTGTTCACATAAACATTCGTTCCCGTTCGAACAACTGGTCATTGATTCTGTCATACACATACTAAATTCAACACTCATTCGAGCATTTTTACTTAGAGTTGCTATTTGTTTTGACACTCTATTTTCTTTGGATATAAAGACTGGAAAGTGACAGCACAATACAGGCTTTATTTGGATTTTCATGTGTGTGTGTGTGTGTGTGTGTGTAGTGACAGTAAGGCTCTAAACGCATCCATTGGACGTATTCTATGTGAACATAACCAAACTTCTGTTTGTCGATAGAAAACAAAATCAAAACAAAACAAAAGACTGAGAAGAATGACGAGCAAATTTTTCAATAATAATAAATGAAAGGCGAATCTTTTAAGCTATTTTTGAATTCTTTATTGCCAAAACAAAAGCTCAATATATATGTGATATCAGTATTGGATATGGAATAAATTAGACATTTAGCCGATAATTTCGCTTTTTAATCGTTGCAATTTTAGCGGAAGCAATTGAATCATTTCCTTGCTAACACCCACTTCAGCTTTCATTTTTTCACCAATTTCATCATTTTTCTCGCACAATGCCACAAATTTTTGGTAATTTTCCAAACAAGTTGATAGATTTGTATACTGTAGCTGCTTGTCGGGGGTGATAAATTTGTAACTGATTCGTGCTATTTGAAAATGTGAAAATGCAATTGGAATCATTTCATCGACGGTAATGTCTGGTTTGAGCTCTTGTGTTTTTGCTTGAAAATATGTTGAAATAAATTCCATGAAATTATTTCGACTCTTTGTGATAAGATCGTTAATTTTCTTGAGTGCATTTGGATTGAGAATTGAATCGGGTAATTTTTGACTTTGTTCAAATGCTTCCAATTTAACATCAAGAATATTTGAATATGCACTTCCCAATTCGTACAGTATTTCACGTACAATATTCATATAAAATACTTTATTCAATAGTTGAAGTAGATCTTCCAGCAAATCCACGCGTCGCTTATGCATTTTTGCTTGATTTGATGGATCACTCTCAAAAAATGCCAAATGTTTATAGACCATTGCATGATCTTGAACAATTTTGGAATATTCGGTTGCTTCTGTGTCAGCGGTGTAATAGGATTTTGCCTTTTCAATCCATTTTATGGCAGATAAAAAGACTGGCTTTGCATCATCCATGTCGAGAAGGTATCGATCAGTGATGACATTCTCATAGGCTTCGTCAATTTTTGTACCAAACGTTAACGGCTCTGACACATTCAATCTTTCAATATCTGGAAGTGAAATTTACCATTAAAAATTATTCATTTCCCCCCCATATACGGGATAAACAATATTGAACTAGATATTTACTAGGTTCGTCCGAATCGCTCAGCAAACGGTCACGTGAGTCTGACATTAAATTCAATGCATATTTCACCCAACAACGATTCACATCGGCCAATCGATGATTGAAATTATCTTCGGCTGCTTTCTTTTCATCGTCTGTCATACTGGGTTTTATCATAACGGCCTGATGTTCCAATAGAATTTGAGTGGCAGCTGCCAAGTGATGCCTTGCCTGAAAGTGCATTTTTTTTCAAATTATTCCATTGATCAGAAACGGTAAGATTAAAAAAATTATACCTCCTTATATCGATCATTGGTACAAAAGTATTGCGACAAAGTAGCTGCATTCAAAGCCCAATCAATTGATTCGAATTCGTTGAGCAGTAGCTGTTTTTTTAGCGTTGTGTGACAGTAAATGGCTGATTTTTCCAAATCACCCAAACTTCCAAATACTTGAGCCAAATAAAATAGCGTCATCACATTGTTTTTTTCCAATAATTTTTCACCCAATCCATTTTCACTTTTCGAATTTCGATTAAACACATCATAAAGTGAAAGTGGCTCCAATTTACTCTCTTTAAATGTATTATAACTGATTTCAGCACGAACTAGAAAATCTTTTGCTTTTTCAGTGTCACCACGATTCGTCCACAAAATTCCACTTTCATTCAGTGCAGCAACAACTGAACAAATTACTGCCGGATGTGTTTCACAATCTTTCATTAAATCAAGAGCTTCATTCAAATAGATTTCACCCGTTGAAAGTTCATCGGTAAAAACATGCACTTTGCCCAAATCAACGGTGATACGAGCCAAAATGAATTGCCAAATTTGTGTATCGTCAGATGTTTCCGTTTCATTTTTCTGTTCAATATGGTCTTTGACTGTTCGTGCCAATCCCAATAAAATATCTTTGGCTTCATAATGTGATTTGTATGGCTCGGTTGGTGGATCAAGCTTACTTTTTTCCGTCACCAATTCTTCAGTTTTCTCATATTTTTCCTTTATATCGATTAATAATTCTTTCAATATTGCCATTTTTCTTGTTTTACGTTTTTTTTTTCACTTGAACACGTTCCGGCTAAAATGTATTTGTTATGACTCAAATTTGTTGAAAAGTGTGTAAATCAATAGTAAATGTCAAATTGAAATGGAATCGTTCAAAGAATTCGGAAAATATTTACAGTAAACCTGGGATTGTTTGGACATGAAACAGGTTCAAAGTCGTTTTTTTTATTCATCAGTTTTCTTAGCTAATTTGATATAATACACAGAATACATAGAACTCATGTAATTTGTGACCTTGAAGGATATGAAGTAAGACAATATTCTGTTCACCGTGTTCACATAAAAGTGACACACTTCAATTAATCATCGCTGAAAGCTTGTTCTCAATTTACATTCAAACAAAAAGAAAATCCAAACAATGCAATTGTTGCGGTGGAAAATTCATACAATTTCTGGCGGATGATGATTCCATGCTTAGAGTACATCTAGTGGTTCTATGAATGGGCAAAAAAACACAACTAAGCTTACAACTACATATGTTAAACACTTAAAGGCGATTGGATTGTGTGTGATGGTGATGTTTGCGTATGCGAATTTTCCATGGGTGAAAACCGCGAAATTTTCGATTCTGTCGACAGTTTGCCAGTGACTTTGTTGAAGACAACACGTACCAACTCAATCAATCCGGCCAAACTCAACGTTGAACTGGTACCAAAGCAAATTAGTTCGCTGTCGTTGAATTTTTTTATCGTGGTTGAAAGTGCGTAGTTTTTCACTTGTATTTGACTATTGTTTGAGCTATAACTTCAAGAAGTCATTTTCCTTTGGTCTTACAGCAATATTAATGCATTCAAATAGAAATGTTGTGGAAATAGACAAATGAAATTGAAATGGAAGAACAATTTTGAATGTTTAAAGTTCGTTTTTTATTTGAAAATTCGTTGCATGCACAGAACGATGTGAGAATAAAGCCATATGCGAAAAAGAAATTGTGTCAAGTAATTTTGAACGTTAACATCCTTCGAATATGCAAACTCATACTGAACAAAAAATAATTAAATATTATGTAAATGGCGAAAACAGTGTATTGTTGAAAAGCCGCATTCAAACACACAAAAAAACCACAATAATTGTTTTTTTTTTCGTTTTAATTGTGTGAGTGTGTGAAGATAGCTCAAACAACAAGAGAGAGAAAAAAAATGAGAACCGAACCAAATAAGTGCACTCATCGTTGCACTATGCACACATAAACCACATTCATACCCTATTTAAATTTCACGCTCGTTTTCACAGAATGCTTGGCTCCAACATTTTGTTTTGCAAGACACGATGGCTACAAGTTTTTTTTTCTCTTCCTCTCCGCTTTTCGGCCATTCTATCAGCGATATCGTTTCGAGTGTTTTCTATGTATTCATAATGGGGATGTGCGGCAAACTGCTAATCCAATCGACCCACAAAACAAGAACCATTAATATCAATGAATTTCAATCAAATTCTTCTTCTTTTTTTTTATGTGCCCAGCATTCGTGTTTCAGCACAAAATCCATATATCATTTCAATATATGAGCTTAGTTTTTTTTTTTTTTTTTGGTTTCAAATATTTTATACAGTAATCAGTGAATAACTGCCACAGTTTATTGAAAGGAAAAACTCACAAATGAATTCTAACTTAAAACATGTGCTGTAACTTTGCCGTTTTTCCTGATTTTTAAGCTGTTCGTATTCATTATGATATGAATCAAATCGAAGCGAAATCGTTATTAAGCTCAATTTTTAAATTTAAGTTGACCAATATCCCAGAGGTAGATTTATCTTTCCGGAAAATTTCTCCAAATCCATTGAAAATGTTGAAAATGTTTCAATCGTTTGCAAATCTCTGCTGAAGTTTTGCTCAAATTCATTTGCTGTATTGTAATTTTTCCATTGAGATAAAACTTTTATCATAAAAGTGACTATAATCCTTTTACTGAATTTTTACACAGAAAAACCATCCTGAACATCACCACTTCAATCAAATATGGAACCATTTTTCTCACAAACATTGAATATCTCCGTTGTTCATTTATTTTGGATACTGTGCACAGGTAAATGAGAGAATAAGTTAACATTTTTATTTGTTTCGGCTTAAAAAAAAAATGAAGATTAAATGAGAGCTTTAAAATTAAATCTATAGAAAGATTGACATACAAAAGTGTATCAAGGAAAATGAATTCGAAGAAATGAAACCAAATTCATAGAGAGGGTAAAATCGCATCATGAATTTGAGAATCATTTGCTATTTTCAATGCGGAAGAACATTTTTCGTTTCTTCAAGTTCAAATTGTATGTCACATTTATCGATTCCTTTTAGGTAATTGCGTTTTTCATTGTATCGATTCCTTTTGCACATTGTGTTGAGCGTTAAAACATATCACAAAAATAGTAAATATCTCTCAAACTCATGATACGCTTTTACTTCATGGATAAATTATGTTTCACTCTTTTGAATCCATTTTTCTCGATACGCTTTTGCAAATCACTCTAATTAGGTTGTTATTCTCAAGCACTCAAACAATTATCTGGTTTTCGTTAAATAAACTGAAAATAAACAAACTGAAGTAAGATTTTATTTTTATAATTCTATGAATATTTGAGTTGGTAAGGGCTGTAGGCATGAGTCTTCAAACAAAAACAACAAAAAAACGAATTTAAAGGGTGGTTTCTCGATAGCATGTTGAAATGCTACAACAGAACATGGAAATAAATAAATAATTATCATTAGCTGTTGTCTTTTGATGGATTTCTGAATCTGTTGATAATTTCATTCAAGAGAATTGTTTGTTTTACAGATACACAGTCTCGTTTGCTTTATTCATTTAATCAGCTATAAAGTACCATTCGTATGTAAAACACGCTTTTTACAATTAGAAATTATTTGGACTAAAATCACAAATAATTAATTTACATATAAACGAGGTGACAGTTCATGTTCCAAAAATAAACTTTGCAATTTGGTTGTTGGTTCAAAAAAAAAACTCTATGAATCGAAAATATAAAAGCAATAGGAGCAATTCATAAATCTCTACTTGCAATTATAGTTTATTTATTAAAAAAAAAAAAAATCTCGAATATTACTTGATAAGTTTTAAAATATAAAATGGATTCAGAAAAATGAATGAATGAATGAATAAAAAAAAATTTGAATGCCCAGCGTCAGGATCGAACTGACGACCTTCAGATTATGAGACTGACGCGCTGCCTACTGCGCTAGCTAGGCTATGAAAGTGGTACAGCCGTTTGACGTCTTGAACGTGAACGTGAACACACAAAGCCAAACAATTTTGCGAATTATCAACGTAAGTTGAATACTAATGAGATCATATTCTTAGCATTGGCTACACATTTGACATGCCAATGTGTGCGCACAAATCGCTGTTTATAACAAAGGTAATTAGCTGACAACAACAGAGCTGTGGGTCAATTTGTGGATATAAATTCTGATTGACATAACTATTTGCGGAACACCATGGAATGTAAAATGAGATTCAAAGAGGGTGAAATTGAAGTATAATAGCTTGTATCCAAGTTAATCAACGGTCTACTTCAGCTTGAGTGGTGCCAAAAGTGACAAAATAAAAGCATTTTGAAGTTTTTTTTTCCCTTCCGTCAACTTAACAAAATCGAAACCAAAGCTTATTAAAGTGCGATTAAACCGGACGGAAAACTGCAACAATCCATAATCTAACAGAAAAGAGATTGGATAGCCTGAGCCGTCTACTGCGAGACACAAAAAAGTCAAAGATGCTATACCGAAAAAGAATAAATTGTGTCAACGACTTGATGGCGCCGTTTGATTCAAAGGGGATGATATAAACCATGTACATTGTCTATGTATATTATATTTTGTGTGCGTATTGGTAGGCTCATTGGATTTGAATTTTTTTCTGTTCCATCTCGGTTTTATTTTTGTTGTTGTTGTTGTTGTTGTCCGCTGTTACATTTTTAATATGCCCCATTTTACACTCCGTATACATTTTTATGTTCGATAGGTTGTAGTGTAATGACCGCAATGAGAGGAGCTATTTGCAAAATAACATTAAATTGCATTACATGCAATGCAATTTGATTACAATTTAATAGCATTGAATGGATAATCCAAACAACAAAAAAATGCCCAACGTTAACTTCTACTAATGAAGCATTTAAAATTTACAGTCACGTTTTTAGCGCATTGACATTTGTTATCGTTAAAAGAAAACTCTTTTTTTTTCATAAATTGAGAATTTACTACGATGCAATAGACCCATAAACATATTCACCAAAGATAGGGAAATGAAAAAATTGCTTCTTTTTAAAACAATAGAAATGATTTTCTCTTATTTTTAGCGATGTTCAAAAAAATCACATTTGAATAGGTTCTTTATCGCGTACAAACATAAACAATCAAAAGGATATGATTTTACATGATTTCAATGTATGAACAAATCACAAAGTTAATACTCGTCCATGAATTTCAGCAAATGAAATAAGTGAAGCAGAAACAAACGATTTTACCATAAAAAAGAAACTCCTTTGACAGCAACAACAACTAAAATAACATACGACACATAATGGAGCCATAGCATTGCATGCTTTCAACCAAAATGCTCTACTGATTGTTAAGCAAGTGGTTTGTTTTACGTGAAATGTATGTGTTTATGTGAACAGCGACTAATTCTGTGTGTGTGTTTTTTTGGGTGAAACAAATTACCAGACCCATTGTACTATGTTTTTCTTGTTTATTTTACAAAAACCAACAACAACAAATAGGTTGAACAGGGAAATGAACGAATAAATGTTTTACATGTGACATGTTTTTTTCTCATTATTCATCAAAGCATTAGCACGGCGTTAAAAGCAAATTGAAATATCATAAAATGGAATGTTTAGACTAATAATAATGATTGAATCTTCTATCTTGTGTTCATTTTCAGTTGGCATTGCCATAGCCGCACCAGAAGAAGAAGCCAATGAGCTTAAATTAGTGCCATCAGTTAACGAGGTGGTGCACTTTGAGAATGAATCGTATATAGTGTCTTGTCAAGCGGCCGATACAAGACTACGATGGTTGGATCCGGAAAATGTTTGGGTGGATAAAGGTCGCGGTGGTGTTCATGTTGAGCAGCGTGACAATGAATTGGTACTGGTGTTTACATCAATTTCCTCAAAAACAGACAACGGAACATGGACGTGCCAGGCGGAAAAAGGCAACCAGAAAACAGCATTCAATATGATTGTTTACAGTAAGAATGATGTTTAAGTTTAAATAACAACACATCTCTTGTGTAATATTACTTTTTACTACATGTGTTTGTTCAACCATCTTCTAGAGCCAATAAAATTTGTTGACAGGCCTGAGATAGAAAGTGTCAAAGAGAATGATGAAGCGGTCATTAAATGTATGGTAACTGGAGTTCCTGAACCAACCATCTCATGGTCCTACAATGGACAGCCGTTATATAGTAATGTTTGCTATAAAAATGTGTCATTTTGTCTGGCTCTCAAAATCCAATTCATTTGATTTACAGTTGATGATGTAAAGTACACCAGCCTAGCAGATGGTTTGTCGATTAACAATGTGCTTAGAAATGACAGTGGAGAGTATACGTGCAAAGCATTTCAAATTTCAGCCGCATCTAGCAATGTGAAGGAGCAAACTATTCGGTTAAATGTTCAACGTAAGTTCTGTTTTACAACATGGAACAAAATGAATAAAAAAAATAAAAAAAAATTTCAATAAAAAAAAATGATTCAATGATAACTTAACAAAATAATCCACAGATAAGCCAGTCGCTCCTGTTCATCGCGAAAGTGCTGATGTTTATTATGGATACCTCAAGGGATATGCCAATCTAACTTGTGAAGCTGAAGCACAGCCGCCTGCCAAATTCAAATGGTATCATAACAACAAGCATTTGCATACACGTCATCATCAAATCATTAGCGGGGAACATATTTCGATTCTACAGGTAAAGTTTTAATTTGAAAAAAAAAAAACAAAAAATTAATGTAACAAACCAAAAAAAAAAAATTTAAAAACAAAAAAAAATCTTACAAATTTAGCTGTATTTGAATGAGACTAAATTGTTTGGAGATTACATTTGCGAGGCAAACAATAGTTTTGGAACATTAAGACGAACCATAACGTTGCTTAACGGAACAAAACCCCCCGCACCGTTGCACATCACATTAAGAGGTAAGGGACATCCGTTGGTCCTTTACTATTCTCCTGATGATAATCTGCAGATTAATATTAATCATAATAAATTCGTGATGAATATAATTCATCACTTTATTCCGTAGGTGTGAACTCAAAAACATTCGATTTGGATGTTGGAGCGCAAAAAATTGGTGCATCGGATCCAATGGATATAGTTGGATATCGTTTTGAAATTCAATCAAAAGATGACCACCGAGATAACGGTGGCAAGTGGACAAATGCTCGAGTTGTCGTAAAAGATTTTACGGATGGTGTGTAAATCCCAAAAAAAAAATCAATAACTTAAGTTGAGTTACTCAACACAATACAAATATACTAAAAAAAACATTTGATTTCATCATAAACTCGATAGGTGTGACATACTTGATAAGTGATTTGATGCCAAATACCACGTATCTCATCCGTGTTGCTTCACGAAATCCGGCAGGCTATTCAGATTGGATGGGACCAAAAGAATTTCGAACACATCCAAAAGCATCATTCTCCAGTGCAACACAATCAATCCCGCATAGCTTTGCAATGAATTTTATTCAACTGGCAATCGTTTGTATTGCTTATGATCTATTCAGTTCAAATGAATGGAAATTGTTCCAAATTTTAAATTAGACAATTTATTGAATTTTTATTGTTTTACATCAATTCCCCCCCACCCCCAAAAAGAAGTGAATTCAACACTTTATGACTGAACACCCCGTGGAATTGATTCCAAAATTACTAAAAAAAAACAAAACAAAACAATTTAAATTTATTTATACATCGAACATGCAATAAAATATTATGTCTGGCCAAAGATTCATAGCAAAAGCATTTCAGCGCAAAAGAAAAAAAAACCATAACCAAGGATCATGCTAACATGCAGAATGCATTTGAATCTGAGCAAATTGCAAACAAAATGATACAAACAAAAAAATATGCCTTTTACACTCAGCCCTTGAATAAATAACCAAATGTTTGAATTTAAATTGAAAAAAAAAAAAAATGAAGACTTTAATTGTTTGATTTTGGTATTTCTGTGATTTGTTTGCCATTCAAATTGAATCACATCAAAACTGGTGTACTGTTAAGTATGTAAGCATGTTTAAGTATCTTAAGTCCAACTGACAAGTTTGAGTTAAAGTGCTGCACGAAGAGAGGCTATTGAGCAATAGTCGAAATGACAGTCTCTCTGTCTATACAGATTTTTTTTTTTTATTGTTATTCTCCAATACATGCACAGTTTACTCAATTTTACCACTACAAACCGGCTATATTTGTGCTACAAAAGGTGCTTGTGTTCATGATGTGACTTAGTATATCATCAACTGCATGTAAAATAATATAGTCGAAAGGCAACGACATTTGTAGGTTGTAGTCGCTCACATACTTTGCTCATACAAATAATCTCTGATTGCTCGACACTCAAAATTGGCTCATTTTAATTCATTAATTTAAACTCTAGTAAATGTTACAATTTTGTTATGTGTGTTTTTTTTTTTTAATCATTAAATTACTTCATTTGTTGTGTGCTAGAAGTGGAATTTCTTGTGTTTTTTCGTGTGGAAAATGATCTACTGATTTATTTATATAGAAATATTTGAACAGTCGATACAATATAAACAAATGAAAAATCTGTAAATAAGACCAACAAAAAAAGAAAAGAAAATGTTATAAAAAGCTGAAAGTGTGTGTTTCAGCATAGTTTTGATTGTGCGTTTCTATGAATCAATTGATTTTGAAACACTCAGTTTCGGGGTTATTTCAATAGTCCATTGTTTGAACTCCGATTTCATGTGTATTTTGTGTTGAGCTTATGTTTATGGTGCACGGAAAAAAAAAACAAAAACGACAAAATTACCAAGAAAATGAAACAAAGGAAGTTGTGTGCTAGCGACACAAGTTCTTGTTCTGATTTCGTTGAGTGCAATGGCCACATAAAAAACATCAAAAGAACCAGCAAAACCAAATTTCCAAGTGCAAACGGAAATCATTTAGATACAAATTTTCCGATTCATATTGATAAAACGAAAATTGATCAAACGAAAGCGGATCGCATCGACGAACTGCAAATGAATTACAATCGATCTCAACGGTGCCTCAAACAATATGTTACAGTACAAACTAGTTTTCAAAATGCGCCGATTTATTCGAAATTTGCATTCCATCAAATTATTCTTTTCATCATTATTCTACTGTGGTCGGTGTGCCGTGTAGCCAACGGTTTGCAAAATAATTTACAACCGAACCTACAAAACGCAGGTGAGTCATATGTTGTATACTTCGAATCGCTCGTCTCTCCGATGACTGTGGCAATGATTTATTTTGCATGAGTAAAATGTTGATTCATGGAAATATATGAGAATCCTCTTTTCAAGCCATCTATATTATTTTCAAAATGGGCTCTAATCGGTGCGGCGTGAGGAGTTTAGATTTTACATTTTAGAGTTTTGTCAATTATTCCGTAATAATTGAAAACAACATCTTTTGTTCGAAACTAATTTCAATTGTTATTATTCCAAACTGTTTTTTTTTTTGTTTTGGTTTGTTCATTTGTTAAATTGTATAAATGCAATTTCTCAACGATGCATTTGTATACAAATGTGTAACGCATCTACTGCAACCATTTTTTACCGTCTACCATATGATTTGTAGTCACGAATCTCAAACTGTATAAACATTTATTACATCCATATGAAATACGATGTCTGTAGCGGCAGCTGAATAATTGTGCATTCAATACACGACGAAGAACACATTTCCTCTCGTTTGAATGCGGTATTATTTTTTGTTTTCTGTACCCGTTGTTTTAAAATCGGTTTTTCTCTTTTACTTTTCATTCGAAATGCTACACACAATTTTATTAAAGTGGAAAGAAAGCAATCTCTTTTGGCTCATGCATATCAACTGTTTATAGCTGTGAAATTTGTACTTCTTATATTTTACAACTTAAACGGCTGAGAATAAAAACAACGATACATATAGATATCCTTTGCCTCATAGATGTACGATATAAAGATATTTTGGTACATGTGACAGTGTCACATCGTGAAGCACATGATGTTGCGATATAAATTTGGAATTGAAAGTTTAATAGTGCATCACAATCGGCATATATTTTAATAGTAATTTTTTTAGCGAAATACAAAATACCATATCTTCGCCTTTATTCTCAGTGAGCTACATCGAGAACATAACATTAATCAGTTGCACTGAAATGAATGTTGATAAAGTTGCTGGAGGGCAATCACAAACGTCTATATTTAAAATGTCGGGAAGAAAAAAAAAACAGCACGAGAAGAAGGAACAAAGACACAGTCAAATAATTGCGGAAGAAGCGTTTATAATGCATATGCATCTTCAAATGATGTCATCTTTTTTTTCACAAGAAAAATATTCAGTCAGAATCTTTTTTTTTTTTTTTGTTCTGATTAGAATAAAACAGATGGCATATTACTAGAATACTTTGTGAGACTGATTTGTTTAGTTTGTAAATAATAAATAATCGTAGTTTCATTCAACGAAAATGTATTTAGAATAGAATCTTTCATTGATCGGTTAAAAGCACTTTGGATTCAGCTAAAACCCTTTCTAGCACAGCTATCGATTCTAATGAATTAATACACTTTACATTCTATAAAGTACTACGTTATACTTATATGAGAATATCACTGACTAACTCTCAATCAGCGTTCAATTAACAACATTTAATTTCGAGGACTGAATCGTTTTCACAGAACCTTCTTAATTGCTTCAATGTGCTTTTCGTAGAATGCATTTGTTCTATTAACATTTTTCAAACGACTAATATATTAGATTTCTCATTTATATTTATTATGATGAAAAATATAATGCTTTTAATGTTTTAAATGTGTTTTTAGTATTCGTTTTCAAAAAAAAAAATGCACTTATTTATTGTTTGAAATTGAAGTCAACAAAACTCAATGATAGCAATCTTTGTGACATTATCTTTTTCATACACAAATATTTGGTTTTAGAAAAAAATATAAACAAAACAAGCCGAATGTAAACCGAAAACCACTTGACGGTCGCAGATTGTTTGATATACAATTACATTTTTGCACTTGTTGTTATTTCTTATCAACTGACCAACTGTTCAACTGGTCATATATTGCACCATATAAATGTGATAAAGAATGGATTGACTTTAAATGATGATTTAAACTCTGATTTCAAAAAAAAAATCGTCCACACAAAAAATAATGTTGATTGTTTTCTTGAATCAAATATAATCAACGTGTTAAATTGTTGCAACGTTAAATTTATTCATAGTGAAGGTATTTTATTGACGAATAAGTCACTGGTCAGCGTTACAGTTTGACCGTTAGTGCTAATTTGAAGTGTGAACCGACGCTCGAGTGTGATTCGATAGAGAGTCATAGCTGTTAAATCTGAGCAGTACATAGCGACCGCTGTAGATGTCTCATTCACTTTTCTGTCGCTCCACATTCAAGCGTCGATTGACGCTTCAAATTAGTATGAACGGTCAGATTCTGAGGCTAACAAAGCGGTAAAGCGACATACAAACGCACTATAGGGTGCGTTGTAGGCTACGCCATGATCGAATGATTTGGATAAGGTATTCAGGGCACGTGCCGACTACGTGTCTCATCGTTGCACCGTTTTGAGCTGACTAGTTTGTCAGTAAAATACGTTCATTGCGATAAATTCAACTCAAGTTCTATATTACACAGCTTTAATTTGATGATAATAACGCCCTCTATACCGGTGAATAAACGACGATCTAGTCAAACTTCAATGTAAAGTTGGCAACGCTCAGTTGTCAAATCTCCAGTATGAGTGCAAAAATTGTACCATAGCGTGGCTGTTTAATACCTGATCGTTCAGATGGCGCAACAAGCCATCAAAATCGAAATGAATGCAACTTTGATTGTTATTACAAAATTCTATCGAATATTCAGTCTCACACTTATTTTCAGAATGTAATATTCTTGGTCGTTGATATTTGAATGATTATTATGTTTGAATGAATTAAATTGCAACGTTGCCGTCCATTGTCGTCCACTGTCTTTTATTCACAAATTGATGTTATGCAAACAAATTGATTATTTGATTGAATTGTGTATTTTATAAATTACTTTCAGACATATTCAATATACATAAAACGCATTATGTCATTCGTCCAACAATATTCGATGGCCAAAATGAGCGTAAAATTCTGAAATCAACGCGACAAACGGTAAATGAATTTCAATTAAAGAATATTATAAATAATAAAAAAATTTGGGGCCAATTTCATTGGTCCGTTTCGATATAACTGTTTTATTACATCGAATACAGTATAATATTAAATAAAAGCGCGAACAAAACACTATTATTATAGTCTATGATAGTGTTTCAATTCGTTGATGCTTCAAATACTTTATTCCTTGGTTGAGTGATTTTGGGTGGCTAATTTTTGATTTACTCTTTTAACATTTTCTACATTCAACATTCAACTGAATCTAATACCAGAACGGTGAACATGCGGCGCATATAATTTTGGAGTACGCACATCTGGACAAAACGATTGTTGCCGATTTATTTTTAAATCAACGCTTACTAACGGATCAACATTTTTTACGTTCACAAAGTGCTGACGGAACGAAAAATATTCGCACATTTAACCGGAGCAATTCCGATTTATGTCACTATCAAGTGAGTACAACCAAAATGACAACATCAAACAAACACAAAAAATATGTGTGTCAAAAATAAAACCGATTATTACACACATGTGGTATTGATAACATTTATTTTTAGGGTCGCATACGAAATAGCCCAAATTCCAAAGTAGTATTGTCTACATGCAATGGGGTCAGAGGAATTGTGCATGATGGATTCGAAATGTACACCATTCATCCAAATGAAACCGGTGCCTTACATGATCCTCACTACCTTTTTAGGTAAGCATTTTTTTTTCGAATCTGTACAAACATTTGATTTGTGGTCAATCTAAATATTTGTTTAAATCTGATTTTAGCGAAAATCAAATGGATGAGCTACACCCAATTGTAAAAAACTCCATCTTTGAAGAGTCGGACATCGTGGCACCGGGACTAACGCAAAAGGTTCGTTGAAGCTCACAGAAAGCACTCTGTTAACATTCAAATCAAATGCCAACGCCAACTAATGTGTTCATTGATTTAGATTAAACGATCCGTAACCGAGTCTCGAGTGCGAGAGCCATTCAACGCCAATCATCAGTCATCGTTCGTTGAGCTGGTGATTGTTGTGGACAACGATGTTTACAAAGACATGAATGAAAACCTCGATAAAATACATCAATATTGCAAAGACATTGCAAATATAATCAATTCGGTGAGTTTTAACTGGTTTTTAATAAGAACATACAAACAACAACGATTTCCAACAAACAAACACAAAAAAAACAACAACAAAATGACAATATGCAATGAGCATGTAATGAAATATAAAAAATAACCAAGCATGTGTGTAATTTTTAGCTGTACGTTCCATTGAACATTTTCATTGCACTGGTTGGCGTTGTGGTATGGACTGAGAAAAATGAAATTGAACTGTCTGGTGACGGCGACAAAACGTTGACAAACTTTTTGATTTATCGGCGAAATACACTGATTAAAGACCATCCCAATGATAATGCACAGCTACTGACTAAGGTTCAATTCGATGGTGGCGTTGTTGGTAAATGAATATTGGCGAGAGAGAGAGTGTGTCGTTCCAAAGACAACATTTTAATCTTGTTTCATTTTTTCGCAGGCAAAGCATTAAAAGGTCCAATATGCACGTATGAATTTTCCGGTGGTGTTTCAACCTATCACAGTCCCATAGTTAGTGTTGTGGCAACAACGATTGCACATGAAATGGGCCATAATTTTGGAATGGAACATGATACAGCTGATTGTAAATGTGATGATGAACGATGTATTATGTCGGCATCAAGCTCATCGATTGCACCTACAAAATGGAGCCAATGCAGTATACATCAATTGAATTTGGCAATACACCAAGGCATGAACCATTGTTTGCGAAATGTACCAAAGTATTTGTTTGAACCGCCAACCTGTGGAAATGGTTTTCTCGAAGATGGTGAAGAGTGTGATTGTGGTTTAGCAAGTGTTTGCCAAAATCCATGCTGTAATCCAAATACATGTAAACTGTATTCGAATGCAACGTGTGCAACTGGAAAATGCTGTGATCTGGCCACATGCCAATATCATGAAGCTGGTTTCGAATGTCGATCATCATCGGGTGAATGTGATTTACCGGAATATTGTGATGGAAGCAGTGAATTTTGTCCAATCGATTATTTCAAACGTGATACGGAAGTGTGTGAGGGTGGTAAGGCATATTGTTACAATGGATCGTGCAAATCACGTGATGATCAATGCAAACTGTTGTGGGGACCATCGGGGAAATCGTCTGAATTATGCTATGAAAAGAATTTGGATGGCACACGACATGGCAATTGTGGCTACAATCGATCAGCAAATCTGTATAAAAAATGTACAAAAGCGGACGTTCTGTGTGGAATGTTACAATGCCGTCACTTAAACGAACGTTTGGAATTTGGGCTAGAATCAGTGGCAGTTTTATCGCATAGCTTTATAACGCATGATGGAAGTATTGTACCATGTAGAACGGCCGTTATTGATTTGGGACTTGAATCAATTGATCCAGGACTTGCACCAGACGGTTCAAAATGTGGCGAAGGGAAAATGTGTCTCAGTCAAAAGTGTATTGCAATCGATGTACTTCGCAAAGAGGAACATGTTAAAGATTGTCAAAATGACTGTGGCAAGCATGGTGTTTGCGATAATATGGGCCATTGTCATTGCGAAAAAGGATTTGCCCCACCAAATTGTGATAGTCCTGGACCAGGGGGATCACTTCATTCAGGACCCGCTTCAAATCCAGACAGTAAGTTAACACACACACACACGTTCATACACACCTATTTGGAAATTGAAAAAAAAAACCATGAACTAATCATTTATTTTGTCTTGAACATTTTCAGCTGGACATGGCATAGCTCGTGTTATGTACGTCTTTTTCCTAGGTGTTGTGCCTTTTATTTCACTGTCGCTACTTGCATTCTATTACTGGCGACAAAATCGACCATGGTTCATCACCGATTCAGCTAATGAGTACGTACCAAAATGTAGCAACAATGTAGCAATGCGGAAAACACCAAAAATTACTGATCAAAAATTAATATTTAGCACAAATGCACAAGTTTGGCCCGATTTGCATTAACATTTTCCGATCACAATGTGGTTACTAATTCGATTTTGTTTCAATAAATGCGTTTAGTTTTTGTTTTTTGTTGTTGTAGGAACCGTTTTTGGTAGCAAATTGGACTATTGGTGGTCTTTAATTATAATGTTGTTTTGTATTTAACTTAAACTAAGCATGATAACTTAAGATAATTATGCATGATATTAATATTGCTTGTACTTTATTTGATATGGTGGATGGTTTTTATTATAATTGTTTTCTTTGAAGTTTAGTTTATAAAACTTATATTTTTGATATGCGGGGCTGTTGGGTCTGCTTTTTTATGTCTATCATTGCTTTTTGTCTCATTGTGAGTATATTTACTTCCATGTGGATGAACGTAACTAATTGAACATTTCTATAAATGTTTCTAAATTTCTAAAATGTTTTAAAGATCGACAAAAATTCATTTATTCCAATCTAATTTTTATCGTTTTAACTATTTCCAGTATGAAAATATCGGTGCGTCATTATCCTGAGCGGCCAGCTCCGCCACCACCGTCTGTACCGTCACAGCTGTCACCAAGCAGTACAGATGATATGAATGCAACACTCCTAAAGACAAATAATATTACTGAAGATCCTATCAAACGGGAATTGTTCGGTAGCTTCAAAGGTTTTTCACTCAAACCACTTCCAATGACGAAGCCAAGCATTGTTGGTGCATCAAATGTGGCTTACGTTCATCCAGTGGCAAAAGCTGAAACAGTCAATGAACAATGTTTGCCAACACGTAGTGCACCATTACCACCGCCAACCGCTTCGCCACAAAAATTACAAGTCAAATCATCACCAAAATCATCACCATCATCATATCGTTATCAAAATATCAATGAATCAGCTAGAAAAACACCAGAAACACCGATCGAAGTAAAATTATTTGCTACAAAAAGTGATGCAAAAGAGCGACCCAAAATTTCACATCCAGTTTTGGAAAATTCAACATGCTCGGTAAAGGAACTGATTGCAACCGCAAATGCGCCAAAAACATTACAATCTAACCAAAATCCGTTGCCAAAAAATAGTCCAACGAAAAATGTGCCGACAAAAAATGCGTCGTCGAAAGAGAATGAAAGACCAGTTGATAAGAGTTCGGTGAAAAAATTGGAAATATCAGCACCGATTAGAACATCATTTGGTCGTTCACAAAGTATGCGAAGTCCATCGTCTGAAAAGGCTCCAGCAAAAAAAAATGTGCTTGCATCAGGTTCGATGCGGTATCCAGCTGGTGCCAAGCGTCCGAATGTTGTTGATAGACCAAGAAATCCACCACCACCTCGACCTGATGCAAGTGCACCTAGCACAACTACTTCATTGAGAAATATTTATGCCAATTCAAATGATACCAGTAATTCGAATAGTACTGATAACATTTACTGTGTCATTGAAGAGGTTAAAGAAAGTCCACCAAATGGTTTGCTCGGTGAAATTGTCAATGAGATTGAAAATCGTAACATCGATTCAATTTATTCAACATCAAAGAATCAACGAACAAATCCAATTCATGCACATGTTAATGATCAAACCTATGAAAATATTCACAAACCGGAGAAAAATGGTGCTGATTCGGCCACTGCAAGTGATAATATTTATATGAACACAGCCACAGTGATCCAACCGATTTCAAATCAATCGACAACTAAATTCAATGAAATTCCAAAATCGAATGTTGCTTCAATTGCGAAACAATTATCAACAAATGCAAAAGTTGGACATTTTAAACCGACAGTCGCAGCAAAACCAACAATTCCCAGTTCTGTGGAATCGAAAAATGCGAACGCTTTGAATAAGGAAGCTACTAAAAATGATTCAGTAAAGAAACCTTATATGAAACCATATTTGAATACGACAAAAACCAATGCATCAAGCACAGCAACCATAAATCCAACGTCAAATGTACGTTTAATGCACAAAAGATTTGAAAATCGCAATACTTAAGCTGTTTGCTTCGTGTTTTTTTTTGGGGGGAATTTATGCGATTCGATTATCGTCTATCTGCGCAGTGGGTCAGTGTCAGTGACTGACGTTTTTTTTTTGTTAGCCCAGACAAATACTGCTTATTACATTTGAAAGTGCTTTTTATTGTGATAGTTAACAACCCTAAAAATTGGTGCTACAATAACAGAATATACCAATGCGGTGACTGCCATTTATTGAGTCATCACACCGAATAATTCCTAGCACATCAAATACAGCATAGTATCCGTACCAAAATTTTTGTATAAAAATGTATTTCGCTTGAATTTTGTATATTTTAAATAAATGATAGTGGTTTAATTTATGTTCACAACAAGATGAACGAAATTAAAAATGAGATTAAAAAATTGCAAAAATAAAAAAATATGAAATTTTAAAATAGGCAATTAAATATATTATGATTAATATTAGATAGATATTTTCAAATATTGCAATATATTTAGTGACATTTGCACAAGTGTTGCAATTTGCAGCAATTAAATAAAAGTATTTTTTTTTTTTGAATTTGTCTGAATGTGCCTTTCTGTTTTCATGACTTTGAATCTTTGAAACTAAATGAACAATCTAATTTGACAGTAGCATAAAAACAAAGACAACAGTTAATACCAGCTGAGCAAACGCACTGAAACTCTAGATAGATTGAAATGAAGGTGCCAACTCCAATTTTCAATGTTTTTGAAGAGGTTCGAATGTCATATGATTCCGTTTTAATGTGTTCCGAATGGAATTTGATACCAATAAAACGAGTTCTCAGCCTCAAATGATTCAATGCAACGCTCCACAATCTATGTCAATGAATCAACAATAAATATGATACATCACTTTTGGTATATGGCCATATATATATGGCAATATTTTTGACGCCTTGTAAATGTCCGTATTTTATAGCATTAGAAACAAAAAATCAATATAATATTCATTTCTTTCTCATTTTTTTTCCATATTGTAAAACTTGTTCGGAAAACATGTGTAAATAAAATTCATGCATTTCAATAATAGCAGTTGTTTTTTTATTTCTACAGTCATTGTAATCTGCATATCATATTTCGTTAGACTGTCAATCGAACGGAGATCCCCCAATCCAATCCAATTTCCGATTTCATATGACTTTTTTTTTGGTATAAAAAGATCTGAACCGAATGGATTTAGGTATCAGTTCATCATTTTCATTCAATTTGTGAACATCATTTTGTGTTTAAACTGCAACAGAATGCTGAAAGTGGTAAGTGCATCTGACATGTATACGCAGATGGTTTGATTGATCGGTTGTATTCAAGATAAAAGCCAATTCACTAACTGTTTACTAACATTTCCAATTTTACCATTAAGTTATTCTCCGTGTTCGTGCTTTTCGGCATCACATTCGCTCAACAAGTGTATATTCCAACGGGAGTATCGACACAGTCTGGAATCGTTCGTAATGTTCCAACTACATTAGTTCGTGTACCTGCCAATACGTATATCACTGATGGAAATCGTGCTTATCTTGCTGCTCAAGTTCCATTGCAAATTATCTCATCCGGCTTAAATAGTAACAATCAGTATCAAAATCAACTCTCAAATTTAATTCAACTCGTTCAACAGAATCAGGCCAATTTGAATGGCAATCAGAATCAACTCATTGATTTACTGAAATCAAACAATGACGATAATATCTATAGCAGTAACAATAACCAAAATCAACTGTTACAACAACAGAATCAACAAAATCAACTTCTCCAACAACAGAATCAACAAAACCAAATTTTGAACCAAAATCAACTTCTCAAGCAAAACCAACAAAATCAACTTCTTCAACAAAACCAAATTTTGAATCAAAATCAACTTCTCAAGCAAAACCAACAAAATCAACTTCTCCAACAACAAAATCAGCAAAACCAACTGCTCCAACAACAAAATCAACAAAATCAGCTCCTCCAACAACAAAATCAACTGTTAAATCAAAACCAACTCCTCCAACAGAACCAACAAAATCAACTGTTAAACCAAAACCAACTTCTTCAACTCGTTTCCGCCACAAACAACCAAAACAACGGAAATGATGCAAACAATGGCTTAAACCAGCAATCACAACAATGGATTAAGGATGTGAGCCGTGTATCAAACTGAAATTAATGGCGACGAATTTATTATGCAAATCAACAAAACGAATCGGCCAAACGAATTAACAAGTAAATTTAAAACCAAACGAAGAAAAAACATACTGAACGTCCTCCGAATGATTTTGAATCGTTATCAATTCATTACTCAGCTGAAATAAAAATGAGACAAAAAAAATGTATTAAGCTGATGAAAGAAAACAAAAAAAAAAACATAATCAACAATCACAATTTTAAATTTAGATAGAAATTGAAAGTATTTATTTGGAAATAAAACAGAGTTGTGCAAATGCTTAAAAAAATCGAATACTTGTTCATTATTTGGAATTCACATTATTGGCTGGTTCTTTCCATTTTAAGCTGTTTCTGCTTTCGAAACTTTGTCGATTGAATACACCTTTTTCGGCCAACAGATTATCGGAGAAATTGGTTAAATCGTACAATTCATGTAAATGATAGTAATATAGCTCCTTAGATTTATTGTAAACGGCAAGCGCATCACTGGAACAATTTGAATAGTCCGTAAAGTCTGGTATATCAATGGCCGAGAGAATGCGACGTATGCAAAGATCAATTTCGAAGCTTGTATTGATCAAAATTTGATTGACCGGAAATCGAACATCGTGACGAAATGGTTGATGAATTTGACGCAGTGATCTGGGTAAGTCCAAATGTTGACGAATCGATCGTCGATCATATGTAAATGATAACTGGCCGAGCCTATATCCAATAATGATCGGATTTTAATTTGTGTTTTACATACTTTTTAATGTAAGTTTTAAATTGAAGTAAAATTAACCTATATCGCACGAAGTGGACGAAGTCATCCCAAAGATACCACTCATCTGCCAACAGCATTTCGACTTCCAATGACCAACCGTCATAACCCATTTTCGATACAATAATTAGCGTGTTGCACTTTAAAAACAACTTTGATTATTTGGATCCGAGAGTTTGATTTCCGACAAAAAACGTTTGACTCTTGAAAACCAATTTTCACTATCACGGAGAGACCAAATTCCGTTTGCTCAATTGATTTTTAGACTACACCAAATTCAACACCAAATCGACACTGACCGCGAAACGATCAATTGACGAGAATAGACATGTCGTTTGTAAAAATGGTCATATGGGCCGGTTCAAATGAAGGTTATCACGATTTTAATGTACGAATACAACAACAACAAAAATCGCCGCAGGAGCACAATTTAGCTGTAAATATTTTGCGTCATCAACATTGAATTTGTACGCATTCGCTATCAATTTATTTTCAAATTTAGAAACAAAAAACAAAAATAAATGAAAAGCTGTAATAAAAATAATAATCTAGGGGAATGTGCATAAATGTCCTAAGACAATATCAGGTTGCAAGGAAGATTGTCAAAAAAAAATAATAATCCAATCAATGCATGACCAAAAAGCGGCAATGTGATATTCAAATCGAAATCGACACAAATCGAAATAAATCGAAACTGTTTTCGCAATAGCAACAACATCCAACACCAGTAGAAATGTTTGTTTGTGTTGTGCCCCCATATCCTTATCGCAATACCGATTGCTAAACGGTACCAGTCAATGATACCAAGCCACACACAGTAGGCACCGTATAAACCAACCGTATCACATCCATGGACGAACACAGTCAATGGCTGGTGCTTCGTACTCCGCTTTTGTATTTTCACTTGGTGATGTCTTGTCATATCATAAATGAATATCAGCACATACGTTCGCGCAATGCAATGGCATGTTAAAATCAGTGAAAATTCGGATGACGACAGCAATGTACGCTGGTTCGTCCTAGTACCAACGAATCTCCATCAAAAAAACCTTTCAATGTAAAACATTTTATCAACGACAATTTTTTTTTTATCAGTTTTAGTATTTTTCGTGGACAAAAATAAAAGAATAAAATGTTGAAAGAATGAAATGGAAAATAAAGCAAATCGACGAAAGAAAAAAAAAACAATCACACATAAATACGCAAGAGCAGTGTTTTCATTCATGTGATTTGGGGGATTTTTCTTTTGGTGCAAAATTCAGTGTTTTGTGGTGAATTTGATGAAAATTGGTCGAATTATGAATTGATAGAATGATTATACGTTGGTTGAAAATATCTGCGGCAATTTTTCTAACTTTAATTTTATCGGTTTCATTAACAAAGCTAATCATTTGTGTTTGGGAGAATTTCCAATTTTCATACGGCGATGAACGTTTCAATGTTGAAGCATGGCTTGAACAAAATCGATTTGAACAGCACAGAGAAGTGTTTCGAAAACGTGGTAAGTGTGACTGTTTTGTTTTTTGTTTTTTTCTTCGCAAATATAAAAACAGAAAGTTGAATTCAGTGTGAAATGGTTGGGTTGGCAAAGGATAAGACCAGAAATTATTAACTGTCTAAACAAGCGAACTGCCAACCAATTTCACTTCACAAATGATAAATTGAACAACTGGAACTTGGCACGAAATCAATTGTGAATTTCCATTTGAAGTGGAAATTTAATTGAAACACATAAAAATGTTGATTGTGTATGTGTTCAATGCAGCGTCTCAACGAACCACCTGTTCTTTTTCTACATCCATTAGAGTCCGATTATGATTGCTTTCATGCTGTTTATAATATTCCATTGTGGTTTTTCGCTCTCATTCCTATTGATTTGGTGTTCTATTTCTTACAACTCTCGGTAGATGATTCACAAAACTTTTACTTTTATTCTGTGGAAAGTACACGCAATGGTTGATGGTGTGACATTGGTTATGGTTTTGTACCTCCGAAAAATGAGAGTGTGCCCAATTTGAGATCGAACGGCAAGAGAGACAGAGATAAAAGACATATCCGTATCGTCATCTGAGCTTGTGTGGAAAACCATGTGTCCATCAGGCATATGTTTACAAACACATACAGATGTTTGTTGTTCGTGCGCTTTCCATTTCAAGAGCTTGCGTAGTGAATGTGGTGCGCCAAAATTGAACACATACTGTGTAAACTGAAGTGGATAGAGATACCAAATAAAAAAAAAAAACAGCCAAAGGATATTCCAATACACTCGTTTTGATTCTGCGTTACAGGAAATGCCGCATAAGAAAGTGATTCATGAAGTAATTGCATTTTGAGAGCGAAAGAGAGAGAGAGAGAGAGAGAGAAAAAAACAACACACACACTGAAAATGTTCATTTTCAACACAATTTAGATACGAATCAAATTCACTTCAATCCCATTATTATGAAAGTTTATATAGGAATTTGCTTTGAATTCAGTTTAAATTGAGTTATGCCATATGTGTGTATGTGTGTAACACCTAAAAAAGAATCCGAAACATTTTGAGATTCAATTACACACGTGAATACATGACCATTTGTTTGCCTGTAGTAGTGTTTATTGTTTCAATTCACGCCACTTGCCACTTACCACTCACAAGCACCACATTATAATAACAAATATAAGTATAAAAAAAAACAACAATAGAGTGTATATGGAATGTATGTAAGCCACTGCCAATGCAGACTGGAACAATAACTGGATAGTGTTAGAAGAGAATTGTTTTTTAGTCACCAATTCGCCCTTATTCAAATCAGTTGTGTTTGCATCGAAGTGCAGCACAAAGCTCTTGCAAGCACATCAACCACATTTTTTTGTTTCTTTTTTTGGTTCATTTAACCTATTTTTGTTGTTCGTTTTCCTCTCCATTTTGAGTTTTAATCCGAAAACCATAAAAATCCGACATCGCCAACAAAAATTTATTTTCGTTCGAGAATCCTTCAGCTAGTAGTCTTCAAGTTGCGTCCAAAATTCTAAATAATTAAGAAATTCAATTGACAATATCAGAGCGAAAGCTTTAAATTTATACACGTGAAATAAAGAAGAAGAAAAAAAAAACGACACAAACCTACGACTGGCTATACTTCAATAGAGAAAATACGTATACAACAACAACAACAACAAAAAAGGGAAGAACAATACCTTTTACTAAAGCGACATATACACATTTCGACACACCAGATTGAACCAGTGTACTCATACAGTGCGCCTCCATTTCGAGGGACACAGCATTTGATATCTCATTGTAATTGATTTTGATGAACCTGTGTGCAACTGTGTGGCTGATGATTAAGTGACGCCAGGACACACACACACACAGAAACAGAACAATATCGAAAGGAATAAACAAACGCTCATATCAAACTTCAATATCCGAAACCGATTGTCTTAAATCAATCATATTTTAAATCTCTTGCTTGCCATAGAAAGAAAAATACGCTTTTAATAAATCGATATCAAATACATCTGTGAAATTCAATACTACATAATCCAAAGAAACAATTGTTTTTTTTTTTGTGTGTGAATTTAAATAACTAAAACTGAAAATCAAATCGAAAATAAACATAAGAAATAATTTCAATTCGACTTCGACAAATTTTGATTTTTTGCGACAAAAACAATGTGGTCTCCTGACTGTGAAATAAATTCAATTGCAATGACAACAGTACGAAATTCATTGTCTGTCTCATCAGGTTCGTGCATCTAATGCTAATTTTTATTGTTGTAGAAGCATTGAACTCAATGAAAATTTTAACACACTGTTTCTATGTGTGTAAAAACATTGCATGTCTCATTACAACAATTATTTTGTTTTTTATCGAATTTCATAATCTAATGACACCTACACGACATTTGACTCTTTAAAAAAAAAAAACATACAAATTATTTTCTTGTAAAGGTATTTCGTCGTTGTCGACCTTGACTGATCCCGACCGATTACCTGAAAATTTGCCCGAATTACCACCCGGTGAAGAGCAACGTCTGCAGCGCGCTGCCCTTCATTTACAGCAAAAGCTCATTTTGCGGCAATGGCTTAAGGATAATCGATTGGAACATCATTATACACGGTACAATTATTACGTTTAATTGAATCAAATATTCAATGGAATTTTTCCACAAAAAAAAAAAAAATTACTTAAGAAAATATCTATTAGACAGTGTTTTGATCGTTTTATTCCATTAACAAGGACATTAGCTACTCAATTCTTTCATTTGATTGGTTAATCAATAAAATTGTCTGTGTTTTTTTTTTCATCAGATTATTATCGTTAGAGGTGTCTTCACTTGAGGATGTTTATTGGCTGGAAGATTCACAAGCCAGTAAAGTTCTTGGCAAAGATGCTGAGCTATGGTCAAAGGTGCGACAAAAATTGCCAACATCAAAAACACAATTGGAAACAATGAAAGCGGATTTATGGTCGACAATTGTAAAATCGAGCCAACATCAAGATGCATGGGCATGGGGTGATGTTTTAGTTGTTTCGATGTCATTTGCCGGCCTTATCACATTGGCAGCCGTAACTCAACCATCATTGGCGCCTGAAGCGCGCAATTCACTGTTACAATATGTCACCGGCAAATATCTAATGCCATCCAATTGTAAAGTGATTTGGGACTGGATTGATCCGCATGTTGTCGGTGATACGATGATTTTTACTGTGAGATTTTTCCAACGCAACGGAAAACCATACCCCATCTGTGATACTGATCAATTCTTTGTTGAAGTCACCGAAGGAACACGAAAAGTACGTTAGTTTTCATTGTTCTCACAACCATTTTCACACGAAATCGTTTCAATTAAAAATGTTAAACTCTCTTGTGCCTAAATTGGTGTTTTGTTGTAGGTGGTAGTCCTGAGTGAACTTGGCTCGGAATCCAATCCAAATAATGCAAATGTGGCTAAAGTTAAATTTACTGTTCGAACTGCTGGCCAGTATAAAATATCTGTGATGATTGGATCGAGCCATATTGCGGGCAGCCCATTTGTGCGAAACTTTTTGCCCGGCCCAATTGATCCAAGTAAATCGCGTCTTGTTCGTCCAGCAAATACGGTTGTTTGTTGCGCAAGCGCTGCAACATTACTTTATGTTGAACCACGCGATGAATTTGGAAATGGTTGCGTTTTTAAGCGCGATACAGACGCCATCAAAGTAAGCTAATCGTGTACTGCTAATTTAATACTGATTTACACGATTTTTTTTTTTAAATGAATTTAATCGATTTAATTGTTTGGTTTGCAGGACTTTCAGGTGAAAGTGTCCGATTTGAATGACGTACTTGTTGAGAAATTAAGTGAAGCGATCATGTTGGCATATGATAAAGTGAATTCACGTATATCAGTAACGATGCTCTTTCCGGAGCCCATTTGTGTCAAAGCCAGTATTACATTTAAAGGCAGAAAAATTCCAAACGGTGATTTTGATGTAATCGTTTTAAGCAGCAGCGACACAACGCTAGTCCATAAGAATATTTCCAAACGAAATATTTGCTATGAGGCTAAATTACTGAATGTGTTTTCACAGCACAACAAAGTTAAGCCACGCAAAGTGTTGTGCTATATTGGGCCGAAGCAGGTATGTTCATTGTTTCAATTCAGTTCTGTTCATTTCATCAGTCACACAATTTCACATGTATATTCATTCAATTCATTTGCCTTTCAGATTACAATTAAGGAGAAAATTTTAAAATTCATTCCAAAGCGACTCGCTACATTTCGTTTATGTCCTTCCACAAAGGTATGAAGGGCGCGCATCAATTACTATCGGATATTTTAAAACTATTGATTTATTTACCAATTTTCATTTCAGTTTATTTTTTTACCAACGTCAACCAATTTAAATCAGTACGGTCCCGTGTTCATCATTGATGATGGATCACAACCAAAAATTGAGATTGCATCGAAGGATAGAGACATCATTGCGGCCACCTTTACACATTTTCTATTGAAAAATATTGGTGGTTCCGAAACGTTCAAAGATAAACAGGACTTCTTTTATCACGAGGTTCGAAAGTATCATTCAAATTTTTATCATGAAAAACTATCGCTCAAAGTGAATCGCGAAAAATTGCTGGAATCCAGTTTAAAGGCGACAAAAGGATTCTCGGTGTCCGATTGGTGTGGCAATTTTGAAGTGACATTTCAAGGAGAGCAAGGCATCGATTGGGGTGGATTGCGTCGTGAATGGTTTGAATTGATATGTTGTGCTCTGTTTGATCCACGTGGTGGTTTGTTTTGTAGTTTTCACGATAAACGACAAGCTTTGGTACACCCAAACTCAAATCGACCACCGTCTCTCAAGTTAAAACATTTTGAATTCGCTGGAAAGATTGTCGGTAAATGTTTGTATGAAAGTGCATTGGGCGGTTCATATAGACAAATGATTCGGGCTCGATTTACACGCTCATTTTTGGCTCAATTGATTGGATTGAGAGTTCATTACAAGTATTTTGAACAAGATGATCCAGATTTGTATCTGTCAAAAGTGAAATACATATTGGACACGGATTTGGATATCAGCGATAATTTAGAGCTGTATTTTGTTGAAGATGTCTATGATACAAATGGTCATCTAGTTAAAACAATTGAGCTCATTCCAAACGGTGCCAAGATTCGTGTGACTAACGAAACTAAGAATCAGGTAAGCGAACAACTTGGTGCCTGTAGACTAAATGTTATGTGTATACGCAAATCGATTAGCTGTCCAGTTAAATTCATGAAACATATATTGATCACTACTGAGTCAAACCTAAACATAAAAATGCTTTTTTTTCTTTCCCTTCATTAGTACTTGGATGCATTGGCTCAGCACCGACTCTGTAACAATGTTCGTGATGAAGTTGATAGCTTTTTGAAGGGCTTAAATGGCATTATACCGGATAATTTATTGAGTATATTTGATGAGAATGAATTAGAGCTGTTGCTCTGTGGCACTGGCGAGTACTCCATTAGTGACTTTAGAATGCATCACATTGCCAACGGTAATTCGCCGGAATTTCGCAAGGTCTTGGGTTGGTTTTGGACGGCCGTTAGTAATTTCAACCAAACGGAAATGGCACGCTTAATTCAGTTTACTACGGGGTGCAGTCAATTGCCACCGGGTGGTTTTCAAGTATGTTATCCAGTCGCCATTACTTAGGTGGTTATATTATTTTTGTGTGTGTAATTATTTGCTCATTTCGTTTATTCACAGGAATTAAGTCCGAAATTTCAAATCACAGCCGCACCTACATTCGGCAATTTACCAACAGCTCACACATGCTTCAATCAATTATGTTTGCCTGACTATGAAAAATATGAGTATTTTGAAAAATCACTTCTAATTGCAATCAGCGAAGGCACCGAAGGTTTTGGCATGGTTTGAATTTGATCGTAGCAGCTCATATACTCATGATAAAAAAAAAACAATATTAGCGATTTGGATTACCAAGTTCACTGCTTGCATTCTCATTCAAAATAAAACGCAAATTTTCGTAAAAATTTGACTTAAGCTCAACTTTACTTAACACCGCTATCCACGATATTGAATAGTTTCCACCGCATCTACTATGTAAAGTGTATCACACGCCAAGTTATATTTTGATCTCGTAGCACACACAAAAAAAAACACTCGAATAAACTTAAAATATCATTAAAATGCGGTGATAAATCAAAAAAAAAAAAACAGTAGATTTTAAGCCTGTATTAAGTAGGAACTGCAAAAATGAATATTATAGAAATTGTATTTTTAATTGTTAAATTCACACAAGTTCCAAATGTGTAATCATTGTTTGTTGAATTTCAATGAAAATATATTTTTCAAAATCGATGCAAAACGAAAACGAGTATGAAAACGGTTGTTTTTCGTTATTTTCTTTCATAATATTTCTAGCGAATCGGTAAAAGCATTATATCATATCATATTTGAATGCCAACGTTCAAATCACATCATACACAACCGAGAGACACTTGTCAAATTAAACTTGACATTTAAACGTACAAACACTGATCTGTCAGATGATTTGAGGTTGTTTTTCACCTCATCGCAGCTCGTACTTGAATTTGAATGTAAGAATATTTTTGTTTGTTCAAAGAAGAAGAAGAAGAAGAAGAAGAAGAAGAAGAAGAAGAAGAAGAAGAAGAAGAAGAAGAAGAAGAAGAAGAAGAAGAAGAAGAAGAAGAAGAAGAAGAAGAGAAGCTTATCGAAGACTTCGATTTTGTTGAATTTTTGATAACCGACACAAAGGAATGCTACGTTTGCATATGCCATACTCAGAACATACCAAACGTAGATGTTATTCATTTTAAAATTAATTTACCTTTGGGTAAAGATACAAATATTTGTTATTATATAATTTTCAGTTAAAATGTATTGAATTGAGTTTGGCCGAATTTTCTCCAAGCGATTTAATATGATATTCGTTCTAATCGCTGCCAGTCGTAGATTCTATGAAATGGGCCGTTATTCATTTTGGTTTGTTAGTATCGTCCAAGCACTTGGATTATAATTATTATTATAGTATTTTTCAGTGGATGAGTGGATTGTGTGTGCGAGTGCGTGAATGTCGCATGAATAATATTTCATATGATAAGAATTGATGAGTTTTGATTATATTAGGAGCTAGGGTCTAATATTGTTTGCTATATAGCTCAACTGAAAAGTTTGTTTACCAGATTAAAAAAATCGATATCTATTAATAAGCAATGTGAGGAACACAGACACAACAGTGCACTTGTATACAAGTGTGTTTCAGAAATGCTATAATCGATTATCCCATCTAGATGGAATATGAAATAACTTTAATTTTGTTGCGTTGTCAATACGCAATTTTGATTCGTCCATCAAAAAGATTGAGTATACGATAGTGAATTTGATTTTTAGACTTCAATAGTAAAATTATCACTAATCTAGTGAATAACAAAAGTAAAAAAAAAAAATACTTTTGATTTATGAATTTTTGGGTGTGTACGTTCGTATGCATGATAATAGTAAAATAAATCCACTGTACAGTATTGTGAATCCATATTTCATTTCGCGTGTGAAAATGATTTCATTTAATCATGACAGGAAGAAGCGTTGAACCACCGACCAAAAAAGACACACACACACACACACCAAATACATTTTCATTCAAAACATTTTTACTCAATGAATCAAACAAAACAAATATGTAGCAAAATATTTTCGTGAAACGTTAACAGCATTGGCATAGCTAAGTGCATGAGTCATTTGTAAAAAAAAAAAAAACATTCACTGAAACCAGATGAATCATTTGAATTCTGCGGAAAAGCCAAAATCTCTCGAACAAGATGATTATATAATAAATAAATAAAAAACCAAACACATTTTATTCCATTCGCGGCGTTCATTCACGGCTTGAAACCGTCATATGCAATATGAAAAACTTCGATCATAACAAGAGTCTAACCGAATTTGCAACTGAATGACATTGAAAGTTTAAATAAAATTCCAGAAATACACCACGCGACGTCACGATAAAAAACCAAAGACGATAATTATACGGAATGAGTTACAAAACAGCCATATGGCTGGATCAAACGACGTATTTCCATTGAGCATCTCTGCTGCTTGACGTTCTTCGGAATTGTTAAGGTAATACGCGATCAACGTTGGCTGCTTGAGCACATCGATTTGAATATTTCAATCGTACGCAAACAACGTATAAAAAAGAGTCCAATTCGTACGCAAATTAAAAAAACGCTTCATACAATGCGGTGTACCAAGTGCCACGTAATTACGTGGTGGGAAATTCTCGGAAATTATTGCAAATGATGATTGTGTGGTATTTTGTAGCGATGTATATTATAGAGAAATCGAATAGATAACAAAATCGTTGAAATTTAATTGTATTGGTATACATTTGAAGAAGAAGAAAAAAAAACACTCACACACATGAAACATTGTGAATGTATTGACCTGAAATTGACCGGCGGAATCGCGTATATTATTATTTGAATTACCTATCATACATTTAACAATCATTACCAACACAGTTTTGCTCTGTCTTTTTTTTTGTAAATTGAAAGAAATGGTTCATTTCAACGGCGCCGTATAAAGTGAAAGAAAATAATTTGGCCTTCTAAAATGGAATCTAATGAGTTCTTTGGTCGCGTGAGGTAACCGTACTCGTACACATCAATCAGCGTTTTTTTTTTATCCGTCTCACCTCTACACACTTTTGACCGTTCCCGAACATCGTAGCGGATTTTAACGTTCTTTTTCGAACGACAACAACCACAACAAAACGACGATATGAAATTCACTCACACACACCGAAAATCGAAAGGAGCTGCTTCTGCTGCTACGCTACATAAATGAAAATCGAAAGGAGCTGCTGCTGCTGCTACGCTACATAAATGAACAACGAAAACAAAAAAAACAACAACGACACAGTCGAAGGAACGAAAAATGTATGCCAACATATACTCGAAATGTTATTAGTTAGACAATACTTTCCCTCGACACGTTAATGGGTTTTTCCAATTTCATCGACCGAACGACGCTCGACAAAATAAATAAAATTAAAAACACTCGTAAAGGAGACAAGTTCCGCGAAAGGAAAAGCATTCCGATTCCAATACTTAACCAAAAACCAGTGTGTATTATGTTATCGAATTAAAAAATGTGAATGTTGTTTGTTTGCAAATCGTTAATTGTTCGCATTTTTTTTTGTGTGTTGGTGCTTATGCTATGAAATTCTTAAGCTCAAAGATTCAGTATTTGGCTAACATGAAATGGGAATATAACAACGGACGAGAAATTGGCTCAATTGTAAGCGAATATTCTTGGAATATTTGTCTTCATTTCGTTTAAAAGGAATCACAACAACCAATTGGAATGTATATGTTTTCAGTGAAAACAAGTGAAACATTTAAAGCCGCACATTTTTGTAACCGTTTGTTACTGTCAAGCAGGTGAATTGCTGGTAATTTCAGGTATGTGTTGAAAATGATTCAATTATTATACTGTAATTATGTTATGTCCAAAATTGGTCATAGAAATATGAGTCAGGCGGGTTCCCTCAAAAATAAGCGATAGCATAATTTATGTAATGTTTAAGATAAAACTGAACAGATTTCATGCGGCTCCAAAAATTCATATCACCAACATCCTTTAAATATCTGTCATTACGGTTTAAATGGCATTTGTTTAATTGTGCGTGAATAATACGAAACAGTTAGTCATGCGAAAAAAAGAAAAAAAATGAAAAAGGGAAAAAGGAACAAGTAATTCCTGTGCCATCGGAAACAGTTCTGTATAAAATACTTGAAAGTAGAAACGACTAATCCAGTCATAAAAAAAACAGTGGAGGTCAAAAGTTGTTAGAATAAACGTAAATAATTTGTTGTTAGCCTATGTAAATATTGGTTTTGCCGAGCAAATTTACTGTTTATTAGTTCGTTTCAAGTAGTTTTTTTCGCGTCACAAGCCGCTTAATATTGGCCATTATCCACACACTTAACCGATATAGTTTAAGGTATCATCCACAACTCAACGATTACAAACAATGAATGAAGTGTTATTTAATATGCATTGTCTTGCCAAAGCATTATTCGTGTGTTTTTTTGTGTGTGTCTTCTTTTGGAATACAACCAGACGCATGAAGTAACAGTAACATTTCGAGTGCGCTTGAATGGAGAATAGTAAACATACGAATAGCCATGCTTGAAACTAATTAAGCGATGCAGTGTGCGTTAATGTGTGCATTGAAGTGCTGCGACACAATGAACACCACTTCAACCTAATAATATTTTGGTTTTGGCTATGTGTTTTGTTGTGATGTTTTTGTTATTTTGTGTGTTGTAAAGCCAACTTTAAGAAGATTTGCTTGTCTAAATCGCTCTTAATCCTCAAGAATTGTAATGCCAAAATGGCAGTTCGTTTTATCAGAGTTGATCCTTTTTGAGGTAGAGTTCAATTCGATTTTCGCACCAAAAACAAAACAAAAAAAAAATCACTTGTTTTTGCGTTCGAGGAAACCAAAATCATTCCCTAATCACCCGACAGTAAAGTGAAAACGAGACCCGCACACCGATAATCATTCAATGTTTTAGTACCATGCTGACCACAAGCACATATCATTAAGTGAATATGAAACACACACACTCACACACACATCTATATACCATACAAACACGAACGGGTACAACACACCAATTGGTTGAACATGGAACAAAATAAATAACGAAACGCACAGCAGGCACTGGGAATGAAAGAGATAACGGCTTTGTGTCTATTTTTACAAATCGTATCGAAACGAATAAAAAATTTAAAAACTCTCACTACAAGCGTGTAGCAAAGAAGAGAAACAAGCAGCAGCAGCACCAACAGCATTTAACAACAATACTAGCAAATCGTTTATCCGACGTACACTCAGCGTGTGTTATGTGTATATTTTGTATGTCGTTAAAAATAAGTATATTAATATTTGTATCAATTTTTTGTTGTTGTTGTTCATATGTGGGATTTGTGTGAGCCAAATGTGATGCGGACATGATCTACGTTTGTATCGAGAGCCTAAGCATGTGTTTTGGTGATTGTGCGTGACAAAAGATGTGGATCATGCGAATGAGTTTGCATGTGTGTTTTACCAGACCCAGACGTATGTGTGAGTGATGAACGATACACACAGAAAGACAAGTTAAACGAGTTATTTTTTTTTAAGCTGATTCATTATGTAGTGACTTTGTGGCAAGAGAAGTCATTTCAAGAAACTTTTATCTGCTACGTGATTAAAAAATATTATTTAAGAGAAAAGAAAACAAAAAACAACAACAACAACAAATATTTGGTGCTTGAAAAAAAAAGAAATAAATTTTAACTTCATGAAGTTTATTCACAAAGTTTGATCAAATAAAAAGAAATTCAATTTTATCATCGACAATTGCAAAAGTAATGATCATCATTTTTTTTAACACTAAATTCAAAACTATAAAAAATAAAAGTGTTTTGCGTTGAAATGAAATAATAGATGTTGTTGCTGTTTTGGTATTTTTGTTGCGTGGATTTATTGACGCTACGATCGCTTCAATTTGAATTTTCGTATAAAAACCCATTAAGACCGTAAATGTATTTAAATGTAGAGTTCCGTGATTGAATTGAATACATATATTCATTGGTTTCACATAACGTCGGCAAATCAATGAATTTCATGTCTACTATTGCTTGTATTCTCGCTTACACACAAATTGTTCGTAAGCTGCATTTGCGAGTTTGAAATAGTTGAAGCGAAAAAAAAAACAATAACAAACATTTCAAGCAAATGAACAGCAACGAGGCATATTCGGTTTGAGTGAGAAAAACTGATTTTTTTTCGCAAAAAAAAACACAGAAATTTGCCCACACGAAATTCCATTTCAATGTGTTTGTTAGCAATTCTTCGAAATTCGTCCACACTTACGAATAAAAAAAAAACTTTTACGAACAGAAAACAATCATATCCGTTTGAATACTCATTTATTATTCACAACAACAACAACAACAACAACAACAAAATAAAGCTAGTGTTGACTGTTTGCCTGCTACTAACCAACATTTGCTTACTGGCCAATTAACGCAAACACAAATATAAAACCGAACTTTTTGGCTTGTGCAGTTTATACACCGATTTACAATTACACAGAGTGAGAATGGAAAGAGAATCGGATAATAAATAAAAAGAAAGACAAAAAAAAAACAAGTTAAAAACATATTTGTATACATTGAAATTGCGCCAGACGCTGATTATATCTCTCTTTCACTTGATTTTTGTTTTCAAACTGATACCGACTAGCTCACTGCTTGATCACTTTGGCACGAATACAATTCGTTTTTTTCTACCATACGCGATGTAGCATCGCAACAAACAGGAGGTTTGATTGTGCACGTTCCTGGGGCGTAATTGTTCGGCGCTGATCAGATTTTTGTTTTTCTTCAAATGTTCAATCGTTGTAATATTTAACGATTTGAAACTTTAAATTGAAAAACGATAATCATCGCTAAAAGTTGAACCAATAAAAAGCAGCAAAATCAAATTTCATCCATTTAAAAGGTGTGTGTTTGCATGTGTGTAAGTGAGTGTGAGTGTGTTGTGATTCGTCTTCTTCGTCGTATTTTAAAATTGACTTTATTTCTATTTTATTTTTTTAAATGTGTCGCCAAAAATAAAATGGAGTGAATGTGAGTTGAAATAAAACGCATGCCACCAAAAGATTGTCTCGTGAAGCGAAAAAAAAACAACAACAACAACACACAAATGGAAACAATTGAAGATTCTGTTAAGATCGATAATGATATGATGAGTTGTGGAATCGAGTTTTGCTGTGAATTTTTGTTTGAATTAGTTAATTATATGTATAAACTGAGACAAAACATCACTTCGGTGTGAATCACAATTTTTCCAATATATCCCAATAGATTAACGAGTAAATATTAAACGGAGTGAAATAGTTCGTTGAAAATGTAAAGTGATAATGTTTTGCACACGCTATAAAAGAAAAACAAGTTTTTTTTCTTTTTTGCACTGTTGTTATGCAAGTTGCGCATTAATCTTACGGTGCTCCCGGCTGTGTGCATTGAACACATTTTTTTTCTTTTCAAAATAACTTTTTTTTCAATTTTTGTCGGTGTACAGTAAAATGTTAGAGGAGAAATAAATGACAATATTTTTGAGAGTCATTTGCATTTGCATTTTTGTGAGAATTTCAATACTAGCTAGAAATCTGCATAGAACAGGAGTGCATCAAACTCAAATCGACAATTCCGGCCGAGCCGATGAATTTGTGAAGTGAATGTTATTTCGCGGGCACGCGAATCGTTGATGGTTGATCGTTGAGATATTTGTTTCGTTTGAAGTTTGATGATGTATGCCAAAAACTATGTCAATAGTGGTGCCAAATATTTTATTTCAAAAAAAAAAAAATTGCTTGGAATGCGTATTGCAATATAAGCCAAAAAGAATCAAACAAATGCATCTAAAAATGTTCATATTTGAATTTCAATTGAACGGGCGCCAGTTAGGGTTTACAAATTACGTTCTGTAAATCAAATTCAAAGAATTTGAAGAAAGAAAAAAGAAAAATGACGAGAATAACGACAAAATGTTTAATAACAAAATTATAATATTTATTGCTCGAGATGATCAAGAATCAAGACGTTCACAAAAACCCCAGTGAATCAATTCAATGTACTGGCGAATGCACTGTAGCATTATATTAGATATATGTCGCTTTCTCTCTCTCTCTCGTCTTCTCACGTTAGATGCAAACCAGAAATAAATTGCTTTGAATAATTTAACAACAAAACGCAATAAACGCGTTACAAGCTGGGTTAGATGAGCGAGTAACTCGTTACACCTGCAATTCATGTTTTTACTTGTACATGCAAAGTTTTCGGTTTGATTTACATCTCGGGTTGTGAGATTCAAGTGAGCACGGATATATTACGGGTGAAACCCTATAGTTCGTGTAAGCATTTGCAATTCGGTTTGTCATTTGAAAATCCCAGGCTAAATACCAGATGGATTTAGTAGCCAGTTCTAACCGCAATTGCCTTATAAATGTTAAAGAGTTGGCGATTTTTGATTTAAGACCGATGATCTTTTGAATCGGCGTTTCCATTATAAAAAAAAAATTATCGAAAAAATCGATTCGAAATCGAACATAAAAACGTATAATTAAATGGATGTTTTCCATTCTAAAACAGCTGCCTATGAATGCAATCACAGTGCATAGCCTCACTCAGATAGGTGTGTCAAAATCAAAAAAACTTGAGAAGATATTCGGAAAACTAACCAAACGGAAAAATTTGTTGGCGTGAAAAATGGACGGAAATTTAGAAACTATGGATCAGAGTGACATAGGTATTTTTCATGATATTTTTCCACAAACACAAAAAAACACAATTTAATTATTTCTTTTGTAAAATTTGATCGTAATATTTGTATCACAATTGGCCATTCATTGGTTTATATCGTAGTTTCTCTTGATTGAACAATTTGCACTATGACACGATTTTCTAATGTCTTGGCAAATAATTGACAATTTTGTAGTTTAAACGCTTCTGTAACCCACTACTAAACTCTATTTGTAGGGTTCTAACTGTTAGACATCGTCAAAATAGTGCAAAATAGCTATAAAACGATCCATTTAATTTGTTTTCGTTTTTATGATTGTTATTAACACATTTGTTTAGTTTTATTTTTGAAAATTTAATAGAATCTTTTTTCGAATTTCAGTAAACGTCAGTGATCAGGATAGATCTCAGATCAACATCAGTGACATCAGTAAGTATGACAAGAGAGAAAAAAAACATAATGTGTCTAGGCTTTTATTTCATGTGTGTGTGTGTGTGTGGCTCGTGCGGTCTATTGCATTTTTCAATTCTATCACCTCATTCACTTTAATTGGAAAAGACTGAACGGAGTTATGCGTTTGTATGGCTGGCCACAAGACTACATCCTCAGATCGCATTGTGACTAGCATTGTGGTGTGTGTTTTGTCAACATTATTTAAACGGTGTTGTGATTGTATTAATTTGCTTGGTTTTTTTTTGGCAATCGGTCATATTTCACTGAATTATTCGGATGTGATATAGAGTTGCTCAAAATGAAACGATTCAAAATTGGTTTCGGTCGTTTGGACCTTGATCCTTACAACTTACGATGTTTTATTATAATTCAATATCAGATGTTTCCGTTTCGCGTATACAACAGTTCGTTGTTCATTCGTTTTATGCAAACACATTTTCGTATATATGTTTTAAAAGTAATAAATCAGATTCACAACAAACAACGTCAATGATTAACACAAAAGTCAGAAAAATTGAAATGTGAAAAACGATTTACTCACTCACACGCGCACACACAGAGTAAACGTGCGATTATCAATTTTCCACGCGAATATGAGACAAGGACAATCCACATCACGCCCATTTCAAATGAAAGAAAACAAAACTTGTCAGAAATGCCCAGTATTCGTTCGCCAAAAAAAATTAATGTCTATTTAACTGTTTCTAGTTCGGGTTCATATTTCGCTGTTCACAAACAGTGTCAAATAGATTTCAATCTGTTTTCAACCAAATGAAAACCATTTTATTTTTCCTTTTCATTGAAAATTCAATTTAGTTTCAATTGTAGTGCGCAAATTGAAATTCGCGAAAAAATCAATTTCAATAAAATGTGTGCTGTTATGCTAAATATATCCGATTGACCGATTCGATCGTGATGGGGCAAAATTCAAAAGTTTTGTCTACTGACTTAAAACAATCTTCCAAGTGTGTGAGTGTTTTTTTTTTCTCATTTAAACGCACACATTTCGTTCACAATAAAAATGGCCAGCTGTTCAAAAAAAAAAACTCAGTCCGATGCCTTGGATGTGTGAGCGAACCCGAACATTTATAAAACCGTAAATGAAGGAAATGCTTACTGATGCCGTTCTATGTACATTGAAAAATGGTTACGCATTTTTCACTGTTACTTTTTTTTTCTTCTCTCGTTCCGTTTTTCTCTTGCCTTCACATTTAAACACAAATAAAACATGGTTAAAAAAAAGCCTTTATAAATAGAAAATTATTAGGCGAGTATTAACGATTTTGCGAATTTGTGTTCGTCAAGCGGCACTGTTTTAGTCGTTGTTGCAATACACTACTGTAATGTACGAAGATTTGTGATAATTCAAAGGATAATTTCTAACGTGCAAAAACTGCATCCAATTTTCAAAGCGTTTTTTTTGGTGGAGAAATCTTTAAAATCTAAACTTGCCTAAATAGTTTTGTGACGTCGATTTTCTTAAGCTCATTTCAAAAACAAGGTCTTTTTCAATTGATGAATACTTTGGTGAAATTTCATAAAAAAAAATAAATTATTGAGTGATATTTTTGTTTATTTGTTTAGTTGACGTGATTCAAAACACGGATCCCTCGGCACAGGGGATGTTCAATAGTGGAGCAGGCGTAACAAATCAAGACCCAAATTTACAACAATTACGTAATACTCAGACAAACAACGTCAATCCCACAGCGATGAATTCAAGGAGTGGTAGCAATCGTGCTCCATCAAATCCATATCCGGATGCTTATGTTAAAATTACCGAGCAACCAGCACCAAAAGCTTTACGATTCCGATACGAGTGTGAAGGTAGATCAGCTGGTTCGATACCAGGCGCAAACAGCACACCAGATAATAAAACGTATCCAGGCATTCAGGTTGTTAATTATCGTGGACGAGCTGTTGTCGTAGTAAGCTGTGTCACAAAAGACCTCCCATATCGGTAGGTTCACTGTTCGTATTTAACTTTTTTTTTTTTAAAGGACAGTTCAAATGACCAAAATATTGATTTAAATTATTCAGAGCACATCCACACAAGCTGGTGGGAAAGGAAATTTGCAGCAAAGGTGTTTGTACACTCGAAATCAATAACGATTCCATGACCGCATCGTTTGCTAATTTAGGTATTCAATGTGTTAAAAAGAAGGACATTGAAGAATCATTGAAAGAGCGAGAAAAAATTCGAGTTGATCCATTCAGAAGTAAGACCGTGTTCGCTGTTCGCAATTTCATTTGCATTACATAAATATATGAATTGTTCAAATATTTCCACAGGAGGATTTTCTCACGCCAATCAACCGTCAAGTATTGATTTGAATGCGGTTCGATTATGTTTTCAAGTGTTTCTTAAGGATCCAGGCGGTCACAATTTTAATATACCACTTAAGCCAGTTGTCTCTGAACCAATTTATGATAAAAAAGCAATGTCAGACCTAGTGATTTGCAAATTAAGTAAACCAAGCTGTAATGTGGCCGGAGGCGAAGAAATCATTTTGCTGTGCGAAAAGGTACAATGTTTTGTAGAATAATGCTGTTGTTTTGGTAGAACAATAATAAAAACTGAATGGATAAAATAGGTTGCAAAAGAAGACATCGAGGTGCGATTCTTTGAAGAAAAGCAAGGTATCACCGTGTGGGAAGGTAAAGGAGAATTTCAATCAACAAACGTCCATAAGCAAGTGGCGATCTCTTTTCGAACTCCGAAATATCAAACAGTTGATATAGACCAGTCAGTGAAGGTAAGTTCGATTGATTTCTTCTCCACTTAAAATGTCCGAAAGTGTTTATTAATTGGGCTTTTAAATTTGCAGTGCTTCATACAGTTACGAAGACCATCAGACAATGCAACTAGTGAACCGTTGCCATTCGAGTATCTTCCATTGGATTCAGGTAGGCGTTCGTTGATTGCATTACGCAAGGAATTAAGGGTGAAGGGTAATTATGAAGAATTAATTCAAACACTTGGCGAAAAATTGATCAAGCCCGCCAACATCATAAATGGTATTGATGATGAGAACAAAGAGCCGGATAATTTCTTAATGGAATCAACCGTTGAAGAGATGGATGTGGTGGATAGTACAGAAAAAACCACAAAGTGGTTAGAAAAAGCTGAATTCCTTATTTTAGACGATGAACCACCAATCACAATGAATTCAAATAATAACACACCACAAAGCATTCATACATTTGATTATGATGCAGTTACAGCAAGTCCAACGGTGTCTCGCACTGAAGATACCAAAGCGATGTTGGCCCAAAGTGAAGTTTCATTGGAAGATGAAGATAAAACACTTAACGAACTTCTTGAGCAAGTTGCCGAATTGGATGAAATTTATTCCGGTTATCAAATGAAACGAAATGGAAAATTCAATGAAACTCAGCCTGGAAATGGTCATGATGCAAGCTTTGATTTTGATGACACAGCCACATACACGAGCTTGCAGCGTGCATTTAAGAATCCAATTCCAATTAGCGATCCTGAGCCACGGTCATACAACGTAGATTATGATATGGTTGAGCCAATCCAAAATCCATTGGCTCCGGTAATCGATATTGGCCCATTCAAACGAAACGATAATGATGTTGAAGAGGAAAAACTTCCACCACTACCACCGAAACGGCTTCGAAAACTAACGGCAGAGAATACAGAGTACAATGCCAACTTGATACCGCTCACAAATCAAAAAGGTTCAAATCAACATCTCGAAGAGCCTCAAATCATTATAAAACGTTCACCGGAAAATCGATCACCAGCATCTAGTACAAACAACTCCACACAATCATCACCACAGAAAAAGCAGGGCTTTTTCTCTCGCATCTTTCGACGAAAGAGTAAATGTGATGCCAGTTCAAATTGTGGCACCGATACAAAGAATTCACCAAATCTGTCACGTGAATCAAGTTTCAATAATTTCGATGGATTTGATCGTAATCGTTTGTCGACACGATCATATCGAATGCCACAATCGCCAACAAAAAAAAGTAAACCGGTCGGTCGTAGTGTGAGCAGTGTATCCGGCAAACGGCCACATTTAACACCAGACGTTGTACACATCCCATTGAAGGGTCTTAGTTCTGATTCGTTGCCAATGCGCAGCGGAAGTGGCAACATTTTAATGCCTGATCATTATTCAAGCAATTTTACATTGAGCAATAATTTGGATCGTAAAACGGTGAGCGCATTACAATTGGCTGATATTCCATTGCAAGATGGTAATATGGAATTAGTTGCCATTGCTGATGCTCAAAGTTTACGTAATTTATGTGAGGGTAAATATGGTGTTAAATTGGATGCGGATGTTGATTTATCAGAAGCTGAACATTTTGCATTGTACACATCAACTGCACCACACGCAACACAAAGTGAATTTGATGAAATGTCCGCATATTATGCACCAATTGAAGCAGCTGAAGCTGTACCAAATACTGAAATTGCAAAACGTTTGGCCATGAGTGGATCACCAAAACTAAATGCAAAAGAATAATACCATATTCAAGATAACACTGAATGTTTAATTTCATCAATTCGTTTAAAAAAAAAAAAAAAAATCTACTTAACCTTATCAGCCATACCAGCCAACCAAGATGATATTACCAACTATTGAAACAACAAATACTCTAATCAACTTCATTTCATTTAGATTCCTATTACGACCAGTTTCAAGCTAATTTTTTTTACCATCAATAATTCATTTGATTCTAGATTTGATTACTATCAATTATTTATTTGAAATGTTATTTATTTGTTTAAACACAAAATGTTGATCTTTTTTCTGTTTTAGACAAAGTTGAGTTGAAACGTAAGCGTATAAGAACTGGAAACGAAAATTTCCTTAATCTTTTGTCATATGACGATCGTAAGTTTTCGTTGGATTTTTATTTTTTTATTTTTTTATTTATTTATTCATTTATTTAATTTATTATTTGGTGATGGGCTAATTTTGTTCACAATTCTACAAAAATTTGAAACATTTCACATAAATTTAGAGTTGATTGTGTTTATCATTCATTTACATTGTATCTTTAAAATGCTTGTTTGAAAACCAAAAATTATTGTAAAACTGTCAAATATTTGACATATGTTCACAAGTGCTCTTCGATTTCTAGTCCATTTTGTATCTAAATAATTGTCCCCTGCACTCCATGGCCTGGAGTTCTAGTAATATCAAAAATGAAAATTTAATGATTTGAAACCGGTTTGCCTTTGCTATAGAGTCTATAGTTCTAGTCATTTAACTGTTGGTGAATTTCCAAAAAAAAAACTTGGTGGAGGTGATCATATTTGTTAATGGTGAATTTATTTCAAAAATCACAGTTGAGTCATTTATTGTCATCATTCAATTACATTGAATCAAAGAAGTGTTGGAAATAATGCAAGCGGCTACCTTGCTTGGGGTTTGTTGTAGTTTCCCTTTGTTCTTATATTAGGACAGTGTTGATGATGGTTGAAAGAGAAAAATTGTCTAAAACATGTTATAAAATTTCGATTTGCGAATTTATGTGTAGCTAGTAGTTTAAGTGAATTGTTTCGGTCGAATATTGACCGCAGAATTCATGCAGGACAACTATTTTATTGGTTTGTTTTTTCGTTGTTGTTAATGTTTTGTTAAGTTATTAACGATTACACAATTATACAAATTTAACCCAAAGAGAAAAAAACAAATAATTAGAAAATCACAATTTCAAATAAAATGCAAAAGATATTGGAATTGATTGTGGGCTGTTTTGAATTTTCTATCTGTTTTGAGTTTGTTTCTTCTTTGTAGCAAAACAGGAAATCTCTTTACTTAAAATGTTTAGCTTAAACGATAGGCGATCCAGCGTATAATTCAGACGCTGCAAATGGTGAGCATTTATTGGTCGACTTCAATAAATGTCTGTGTGTGTGTTTTTTTTTCGTTGTATGTGATTTTGATTTTTAGTTTTGAATCATTTCAATTTGTTATTGCACCATTTTAGTCTGGCTATTAATGTAATTATTAAAAGTTGCTTTTTTTTGAAAACCCATTAAATTCGTTTGAAAATTGCTGAATATAAAATTGCACCCTACTAGATTGTTTGCTTTGGTCTCTGTGTATAGCGTAGTTATTGCCTATTGTTGTGTTTTGAATGTCTAAAATTAAAAGCAATCAAATCATTTTACTAACGAATTTTGTTCATCTGTTTTCATCCACAGGATTTCAACAGCGAAATTTTTTGGATACAGCAGTCAAACAGGAGCCACTGTTGAACTATGATATACCAAGTACAACTGCGTCACCGTCACATCGATACACACCATCTCCAAATCCTTCAATGTCACCAAACATTCCAATTCAGGGCATGTCACCGTATCAAATTCCATCCGTATCACCGTTACAACAAAATCCAATTATTCTCAATCAACCACTACACCAAGCGCAACACACTCAACACCAATTTAACATTCCAAACGATACAATGGTCTATGCAGCCGTGAATTTCATGAATCCCAACACGAATCCCAGCAATCAAACCGAACAAACACCTATTGGAGATAATTTAGTAAACAATTTAGGCAATATTAATCAACTAGACAATGTGCCGAACACAAATGACGATAATATGCTCGATAGCAATACAAATTTCAGCAGTCTACTCGATTTGGACAGTCAAAAACAAAATTTACTCTTTTCAAGCGATTTACTAAGCGATTTGATTAACAACTTGGGAAGTACAACTGATCAAAATCCAGCCGCAATTCCAATATCAATTAATGCAATACAAACAAATAATCCAAATGCTGACGAAGATAACATGACCGACAGTTTTAAGCAAATCTCAATCGAATGATTTCATTTTAACCATTTTTGCGCTATAGCTTTTAACACATTTTTTTAAGTTACCAATAAAGATTCAGTTGCACGCATTTTGATAAGAACATTTTTTTTTGTTATTCAATTGTTATTCAAGCGATTTTCTTCAACGGAACAATTGGAATGAGAGCTAAGGTGAGTTTAATTTTAATCTTTTCAATGAACTGACTCAGCGATGGATGAATTATGGCAACAACAAAAAAATAATCAAAAAATTGGTAAGAGATAAAAACGAATAACGAATAGATACATGAATTTGTATACAGCGCCAAAATCGTGTTTTTTAAAAGTGACATTTAAAAACTTTCATGGCGCTAAACTAGAGGTCGCACGATTCGAATGACACAGTAACATTCAATACATTTTGATTGACTTTTTGCGAGTATATTACAGTCGCTACAATAGAGAGCAACAAAAGAAAAAAAAAACAGATTTTGTGTCTGTAGAACAGTAACATTTTCAGTATTAGAAAATCTTTTTTTGTAATAAATACGCATTCAATTGCGATTCTAAAATAAAACGATGTCCGAAAATAAGAATGAAGAAGCAAAGAATAGCTCAAGTGATCCGAATGAATCGAATGACGATGGTGAAATATTGCTGTCAGATCTCTTGAATGAACAACGCGAAATAGACGAGGTAAGTTGTACGAAACATTGCCCATCGAATTCGTTTTTTGTTATCGCATTCAAAACCAATTGAAATCAATTAAAATGATGCATATTTGGTTGGAAATCAGGAAGCGACAGCCGTTTTGGGTGGTTCAGATGAAAATTTCTGCACATATTCTCAGGTATGCTAATTGCGTGTTTAATATTTTGTGATCAATTTTAATGATCCAGTTTGACGATCCAAATTTCAGGGATATATCAAACGGCAGGCACTTTATTCATGTTTGACATGTGTCCCAGAATCAAAAGACAAACCAGAAAAACGGGCTGGCGTATGTTTGGCATGCAGCTACAAATGTCATGATGGTCATGATTTGGTCGAATTGTACACGAAGCGAAATTTTCGTTGTGATTGTGGTACATCGAAAATTTTAGCCATTCGATGTAAATTGGAGGCCAATAAAATGGAAGACAACGATAAAAATACATATAATCAAAATTATTCGGGTGTTTACTGTGTGTGTCATCGTCCATATCCCGACGACCAAGATGACGTTCTCGACGAGATGATACAATGTGTATTCTGTGAAGACTGGTGAGTGTTTGGTTTTCATTGTAATTGAGTGTGTGTTTTTATTTTCCCACTCAATATGGTTAACATGTAAGCTAAATTCAATTCAATTCCATTCCGTCCAGGTTCCATTCAAGACATTTGAATGCGAAAGTGCCCGATGCAAATGCATTTGATGAAATGATATGTGATGGTTGTACATTGAAAAATGAATTTCTCAACAACTATAGTGGCTACTGTGTCAAGCCAATTGCTGACGGTGACACAACCGTTAATTCAAGCGGTGAATTGAATGTTACGGACGGTGAAACGGCTAACAATTCCACCGCTTGCGAAAAAGTGGAGGGAGCTATTGATACAGAAAAAAAAGATGCCAGTTTGAATGCGGAAATTGATCAATGCATTCAAGATATCATCGAAATTAATAAAAATAATGTTCAATCCGAAAGTTCCACCAGCAAACGATCTTCCAGTGCACACGATGACATTCCATCAAGTAAACGAGCTAAACATGATGAAGCGGCCTCATCGAGCAGTGATATTTGCCACAAGCCATCCATTGTGCATGAAAAATTCACCGGTGCTTCATTCTGGCTATTGGAATGGAGAACAAAATTATGCCGATGCTCAAATTGTTTGGAAATGTATAAGAAAAATGATGTGGAATTTTTGCTGGATGATGAGGATACGGTGCATGCTTATCAAGAAAAAGGAAAGGCTAAAGCAGAAAATCGCAACGGCAACACATTTCAAGATGAAACGATACGCGCTATATCTGGAATGGATCATGTGACTCAAATTGAAGCGGCCCTTGCATACAATAAGCTCAAAAAGAAATTGACCGAATTCCTAACCACGTATGTCAGCAATGAACAGGTTATCACCGCAAAGGATGTTGACACATTCTTCCAGACGGCAGGAAAAAAAGATTAGTCGCCGGAACGATGCAAAAATGGGGCGGTGACGGTGTTTCGCCGAAAAACAGCAACCACAATCACAAACAAACAAACAAAAAAACATCGTAACAAGTATTTTTTAAATTCAGATAAGATTCTGTCGTTGATTTAAGTGAAAAGAAAATCCACAGTACCAGCATGCAAACAAAGAGCTGTCAATGTGTTTTTTTAAATGTACTCAAATTATGAATTCCGTTTTTGTTAAACAAATAAACATTCAAAACCACATTAATTAATCTCATAACAATAATACGGTTTTTATTTTGTATAATTGTGTATATATTTTTCATCAAATGATTGATCACATGATTTTGTTCTCATGATTTTTATATTCCTGTTGTTATTTATTGGCGTTTAAATTGTCATCCTTGATTTGATTGTAATTTGAGCTAAAAACAGACAGATGTTGCTCTCTCGTGATTTGTTTCTTTTATTTACAATTTACAAACAGCGGTGGCTTCATCTTTTTCTTCCATAAGCTCGGTGGCAGTAATATCGAATTTACTGCGTGCAAAGTCATCAACATTCAATCCTTGAACGATTTTCCATTGTTTGTTTTCAATTGTCACCGGGAATGAGAAAACGATATCTTTTGGTACATTGTAACTGCCGTCTGATACGACACCCATCGATACCCATCTTCCTTTTTCGGTACCATGCCACCAATCGTGCATGTGATCAGTTGCAGCTTTAGCTGCAGACATAGCTGAGGACATTTTACGTGCGGCAATAACTGCAGCGCCTCTCTTTTGAATTGTTGTTACAAAATCGGTTTTCAAATAGTTTTCATCGCCAATGGCATCGTACACGGACTTTTCCACATTACCAACTTTGACTGTTGCATTTTTTACATCTGGGAATTGCGTAGCTGCACACAAATCCAACGAAAGAAAATTTGAATTTCAATTAATACGTTTTAAATAAATCGATAACAACCTATAGGTTATATATATTCCTTTGTAGTTTACCACACCTGAATGATTTCCCCAGATGATGACATTTTTCACATCCTCCACGGGCACACCAACCTTGGCTGCAATGTTGGCTTGAGCACGATTCTGATCCAAACGTGTCATCGCCGTAAAATTTTCACGTGGAATTGTTGGTGCATAATGTGAACAAATGAATGCATTTGTATTGGCTGGATTGCCAACAACCAACACTTTTACATCTTTTTTGGCAAATTTATCCAAAGCTTCACCTTGTACTTTGAAAATTTTCACATTGGCCGACAGTAAATCTTTTCGTTCCATACCTTCTTTGCGTGGCATTGCACCAACCAAAAATGCGGCTGCAACATCTTTAAATGCAACATTTGGATCTGTGGTTGGTATAACCTGAACGAGCAATGGCAATGCACAATCAGCCAGCTCCATAACAACACCTTCCAAAACGCCCATCATCGGTGGGATGTCCAATAAATGCAAAATCAACGGTTGATCACGTCCAAATACATCGCCCTTAGCAATCATATACAAAATTGAGTATGCAATTTGACCAGCAGCGCCAGTAACAACAACACGAATTGGTTCAGCCTGGTAAATATTGATAAAAGAAATAAAGGGAAAAAAAGGTCATTTCGATGATACTCGCAAACAAATTCAACAAAACAGCAACAACAACCAAACTACAGCGGAAATAAAGAAATTTGTGTGTGTGTGTGTGTGTGGTCTTTTATATAAATATAACTTCAACAGATAGCATTTTATGTGTGTGCATGTAAATTGCGGCTAATCATATATAGATGCCAAAACGGAGACCCCAACAAAAATACTAATTTTAGTTTGACATTCAGCATACAGCACAGTCAAACAGATAACCAAAACCGTATATATTTGTTGATGAATCTATTTTATTTAGATCATAATACATTTACTTTCTAATGTTGAAACCCAATTTTTTCCCGAAATTTACGTCGTAATTGGGTTTTTATCTGTTTGTTGAATGTGACATTCGATTACATAATTGATATGAGCACTGATAATTTTTGCGGTGGTGCAAAAATGTTCAAGCTCATTGCAATGAAAGCAAGTGAAGCACCGTCATAAAAAAAAATTGCTCTTTTTTTTACGTCTGCATATGTCTTTTTCATGAAGGTCGTCTCAATTATATACAATACGCCATTATCATTCCAAATTCCAATTTGAATTTAAATGTAAAAAAAAAAAAAAATATCCAACACAATTGTAATGTTGCTTCAATAAAATTGCTCTTTGAGGTAGTAAATGATTCACGAAGATGGAAAAATATTAAATCGTTCAAAATTAAACTGTTTTCCTCCGAAAATTTGTAGGTGACTTAAATTATTCAAAAACAAATCAATTAATAATGTACTTTGCGCTCACCATTTTTAAAAATTGTAATTCGTTTCAATTGGGATTGTTTTTTTTTTCCACACCACTTAATGCTCGCACGGCAATCGACACAGAACTGAGAATATAGAATATGACACGACTGGATTTGAGTTAAATGTCGAAATGAACGAATCTGGAAATATTCATTTGCGTATGTGTGTGAGTGTGTGTATGGGTTTGTGAGATGTGCTTGTCCACTGTGGTACTACTGTGGTGTCTGTTTGTATTGGAATATTTCAAACATATGCATATTTTTGGCATTGGTGTATGTGGAATTTTATTATCGTATGATTCGTATGTTTTGTAAAATCTGTTTGCAAAATGAATGATAAAAGAAAAAAAAATCTTGCAAGTGTGGCCACCAAAACAAGTGGAAATGCGCGTTACTGTTTGAAAACAATAGAAAACAAAAAATATATGGCATTAAGCGGTAAATAAAGTAATGTTGTACGTAACGAACACAAAATTCCACAGTTTCGTCATTAATTCGTTATTCTTATTGTTATTGAAGAAAAATTTATTCTCCATTAACACTTCTAAATAGTATGCAGCATATTGTGTGATGTGAAAGGGCTGGTAAAAACTAATTAAAAAAAAAAATTTAACTGAAAAACGTGTTAATTTTGTAAACACAAATGTTCCAGGTTCCATGTTCCAAGCAGAATTGAAATAATCTAATATGAAAAAAAAATCTATCTCAGCTAATCAATTTGCATGGATGACAGGCAAAAGAGCTAGTAAAATAGTGGCCATTGCATTTCTCAAAAAACGTTCACATTTTTCGCTCTCGAATTTCATCGTGTTGAATTTAAATTGTGTCACGTTGAAAAATCAACATAACAAATTTTAATTCAAACTGAATTGTGATAGACAAAACTATAGGTTAATTGGTGTGTGTCGAACAGTTTTTGTTTTCTTTCAATATATGACAGACTGTTATACTGGTGCTGTTCGAAATCACACGCAATCACAAAATTCACCAATACACACATATACATACACATATTAACGAACTGACATATGAACAACAATTTCAGGCCACGAATGACGTGTGTATGCGTGTTTGTCTGTGAAATGGAAAGGTGACAGTGTGTTGATGTTTTTGTAAGAAATTGAAGTACAGCACCAGCACAGCAAATTTACAAAATAATTGTATTGGTTTCGCAGAAGGGAAAAAACAGCTCAGTGCGAAGGAAAATTTTGTTACGAGTGTGCGGATAGAGAGAGAGAGCGAAAAATAAGAAGAAAAAAAATAAAATAATCGACGAACTCATTGTGTGTTGGAACACAAATTTCAATCGTAATTTCAATTGTTTTTGGACATCGAATAAACTGTAAATTGATTTGCAAAGTGAACAAAAAAGTGTAAAGGATATGAAAATCGTGTAGTAAGTGAATTTTGTGATCATATAAAAATATTGGACATCGAAAAAAATTCATGCAGAAAAGAAACTACTTTAGTCATGGTCGCCATATTTTATTTGAATTTTTTTTTTCTTTCTTTTGTCATTTCGTCGACTTTCGTTTTATTTTGTTTGCAACGAATGAGTTGATTTATTGCGTTTTGTTTTTGATAATTCGTTTTTTTTTTTTTTAAATTTCTTTGGCCACGAAAATAAAATTTCAACTTTGAGTTATTGATAAATCATATTGAAAATTTGGCTGTGTGAATGAAATTCCAATGAGAAATCACACATCGATGCTGAGAAAGTATTTCGCAATCACCTTGAATTTCGAAACTAACCATTCGGTCGATGCGTGTATGTAGTGAGCAAAATTGATTGAATTATGTTGTAACAAATTACGTTTTTTTTTTCAACGATTTCTTTATAATTTTTAGCCATTTTACTGACACCAACCATTCATGCATTTATCCATACTCAAACGAATTCGCGTATTCGCCAGACCCCGCCGTCAATTCATTTATTCCATTGAATTTTATGCGTTTTATTGACGCATTCATGCAAATTACTCATTTACTAATGTCTTTTACTTTCTTTTCTTTTGACACAGTGCGTAGCTGTAAGCAGTCGATGTCATAACCTATGACAAACTGCTACCCCAAAATTTATCTTTAGGTTTTTCTTTTTTTTCTATTCTATTATTAAGCGTATAAACTAAAGGTAATTATTGAAACCCATTCTCTTTTAGTCGTGTTTTTTTTTTTATTCTGTGCCATTGTGTCTAAAGTCAAAATTTTCCATTTTTTTCTGTGTGTGTGTGTGTGTGTGTTGTTATAGATGGGTGACGTTGATCCAGAAACATTGCTGGAATGGCTGTCTATGAGCCAAGGTGATGAACGTGACATGCAATTGATTGCTTTGGAGCAACTTTGTATGTTACTGCTGATGTCTGACAATGTTGATCGGTAAGCACATAACAATCCACTTTATATCCATGGGTTTTGCCATGACACCCCGTTTAATATAAACAATAATATAATTTCTTAACCATTTTTTTTATGTTTATTTCGGAAAAATAGTTGCTTTGAAAATTGTCCACCACGCACATTTGTTCCTGCTTTGTGTAAAATATTCCTCGATGAACTAGCACCAGAGAATGTGCTCGAAGTAACAGCCAGAGCAATCACCTACTATTTGGATGTATCAGCTGAATGCACACGTCGTATTGTTGCAATTGATGGAGCGATACGTGCAATTTGCAATCGTTTAATTGTTGCTGATTTGACAAGTCGAACGAGTCGTGATTTAGCCGAACAGTGTATTAAAGTGTTAGAATTAGTATGCACGCGAGAGGCTGGTGCGGTTTTCGAGGGTGGCGGTTTAAATTCGGTGCTCTCGTTCATCCGAGACTGTGGATCACAAGTGCACAAAGACACATTACATTCGGCAATGTCAGTCGTATCACGGTTGTGTACAAAAGTTGAACCCCAAAGCGCCACCATCAATGAATATGTGGAAAGCTTAAGCAAATTGCTGCAGCACGATGATCCAATGGTGGCTGATGGTGCACTCAAATGTTTTGCATCCGTTGCTGATCGATTTATACGAAAAGGTGTAGATCCTCAACCTCTAGCTGAACACGGTATGTTTTCAAAGAAATCCTATTGATTTGATCAGTTAGCATAAAGTTTTCATTTCATCTAATTTATGTGATCATCCATTTCTATAGGTTTAGTTAAAGAACTACTCAAAAGATTAAGTAATGCAGCTGGACAATCGGCTGCATCAACTTCAACAGGCAATACACAGGAAACGGCAGCTGCTTCGGTTACACCAAAATCACAAACAGTTCCCGAAAATGGGCGATCCGTTCAATCGATTTCCACAACAATTTCCTTGCTATCGACACTTTGCCGTGGCTCACCGACTATAACACACGTGAGTGGGCAATTCACTCTATTGCTCCATTTAACCGAATGTTTATGTTTATGTATGCCTCATTTTTGTTGTACCCATTTCATTTTTTTCCAAATTTCATTCATTTAGGATTTGTTACGTTCAAATTTACGTGAAGCAATGGAGCGTGCATTGAAAGGCGACGAACGATGCATACTGGATTGTATGCGTTTAGCTGATTTATTGCTTATGCTTTTATTTGAAGGAAGAGAGGCATTAAGCCGTGTTGGCTATTCACAAAGTCAATATACACCACGTGTAAGACGTACCGATTCAACACATGAACGAACACATCGTCAACTTATCGATTGCATTCGTAGCAAAGATAGTGAAGCATTGATTGAAGCCATTGAAATGGGTGGCATTGATGTAAATTGTATGGATGATGTTGGTCAAACGCTATTGAATTGGGCATCAGCATTCGGTACATTTGAAATGGTTGAATATCTATGTGAAAAAGGTGCCGATGTGAATAAAGGACAACGAAGCTCATCACTTCATTATGCTGCATGCTTTGGACGGCCAAGTATTGCAAAAATACTGCTCAAACATGGGGCCAATCCAGATTTGCGAGATGAAGATGGTAAAACACCATTGGATAAAGCACGCGAACGTGTTGATGAGGGTCATCGTGAAGTGGCTTCAATTTTACAATCGCCTGGCGAATGGATGTCAGCTGGACGATCTGATCAAAAGTATAATGCATATGATGGCACCAGTGAGCCACGCGGTGATTCTGAAATGGCACCAATCTATTTGAAATTCTTTTTGCCGTTATTTTGTAAGACATTTCAAAGCACCATGCTGGGCAGCATTCGAAAATCAAGCTTAGGTAAGACAATTCAATTGGGCTGGCAAAATACGACGAAAACTCATTTATGTATTTTGTTTTGTTTTGTTTTGTTTTTTTTTTTTTTTTCATCGAACAGGATTAATCAAAAAGATGATTCAATATGCGCAACCAGAGCTTCTTGCTCAACTGTGCTCAGTTCAAAAGGAAAATTTGGGCATTTTACTTGTTGAGGTTGTGGCTAATGTTCTTGATGTTGAGGTGAGTAACAATGAAATATCGATTCGGTGAAATACCTCAAATCAGACACAATACAATTTTTTTTTTGTTGGTTTTTGAACAAAAATGACCACTTTATTATTATTGAATTATTTGCTTTTGAAAAACATACGTATAAATCGAACAAAAATAAAAAAATTAGATCAGCTACAGTTGGCCTGAACAGCCGATGTACAATTTTTACGGAACCGCCAAGATAAAGCCAATGGTACAAAACGTGAAACAACAACGTGCAATCAACGCACAGCTCATTTTACCACCAAACAAAGTCGCGGTAAAAAGAATCGTTAATTTTTCTGTTGTTGTTGTTGTTGTTGAGACACCACAATTCAAAAGTTCATTGTGTTTTCCTTTCTGAAAATAAAAAATTCGAGAATGTAATACAAAACAAACAAAACAACAAAATTTATGTAAACGAACCAAGAGGTTCCGGTTTTCTTGTAAACACATTCTTCATCGCCCATTTTACGTTGTTTTCTTGTTTTTTTTTTCTCTTTAATTCAGTGAATTTCCTCTAATCGGATACTGCGTGCGCTTTTGATAACTAAATTGTTTATTTTTGTTGATTTATGAAACTGAAGTACCACAATTGCATACATATATCTTCAGCATCGATCGAATAACAATCAATTAATGTATTTATCACATTTTGTAGATTCATTTGCCAATTCCATGAAGATCGGCCATTTCTTTCTCTCATCATCTGCATTGGCCATATTCACACATGAAATATATTTTGACTTTTGTTTTGTATTGTGGTAAAATTGCTTTAAAACACCTTTAAAAACTTGTAGAATCAAAATATTCCGTCTAAAAGATGATTAAAGAGAGAATGAACAATGATCAATTTATCATAAACAGAGCATGAAATAACTTGGATTTATCATCAATAATAGATTTATCGCATAAATTTATGTCATAAATCGGGGGAAATCGAATTCAACCCATCAAATATTCATAGAAGCGGGGAAATGTGATCTCAGTTAGCATCCATCTGAGATCACATTTCCCCACTTCTATGAATATTTGATGGGTTGAATTCCATTTCCCCCGATTTATGATATAAATTTATGCGATAAATCTATTATTGATGATAAATCCAAGTTATTTCATGCTCTGATCATAAACTCCAAAACGAATATTCATAAAATACAAATGCAAAAGTGAATTTTTTTTTGGTTTTTGTTTTGGTTTTGTTTTGAATGTGTTGCTTTTGCAAAAAAAAAAAATGAAAATTGTCATTGGTTGCAAATTGTTTAATCAATAATCATAGAGCTATTGCACTCCCCCCGCATACGTAATCGCATCATCATTGTGTTTATTATATTATTTTCAAATTGAAAACTTGGAATCACTTGGAATAAATTTTAAAATGAAAATTGTCAATCTTTTTCCCTATCCTCTCAACATTTTCCCAAATAGGACGACGAAGATGGACACTTTGTTGTGCTGAATATTCTGGAAGAAATCATGTTGAAAACTGGTACGGAGTTTTTGGACAGTTTTGCACGTCTTGGTGTTTTTTCAAAAGTACAAGCGTTAATGGATGATGAATCCGAGTGCGAAAGTTCGGTTATTAAATCACCAACCGATTCAGATTTACCCACACAATCATCATCGCAACCGTCAACATCATCAGCTACAACGGAAGATTCAAATGCAAAAAGTAAATTTGATGAATAGATTCGTAAACAATTTAAATCCAAAATATTAACTGCTTTTGAATAATCCCCCAAAACAGGCGATGAGCACGTTGAAGACGCCAAAGAAATTCTACAAGGCAAAGCCTATCATTGGCATGATTGGAACATTTGCCGTGGACGAGATTGTTTATACGTTTGGTCAGATTCGGCAGCTTTAGAATTATCAAATGGTTCAAACGGTTGGTTTCGTTTCATACTTGATGGAAAATTAGCAACAATGTATTCAAGTGGCAGCCCCGAAAATGGAAACGACAATTCAGGTATATTTTTCAATCACAATAAAACATTCATTCGCTTTATTATTAATCATCAACTGAGTCAAACTGTGGATTCAGTTTAAATTTAATTTTTTCAATGTTTATCATACATGCATTTATTTAATGGTTTTTTTTGTCTTCATTTCGGAATCATGGTAACGGCGGGCTTACCCTTTTTTTTGGTATCTTTTTTTTTTCAATCAAAACATTTTACATAATTGTTCTGTGCCTGAAAAATCAAACACAATGTTGTTTTGTTACTTACTCTTTGTGGAAGTGAAACATCAATTTCGTATTTTATTTAGCTTAATGTCATGTATGTCCCATAATAATTCAAATGTTTTTTATTGATCGTCGTTTTTCAGTTTGTGAGGTCGTTTTTATTTATAAATAGTTAATATTTAATCCAATCATAATTCACATCATCATCATTAGCGTTTCGGTTAGAACTAAATTTACATATTATATACATTCAGTTGGAGGTTAATCAATAGAATCTTGGGAATGGTAATTTCAGGTTTTAAATTTACAAATGGTGTTGGAATTCCGTTTTTGTTTTATTCGTACAAAGTTATACATAGAGTAATTTTTCCCTCACGCCAGCTGGTTTCATCTAGGGTTTCACTTGTAATTTAAAAAAAAAAATGCATTTTTAATGTTCCGAAGGCTCAATTTTAATGTTTTGATAACTAAAAATCAGTCAAATCACACGATGAAATGACATGTAATCCATAGAATCTTTGACAACGATCAACGTTTGCGTCCATTTGAATAGATTCTGTGGGTGTCATCGTTAAAAATCTTCCCATCTTCTGTCTGTCGGTTTTGGCTTTTCGACAGCCACGGGGACACATTCAAAACAAACAAACACACACACAGAAAATCGACCACCTTTTTAACCAACATTTTGTAAACATCCTGCCACTTTGTTCCTATTTACATTTTTTTTGTATATTTTTGTATTATTCATAGGAAAAGGCCGTGCATTGGAATCCATAACAAGTGAAGGTGAGAAACACTCATGTCAAGTAGACGGCGAAAGAATGCGAGACAAACTCGATTCACTTTCTATTTTGTAAATGAGAACAAACACACACACACACAAACACAAAAACAAAAATCGAATCGAATCCCGCGTTAAATGCAAAACGTTTCCATTGTTTTCGTGTTTCTCTAAAAATGAACGGAAACAAACTTTTAAACAAAAATTGGTCTAACTATGCGTCGATGGACCAGAGAAACAACGCAGCGATACATGAATTTGTGAATAAATCGAATATTTCAATGCAATGTGGATGAAATTATCGAATATCATCCGGATCAGATATAGTTTCTCCATTTTGTTGTTAGGTTGCATTTGTATTTGCATTCTCATGTTCATAACATAATTCACTCAATTTATGAACCGTTTTTTGTTGTTGTTGTTGTTTAAATTTGAAATTTGCACGCCAAATACTTGAATTAATTTTTTTTATCAATTCGATTTCTTTTATGCGAATGTAAATATTTATTGATTGGTGTATTTAGAACATTTTTTTTATTTATTATTCCTTTTTACCTCCCCCCCTCCCAAAAACAAAAATTAACAATATTTGCACGAAATTCAATTTAATTTAATTTTCGTTTTGGTTTTTAATCGGTTAAGTCAATGATTTCAATTTAGCGGATAATTTTTGCTTTTTCGGAATTGCTTTGGAATTAGAAATTAAATTTTTTTATTTTCAAATTAATTGAACTTGAATTGGAGACTATAAAGAGACTGAATGGTCTTTTGAAAGAACTCTTTTCTTATAGCGCATGTGTTTCATTAAATAATGGAATCATTGAAATTGCAAATTTGATAAACTATAATGTTTGTAATTTGGTGTTTTTTGTTTGTTTTTGTTTTTGTTTTTGTTCATAGAAAATCGTGGTGAATTTTTGGAAAAATTACAACGTGCCAGAACTGGCGTACGAACGGGAAGTGTATCACAAACGATTTTATCGAATGTGGGTGCGCTGCGATTGGTGGTCGGCAATTGGTTATTAAGCTGTCAAAAAGATGGTCAACTTCATATAAATAATACGGAAAGTCAACAAGTAACAATTTTGCAAGATGATTTGCCCGGTTTCATATTTGAAAGTAATCGAGCCACCAAGCATACGTTCCGTGCTGAATCAAATCTTGGGCCCGATTTTGCATCCGGTTGGTCAACACAACGAAAGAAAAAAGTCCGTTCAAAAACTGAAGCACAAAAAGTTCAAGTCAAACACAAGGCTCGTGATTTGTACAATCGATACTTTAGAGCTGCCCAAGCGGTTCCACGTGGTGCTGTAGCAAAACTTTCGCAAATTGTTTCACTGATTGAGCAATCAATGAATGAACAGTGTTCACATCGTGGTCATAAGAATTTAACCAATGATTGGCAAACCAAACTACGAAATGCGTTTAATGATTTAGCTCAACTGTTGCATGATGAAGATGGTGTTGTAAGTGCCTACGAAATGCATAGTTCTGGCTTGGTACAAGCTCTGTTAACTGTGCTTTCGAAAAATGCATGGGAAAATGATATGCCGCGCAATAAAATTCATAAATTTCATAAGCAACGTGTCGCTATATTCAAACAATGTATTTTAAATAATACCAGCAATGACACAGCATCAATGTTGGTGCAAAAATTAGTTGCCGTTTTGGAAAGTACCGAAAAATTGCCGGTTTACATTTATGATGGACATGGTTCTGGATATGGATTACAAATATTAACAAAACGTTTACGTTTTCGCTTAGAACGTTCACCATGCGAATCAACGTTATTCGATCGCACCGGACGTTCACTTAAAATGGAACCATTGGCAACGATATCACAATTAGGTATTTGTTTTTCTCAATATTTTTTTGTTGTTGTTGCCAAATTTCATTCATTTTCATCAAATTGAACATTTTTTTTAAAACAAATATTTGATTTCGTCTTCAACAGCTAAATACTTGATGAGAACTGTTGCAAAACAGTGGTTTGATATGGATCGTTCGACATTCATTTTCCTGAAAAAATTGCGAGAAGAAGAGATTGCATTTAAGCAGCAACACGATTTCGATGAAAATGGTCTAATTTATTTCATTGGATCAAATGGTAAAACAACTGAATGGGTGAATCCAGGACAGTATGGACTTGTAAATGTAAGCAGCTCAGAAGGAAAACACTTGCCGTACGGTAGACTTGAAGATATTTTATCACGTGATTGTGTCAGCGTTAACTGTCACACAAAAGATAATAAAAAAGCATGGTTCGCCATTGACCTCGGTGTATTCATCATACCAACAGCATATACATTAAGGTAAGTGATGAATATGGACAAAGCACATTGATACAAAATGATATTGAGCCACTGTTAATTTGCCACCAATAGACATGCACGTGGCTATGGACGATCCGCTTTGCGACATTGGTTATTACAGGCCTCAAAAGACTCCGTCAATTGGGTCACATTAGTCACACATAATGATGATCGCAGTTTAACCGAACCGGGAAGCACTTGTACATGGGCAATTTTCTGTCCACCAGAAGAAACCGAAGGTTTTCGGCATATTCGAATTCAACAAAATGGACGCAATGCATCGAATCAAACTCATTACTTGAGCTTAAGCGGCTTCGAAATTTATGGCCGTGTTATATCTGTGTGTGAGGATATGGGAAAAACGGCAGTTAAAGAAGCGGAGGCAAAAGTGCGGCGCGAACGAAGGCAAGTGCGATCACAGTTGAAGCATATAACGACCGGAGCAAGAGTTGTACGTGGTGTTGACTGGCGTTGGGATGATCAAGATGGTACTGGTGATAACCGTGTCGGAACTGTTACTGGTGAAATACATAACGGTAAGTGTTGTTGGAACTTTTCAAAATTCCAATTTTCGTTTCAATTAAATCAATTAATGCCGCAATTGATCAATTGATTTTTCAGGTTGGATCGATGTTAAATGGGATCATGGTGTACGAAACTCGTATCGTATGGGTGCCGAAGGAAAATATGACTTAAAATTAGTCAATTGTGATAATTTACCGTTGCTCGAAGCCGGCTGTTCATCGTCCAATGTAGCTGTGTTGCCAACGTCGACAAAGAAATTTGAAAAAGCAAATGTGTTGGTGAATAGAAAATCAAGTTCGACACCAAGTCTTCCAGAAGCAACCGAAAATTTAAATATCAGTTCAGTTGCGTCCACCGATCAAGCTTCATCGGCCGACAATTTAACATGGAAGCAAGCGGTTGAAACAATTGCCGAAAATGTGCTCACATCAGCCAAATCGGATATTGTGTCCGGAACGGAGGAGAAACCAAACAATCAACCAGATGTTTCAGTGCATGCATTACGTGAACTTGAACATCATCATGATCTTTCGTTGATTAATCATACACAAAATGCCACCACATCGTCTGACCTTGCCACCATCACGGAAAATTATACATTGGGCAATGAGAATGTCAAGTGTAATGTCCCATCGAGTAGCGCATTTGCACGTGCATCAACACACTCCGAAGATAAATTAACAAATATTGAAGCAAACAATAAAATGAATACCAGCAACTCGGTAAATTCGATTAGTAAAACGCTATTGGGTAGTTTGCGGGGCTGCACTGCCGGCCGAGTATCACAAATTTCTTCGGATGCTCTCGATGTGATCGATAAAATGCGTGAAATTCGAAACAGTACAAACAACATCATATCATCGGAAATCTTACAAATTCCACCGAATACACATTTGCAAAAGCATCCGAATGCATCGTCATCGGATGGTGAAAAGCATCGTAACAAATATAAGACAAACCATGGCTTAAAACAAAATAAACGTCAAATTTTAACAGTTGATGAAAGTTGTACACCGGTTTCAACATCAATAGTTCCAATTGTTGTCAATTCGGTACAGGCGGTATCCAGTGCAACCGTATCAAATCCATCGACTGCTTCGCAACCACTTGCCGAAGCAACGAACACTGGACCAGATGAAAATAGTGCATCGAACAGTTGCGATGATGTCGTTGGAAATCCAATGAGCATTAGCGTACCGAATTTAACAACATCAAATGAAAGCACAAGCCAAATTGTACCTGTTTCTCCACCCGGTTTATTGGAAACATTTGCTGCGCTGGCTTCAAGACGCCGTACATCTGGCAGCGGTTTCCAAGCAAATAATCAAGTAAATATCGATGCAATTTTAACATTTAATGTTCAATCCAAATGACATAAAATAACACTGAAAATTATGACATTTTTTGTTTTCTTTCATTTTCTAGCCGATTCATAATCTCAATCAAACGAATGCATCAAATGTGAACACAAGTCAACAGCAAAGTAGCTTTTTCCCGCGTGGACCAAATTCAGTATCGAGTTTAGTGAAAATGGCACTATCGAGCAATTTTCATACTGGCTTATTGAGCACAGCTCAAAGTTATCCAAGCTTAACGTCATCAGCAACAAGTACAAGCACCAATATTTTGAACAGTTGCACTCGTGTCACATCGGCCAATTCTGGACAAGCAACATCAATAAATCCGGCTCTAACAATGAGCCTGACTTCAACGTCAAGTGACAGCGAACAGGTGTCATTTGAAGACTTTTTGGACAGTTGCCGAGGTGGTCCAACTCTTCTCGGTGAACTCGATGATGAAGAGGGCATGGAAGACTCAAATGAAGACGAAGATAATGATGAAGAATTCGAAGATGTTGGTAGCACACTGCTGCAAGTGATGGTATCACGAAATCTATTGAGCTTCATGGACGATGAAACGCTAGAAAATCGTTTGGTAGCAGCTGGAAAGCGAAAATCCTGGGACGATGACTTTGTTATCAAACGACAATTTTCCGCTTTAATTCCAGCTTTTGATCCTCGACCGGGCCGAACGAATGTCAATCAAACATCTGATTTAGAAATTCCACCGCCTGGATCGGATGGTGATAGTAAATCATCGCCCGTAGCACAAATGGCACAACCATCATTGATTCTGAGTATTCGTGGTCCAAATATTAATGGTGTACCAGATGTTGAGATTCCACTATCAAATCCCGAATGGACAATATTCCGTGCCGTTCAAGAGCTCATTCAACAAACGGCGATGAGCAAACAAGATAAAATGCGTAAAATATGGGAACCAACTTATACAATTATTTATAAGAAAGCAAATCGTGACGATGAGTTTGGCACCGAAGAGGATAAAACGACACCGGTTGTGTCAATAATGTCACCGGGCCAAAGTAGCTCATCAACTCTATCACCAAATTCACCAATTGCACCGAGCCGAAATCAGTGCTCAATCGACGATGTTCTTCAGCTACTTTCACACATGAACGCAATCAATGATGATCCAGCATCATTTAATACGTCGATACCGTCCGAAAATCCATTGTGTGAACTAAACTCAGATTTATTCATGAGTAAAAAATTAACCAATAAATTGCAGCAACAAATTCAAGATCCATTAGTGCTATCAAGCAACAGTCTACCCGAATGGTGTGAACATTTGAATCAATCCTGTCCATTTTTGTTCCCGTTCGAGACTCGGCAATTGTACTTTAATTGCACAGCATTCGGTGCATCACGGAGCATCGTTTGGCTGCAATCACAACGTGATGTGACATTGGAACGGCAGCGTGTTCTTGGCTTAAGTCCACGACGTGATGAGCAGCATGAATTCCATGTTGGCCGTTTAAAGCACGAACGTGTCAAAGTTCCACGCAACGATAGCCTGTTGGAGTGGGCAATGCAAGTGATGAAAGTGCATAGCAATCGAAAAACTGTACTTGAAGTGGAATTTTTGGGTGAAGAAGGAACTGGTCTTGGACCAACACTTGAATTTTATGCTCTGGTTGCAGCCGAACTGCAACGTTCCGATTTGGCAATGTGGTTGCATGACGATGAAATCAAAACAAATGAAAATGATGAGTTTTACTTGGGTGAAGGCGTCAAACCCGTTGGATATTATGTTCAACGTGCATCTGGCCTGTTTCCAGCACCATTGCCACAAAATTCGGAGCAATGTGAACGCGTGTCCAAATACTTTTGGTTTTTGGGTGTGTTTTTGGCAAAAGTACTTCAAGATGGTCGTTTAGTTGATATGCCACTATCGAAAAGTTTCCTACAGCTTCTCTGTCACAATCAAATTCTGTCGGATACGAAAAAATTGACGGCATTGAATAAGAAATACGGTGAAGATATTATGGTGTCGAGTATCATGTCGGAAGAGAGTGAGATTGATGTGTCTGATACCTTATCAAAACTTCAATTGCAATCGTTCAGCCAAGCCGCTTGGTATGAAGACATTCTAACACAATCGAATCTCGAAGAAATCGATCCAATTCGTGCGAAATTCCTTCAAGATTTACAAGAGCTCGTTCGTAAAAAGCAAATAATCGAACAGGATGACACAATTGATGACCAAGAAAAAGAGCAAAAGATCAATGACTTGAAGCTTGAAACTAGTTCTGGGCCAGTTTCAATCGAAGATTTATCATTAACATTCACTTACCTGCCAAGCTCAAGCGTTTATGGCTACGATTCGGTCGATTTAATCGAAAATGGATCAAATATTGACGTTACCATTGACAATCTCGAAGAATATTGTGATTTAACATGCAATTTCTGTTTACAACGCGGCATTGCTAAACAATTGGATGCGTTCCATCATGGTTTCGCACAAGTGTTTCCGGTCAATAAATTGGCCGCTTTTACACCAGATGAAGCACGCATGATGATTTGCGGTGAGCAAAGTATTAATTGGACACGAGATGATTTACTCAACTATACCGAACCAAAATTGGGTTACACCAAGGAAAGGTCAGTTATTCAATTCGATATTCCCATTTGTGGGTTCAATTGTCACCCATATATGGCTTAAATTAATATATTGATTTGTTTGTTTGTTTACAGTCCTGGTTTCCTGCGATTCGTCAACGTTTTGGTCAATATGAACAGCCAAGAGCGAAAACTGTTCCTGCAATTCACAACAGGTACAAATTGAGTTTGTTTATTCATTCGATTCAGATTGAAATCTAAACAGAAAATAATAAATTAATTATTATTATTTTGTAATCTCTTCCATGGGAATCGACAGGATGCAGCTCACTTCCTCCAGGTGGTCTAGCGAATTTACACCCACGCCTTACCATTGTACGAAAGGTTGATGCAGATGCTGGAAGCTATCCATCAGTGAATACATGCGTTCATTATCTCAAATTACCTGATTATCCCAACGAGGACACATTGCGCGAAAGACTTTTGATGGCAACCAAAGAAAAAGGTTTTCACCTAAATTAAAGTGATGGTGGCAAACAGCAGACAGATTCATTTAAAATCAATTGAAGACAACGATCATCAAAGAGTAAACTTTTTGCCCAACATTCATCAATGTGGCACAACATGCGGAAGCAAACAATGCAAAATCATGAAGTCTGTGCTTTTTTTCCCTTTCCTCTGACCTCTAACATTAATTTCAATTATTTTTGTAAGTGAAATCGAAGACATTGCATCGTTTCAAAATCGTGCTGTAAATGATGATTGATTTTGTGAAATCATTTTTTTTTTTTTGCTCCACAGACTAAGTAACAGAAAACCAATTATTTCAAGGCAAAATTCTTCTAGGCAAAACTATTCTCACTGAACGTACCAACACAAATCGATTAGTTTCTTTTTTCTATCGTGATTATCGTTATTTGACTGGTTTTTTTTTTCTTCTTTGTGGTTAAAATTAAATTAGAATGAATTATAAAACACTGAATACAATGAAACCATAGAATTATTATCAGAAATTAAAAAAAAAATGGACTTTTTCGTCAGATTGAACGTGATCCGATTCACGTGTGCGCTGACAAAAGCAATTGTGTGATAAACTTTTGTTTTCTCTTCTCCTCACAATTTAAACACATTTATTTAACCAACAAAACTCAAATATGGTAATGTACCAGTAATAATAACAATGAAGAAACAATGAATGAATAACCCTTTATTAAACAAATAAAACCAAAAAAAACAACAACAAACAAAAACAAATCTATTCAAATTTAAGATTTTCAGAGTTCTGCATTGAAAATAGTGTTTATAATTATTTAAATTTAAACAAACAAAAAATGGGAGTGATGTAGACAAATCAAATGTAATTGTAATAGCAAAAATTCAGGAAAAAAAACAAACAGATTAGCTCTGTCAAATTGTAAACATATGATTTAGATATTCAGATGCAAACAACAACAACAAAAAAAAAACTCTATTTAACATCAGACAGTTGATTTTTCTTTGGTTCTTCGAAAGCAAAAAAAAAACAACATTATTTTATTGGACAACGAAACGTGAACGTATGTAAAATGTATAATGACATATACGAATAAAAGAATGCTGATGATTAGGTTGAAAACAAAGGTGGAAAATAACTTATTGAATTATATTATCAAATTTGAACCTAGAACTATCTTTATTATTAAGCAAATGTGGTTGATGGACGTTTTTAATTTAAATTATTTTCCGTCTTTTTAAAAACAAATATAAAAACAAAAAACAAATCTAAACAATAATTTATGTTGAGAAATTTTTATTAGAAACCATATTGAAATTATGCTTATAACTAATAAAGGACATCCAAAAGTATATATTAAATATGATTTTGGCTTTTTTTCATATATTTTTTTTTCCAAATGAAATCAAATTTGTCTTCTATTAGAAGTACAGATTACTTCTCCAAATTAATTTTGTTTTTCTTAATTTATTGGGGAATTGAACTATTTATTAAAACTGCAAAAATCTTTCACGAAATGTTATTGATGCTGACTAGTTCGAAACTAACCAACAATCTTTCACAAAATGTTTTGTTTTTTGTTAAGTCAGCATGAATTGGTTGGCTTTTATATATAAAAAAGAGCACTTCTGGCATTTGCTCATTTTTCATTGGTACACCACACTCTGGTGTGTTTCACTGGGATTAAATTTCACAAAAAAATGCCATTTCAACGTAATTATGACTGGTTTGATATAGCATAAAGAATTTCAGATGGTACGATGATGTGAAGAAATGGACTAGACAGCTGTGAGCTGATAAATGATAAATCTTATCACGCGAAACGATATTGATTAGAGCCTTCGAATGAAACGGGCGCGCATACGAACCGTACACAGCCAAAAAAAAACAACATACAAAAAATGTGCAATTTTTTTTTGTTATCTTCGGTAAAGTTGTATTTCATTGCTGTAATGAAAAATAAATCATAAAAAATGGCTAGCGTATTTTTTTTAAATCAACAACGTTAACAATAATTTCCGTTGTCATATACGTATTTATTATCATTGATAAAATCATTCTATTCTTATTTTGGTATAATTGAATTAAGAAAACAAACTACGTGTATGTAAATAAAATGAGAAAGGCATGTTTTGTGCCGTAAAATCGTACAGTTTATAAAAATTAATAAGCCTCAATCAACACAGTCACTATTTATACGGGATCAAATGCTATCAGCCAAAGACAGTAGACCGATTGTCAAAGAAAAAACCACAATATATCACGTGAAAAAAGCAAACAGCAAACTTTTATACTGTCAGTTCAAATAAACAATGCAAATATGAATATATGATTAATTTAGCGGGAAATGTGTACAGTGTCATTTTTACACTAGACGTCAGATACGTAACGTTTTTTTGCTCTTTTTTTGATTCAATTTCAAAATAGTGTCAAATTTACACTAACGACAGATAAAGGTTAATCAAACTAATTTGTTCAAGGCGTCCACTAGTTCCATGCTCGTTCCATTGTGTCTGCTTGCAACTATTTGGGCCATTTGTTCCCTGTGTGCCATTTGTCGTTCCTTGTGGGCCATTCGTGCCATTCGTTCTTTATGTGCCATTTGTCGTTCCTTGTGGGCCATTCGTGCCATTCGTTCTATGTGTGCCATCCGTTTATTCATTTGGTTGGCTGCATTTCCAACAGCGTGAAAATTCCCTCCAGTTTTAAATGAGCTTCTGGCAATAACCTTCAATTCATCGAATATATGGGGAAAAATGGTTATTGAAAGTATGTGTCATTTGAACAATGTGTGTCATTTGAACAACCTACCCTGGTAGACGATTTTTGAGTTTTTTTTGCTGGTTCAGATTCGGTTGGGGGCGATTGGGGTGCTGATTCAGGCTTATCCTGTTTTGATGTCTGCATGGTTTGCGAATCACTTTCGGCTAACATCTGCAATTAATAACCAAAAAATAAATTATCAAAGACGAGAATCCATGTGAAAAAAATGCACTGAACTTACGACATTAGACGATTGTTGTACTAATACTTCAACATCAACCGATATTTCACTTTCGCTTGAATTACACGGAACATTATCATCCTGAGGTTTGTCTTCGCATAACGTGGTCCCACGATGCGTTCTCATGGTTGTGGCAAGTTTATGACGGTTTTTTTCGGAGGCTGCGATACGGTTTGCTATCGTTCTAATGTTGGCTTCCCTTTGTAGGTAATTGTGGTCGAGTGATATATTTAGTCCAATGAATTGGTTTTTGATTCGTTCGCTTCTTCTCTTAGCTGGAAATAAAAAAAAAAAATTAGAATCTTCAAACGTAATGTTTTGTAACATCATACGTTTTTTTGATGATGATGATGCGATTTGGCGTGTGTCAGCCATAATTTCAACATACTAAATGAAGTCAAAGTATTTTTTTTTGTATACTTACATTGTTTCGGTTGCATTGTTAACGGTAAATTGGCTAGAGCCAGCCTTAGCCTAATTTTTATGTGTATGTTTGTTTTTGACATTTTCACCATTAAATTGTTGTTTATATCACCGATGATCAATTATTTTTTATTGAGATGCTTTTTCTCTTCTCACTCAAACTGAAATTGTTCGTAAACACAGCACATTTTCTGAGTTAGTTTATTAAATTCAATTGTTGATATAACATATATTTTCAAATCGAATCTATCAATAAACACTGTTCAAAACTTTGACAGGTCGAAAAACCTATACAAAAGTGTCATGGACTACAACAGGAACAAATACATACGAAATGTCAAACATGTAGCACAGAGTGTATTCTGTATGTATTTATTTGATTTATGGACCTTTGTGCTTTTCATTAAATTTTTATCCCATTGAAAATGAATACTGTTTTCTTCACTCTACAATGGCGTTAGCATAACATATTTATCACCATAAGAACTCGAATGTGTTGAGAAATAAAATCAAATCAAATTGTACATTTTCAATTTCACAATAATATCGTCATTTTTGAACAAATAAATCATTTTCACGTAAAATGTATGTTCTGTTTTTCTTTGAAATTTGCTTCCAAATCACAAAAAACTATTTGATAAATATTGCAAATTATTTCACATTTGTGCCAATCAATTAAATTTCACAATATCAACATTTCAAACAGTTGAAATCACCATTTTCAGCTCTTTACCATTTCATTTCACTCGCCGATCCGTCATATGTCTTCAATCGACATACCTTAAGTATTCATTTCGTGTACTTAACACATTCTGGAATGTCAGACATTCGTACAGCACAAGTATTTTGTACGGTGCGATAACGATGACTCGGTTGCCGTTGCCACCAAAGTCTGTTTCGATTGCAAATTTGATGAACTATAATGTTTGTAATTTGGTGTTTTTTTTTTTTTGGTTTTTGTTCATAGAAAATCGTGGTGAATTTTCGGATTTAATAAATAATCAATCATTTAAATACACAATCAAATATTAATCATTATTCATTATTATTCACTCATTCAATATTATTGCTTGATGTAACCTTCAAGAAGATAAAATCATCTGTAATTTATATCATGTACATGAAATATGACCAAAGAATTGAGTATCAACTCTCATGCCTCCATCTATTTGCAGTTTGGCGATATACTCTCTAATCATACAACTCTTTCCAAGCCCATATTCGATTTTATCTGCATTCGATTTTATGGTTGGTTGTTTCACTTGAGATATCGATTTTCTGCTCTATAATAATCGTAATATCGCTGCCGACGCCTTGATGCATCTTCTTTAGTTCAGTTGTTCGGAGGGCAATCTAAATGAGAATGTACTGGCTATTGAAATCCCATTGGTTTATTTAGAATCTGAGGTCGAAATAAGAAATCTTGCCATCTGCACTTCGAGAATCGGTCTCAAATTTCGGATTTAGGTAAAAAAAAAACCAACTTCTGACCCCAGACCCAACTTCTGAAGCTCAAAAGCCCGGCACTGGTAACCAAAAATTCAACATACTTCATTTGGATGTGTTTCACCCGTTTTCTTGTATCCTCTGGTAGAGTTTCGATTCATTTCTTCAACGATTAGGTTTTTCACACGTGTACATTGGAATTGATAGGATGTGATTGATGGCAACATTTTCACCCCGAGGTGCACTCTATTCACTCTCATATTGTGTGACATTTATCCTTAATCCTGATGTGTTTGATATACAATTTGTTCAACAATTCACATGCTAAGACACTAACAGCACCTAAGGTTTGGTTATGTTTTCGATAATAGCATTTTGACAGATTCACTTAAAATAGTTTCTCAATATTATTTACACACTTAGCTTCTGACGTTTGTGAGCCTGGAGGATATTTTATGTCCTATTTGCTTAAGATTAGGTTTCAATGAAAAACTGAAAAATAGAATTCAGTTAGTTTTTGAACGTCAGCTATGTGTGATTTCAGATTTCATGGTGTATGTTCTTTTTGTATGATTGAGAGACCACTGAATAAAGTTCAACTCATTTACCAAATAAAATCGGCGATTTGATCGTTTCATTCAATTTATTTATTCATCAAAGAGTGGGAATATGTTTTATCATTTAAACATTTAAATTCTCCGTACACGAAGCATTTATATAGGCTTAATCTTAAAATGTAAACCAATCAAAGAGAACACCAAACACTTCAGATCCTGCACTAAATAATAGAAACCACGCAGACCTTCTGGGTCTTTGGATTGATTGACATCCACCAGTGAGCCGGTTTTCGATGTGGTGAATGAAATGTGCTCGTCACCAATTACAATTTCCAATTCCTGTTCAAACAAATAAAAACAACAAAACAACAAAACAACAATTAATTGATCGATTCGAAAATACAACGCCATTACGATGGAAAACACTGAACAATACTCACTTGACGACCAACACGATCTGGTGGCGGCCACAACGAATCATCTTCCTGCATGATTTCCGAGTCCACGATAATCCGCTTAATTTCATCCATTACCGTGTGATGAACGTACGCCTCCTTGCGAATCATTGTGTCATTTTTGTAGTTGGAATTGTTGGCGTACCGCAGTTTACCATCCGGCCGAAATTCAAACTCCAAAAATTCGTGACCGAATTTACCTTTGTGACCAACATAATAGCGGAGATAAAAGTCCTCGGTGGCTTTGGCCATTTTGTTGTCTATGTTTCAACCGTTTAAACTATAAATGGACGAAAAATTCTTTATTTTTTGTTGTTTTGAATGAACCACAATAACTCCAGTTGCTGTTTGTGTTGTATCTATTCAATTTACAATTGACAATTGAGAATGATGCATTCCGAACGAAGTTAGTTGATAGATAGCGCATTTACATACAGCGCCACTTATACCTTGACACATCAAAATACTTTCTGTATAATCAACTTGAAGTTGGTTTTGGCTTCACGCTAAATATTTTTTTAAGATATTACCTTGAATAAATTCGTTAATCAAAATGACTAATTTTGAGCTATATAAAAATGCATTTAAATCAAAATGAATAATATATATCCAATGTAAATTTGCGATTTGATTTTATTGCAGCTTGAAGTGTAACCATTGATGCAGCGTGATCTGGTGTAAATTTTCAGATTCAATAAAACCATTGGGCGCATAAGAACGGTTTAAGTTATATTCGATTCGAGAAAACAAATTTGTTTACTAGGAAGATATTATTTGCTTACAAGAAGATGTAGAAAACTGTTCATTTCACCAAAAAATGAAAATATTGCCATAAGATTTATATTGGCGTTGCTAGAAATGAAAGGTTTATTTTGAAAATATTTTCAAAATCACCGAAAACTTCATCAAAATTTCAAGCACGCCTAGCGATTCTCTTCATTTTAGTGATCCTTTCAAGTTTTTTGAAAATGTTTTCAAAATGAACTTTTCATTTCTAGCAACACCAATATAAATGTTATGGTAATCTTGTCATTTTTTGATGAAATGAAAATATTTTCAATTTGAACAATAGTTTCAATTTGAGGAATCTTAAGTTTGAAATTTTTTTTTCGAAAAGATATTCTAAATGGCGGATATTCTAAATTGCCATCATACGCCGCTACTGGATATAATGGACTATAGAACGAGGGTGCAACTTGTTATATCAATTCATTATTACACTCACTATTTTAAACAAACAAATTTCGGCGCATCATCTATGGCTCACCAGCTGAAGCCAAAGATGTCAATAATTCGTTTATATTTAATCAAAATTTCTCCAATTTGGTTATTATTCAAATCAGTAAATGTTCGATCCTAAGCCTAATCTGGTTTTTGATTTCAATTCAACTCAAATGAACAACCGAACAGGCCAAAAGTGACCTAAAATATTGTTCGCGAACAGCCGCCTTCGGTCAAAAATGTGTCAACGTGTTTTTGGTTCCATTTGGTGTGAAACATTTAAATCCATAATCATTTGTTGAATCCGGGGCGCAATTTTGTTCGTTGACATCACTACTTTAAACTTAACTTCTAACAACAACAAAAAAAAACACACACACAAATTTGGAGTACATAATAACGATATATATTTTTTTTTACAAATACATTCCATTTACTAAAAAGTCAGCATCATGCGCATAACCTTTGCCACGTCTGACTCGTTTACGAACTGTTGTCGTTCGACATGAGACTACCATTACCAAGCCAATTGTAATCAAAATGCCTGCAAAATTGAAATAAAATATCACTGACTGAGTCAAATCAATGCTGTAAACTGAAATAATAAAATATACCTAGAGCCAGTGAAACGACTGCACCTCCTGGACGATCGGCTTCGCCATCATGATCCATAAACTCAGCTTGTAAGCCGGATTGTATCGTGTCAATTTGTTGTGCACTCAGATCTTTAACATTTGTTTGCGACTCAGGTGCCTGTTTTCCAATTTTGTTCACTTTTCGATGTTTCTTTTTTTTCTTTGGTGGTTCGGTTGTTGTTTCTTCTTCCTCTTCATTATTGTATTCCGAATCTTCGGTGGATTTTGATTCGCTTTTGCTACTCACCAATAGATGTTTACCATCTTTCTTCCGATCAGACACAGGTACGTCTTTTATTAAAGCAATTGAGTCTTTTTCCGGCAAAATCTCTTCATTGTTATGATTCAAATGAGTACTACTTGGTGCGTTAGGTAAAATGGGTAGATTTGGCCCAATAATAGGCCATGTGTATTGCTGTTGTGTCTTCAATTGTGACGGATCGGCGATCCCAACATTTTTTTGTGCCAAATCAGATTGGTACTGGGGGTAGGTAGGTTGTTTTTGAAATTGTAACGATTTCAATGGAAACTCAGGCATTTGTTGAGGCCAGTTGGGCATTAAATTTTGATCACCAGTGCCACCCCAAATGTGATAATCCTTTGGATTCACCGGAAATGGTTGGCGTGATAGGTCAGATTGCGGAATCTGTTGAATACTATCAGCCATATGTAAACCACTATTATGAGTATTATAGACTGCTTTGTTTCCATCTTGAATTAAATAAAAAAGTTAAACACCAGATTTTAGAGAACCATCATACAAGGTTATATGTAATGAGTGTTACCTTCTGAATACTGCTGAATAGATCCAATATCGGGATTCAAATTTGGCTGATTCAAATTGGGCCATTGCGGTGCAGTCATGGGATCCTCACGATTGTGACCGATGACATTCTAAAAAAGAACATGTTTAACAAATTATTCATGAATCTATGTAGGCTAGTAGCGTAGAGGTCGCAATCGGGCCATATTCCGGCTTTTTTAAAAACCGCGCTGAATATGATGATGACAGCCGGATGTGGCTGTTTCAAGTCAGGAGGAAAACAAATCTGGACCTAAGAAGTTTAGAGGTCCCGAACATCTTTTAAATTCCTCTTAGCCTGAAAAGGCCAGATCCAATCATTTTGGCCTGATTCTCAGAGGTGCGAACTACGCTCGATTGTGACCACTGATATGTACTTGAAAAGTAGAGTTTGAAATGGCTTACATTTGTATTAGCTTGAATATTGGTGCTTGTAAGTTGCGCTCGTCCAAGACCATCTGCCGCCGGTTTATTTGGTGTGGGTTCCGGTGTGCGTGTTATCGATCGACACTGAAAATATCAAATATCATTTAAAATTTATTAAATCACGCAATTTGATTACAATTGTTGCATTTTTTTTTTGTTATTAAATTATAAAATAAAAATATTTACCTCTGGACCTTCGTCGCTTGCATCGTCACATTGTGGAATACCGTCACAAGCATTATAAACAGCTATGCAATCACCAGAATGGCATTGAAATTGAAATCGACTACAATGTGATGTTGCATTTTTCACCGGAGCTGTAATTGCTAGAAAAATGTGATTCCATTATTGATGCCACAATTCTGATAACCCCAACAAAAAAAAACATTAAAAATCACAATCAATATAATTGATACCTTTAATTGTTGTGGCTGCTGTTGCCGTTGTTTCGTCGTTCGATGGCTGTTTAGCATTTATCGGCTCGGATGGTTTTCCCTTTAGGCTTTTTAATTCAATTTCACTTTGTGACAACGGTAAAATCGGTGGATTGTTTGCTTTTTTGGATGAAAGTGTCGGCGATGAGACTTTTTTCTCCGTTGACAAAACGGCACTCGTGTAATTTGCATGCTTTGAAAATTTGCATCGAAAATCTTGTGCTGGGCCGCAGTGAAAGAGGAAACATTCCCCTTGACCCTAAAATGTAAACAAACGAGAGATGTTTGCAAGGTGCTAACGTGCAAATTTGTTGATGTTTTTTTTTTAAAACTGAAATCAACAAACCTTCTCTTCATATACGAATACATCACAGCTTTCGGTTTCACAGCACAAATGCAAACATTCAACTTTTGATAAAGCATCAGCGCTATCCAGAAATTTCGCACCTAGTTTACGTGATTCGGCTGTTTTAATAATCATGTCATTTTTCACATCGAATTTTGCTGAAAGAATAATACACACAGACACACACACACAAAAAAGTGATCAATTTGAATGAGCAATACTTTTAGCGTGGAAATAAATTTATTTTATTATTACCTAAGCAAGTGGCGATATCCATTCGTTTGACAACATTCACTTGATGAACGCTCATAATCAAATGGCATTGCACGAAAACACCAATCAAAATGAAAATACCATTGAATTGGCTGAATTTCAACATATTCATTTTACAATTTGTCATTAAATAAAATGTATAACAATTGGCCGTAATGATTAGACGAATAAAATGAATAAATTCTTTTTTTCGTTTTAAAATGCGACCATATGGCACTCTGCGTGCAATTCACAGTAAAACATCCATTTAGTAAATTTGATTAGATTTCCACAACTTTAACGTTGCGAATGAGAAGAAGGCAACATTTTTTTTATGGCTAAGCTGATTAAATAAGAACTCCACAAACACACACACAAAACTACTACGCAATTTCGATGTGGTCTAATTATTCGTCACTTTTCTGTCCTTCAACATGGAAATGTTAAATTTAATTTTGTCTACTTCCTTCATTCACCGACTGTGGAAAACTTGTATTTTTTTCTGATTTGATTCTGTTGTTGTTGTTGTTGTTATTTAGTGTCAACAGCTATTGTTTCCACTGTATAGCGAAAGATCGATATTATTCCGGAGACATTTCATTTTGGGATTTACGGTATCAACATTTCCATTTGGTAAATGTATTTGTCTCTTTCTCACTCTGTTCAACGCGGGGCAAATTAGTTCGTTGTGAGATGTTGTCATGCGAATGCGCAGAATCGGATTTTTTTGTCATGAATCACGTGCGATTCTGCAAATTGCTATTTTCCTCTCTGCTACCACCAAATTTATAGGGTGGTCATAAGGCATAAACGCAAAACAATGCACTCCGAGCCACGTGAAACAAAGTGAGATAGAATGAGAATCTCGTTGTACCGTATTTTGATGGCACAAAACATGAGCAAAAGCAGCATCGATGTATGCTTAAAATTGTGGAAAAAGCGCATTGATTTATCGCGTTACACCATCAGCCATTCCTTTTTCGAACGTACGACAGTTTGATGGTGCATATTACAACGTCTATTATAGTCAAATTGCTGGAATTAAATAGAGAAAAAAAAACACAAACCGTTTTTTCCCGTTGTTGTATCTTTGGCTAAGTATTAAGATAGCATTCAGTAATATTCTTATTGGGTTATGTTAGTTTCTTTGTGTTTTTCGGTGAATAAACATAATTTTTTTCCAACAAAACGAGCAGGAATTTGACGCGTAAGTGATGGTTTTCATTCAATGAAAATTGGTTGGTTTGTCGGTGAGCTAATTGATTTTCCTTTTGTGTGTGTGTGTCTGGTGTTTTATGGTGTCTGTGGTGTATGCGTATGATTAGCAAATAAGCATTCGTTTGTTTCTCACTTTGTTCATTTGCGAACCGCAGTCATGATTAGCGTACAGAATTTTCAGCGCAATTATTTAACTATCTCTTACGCTACATCTCTCTCAACAGATTATATTCGACATCGTACGTGTCGAATTGTAATGCTTTTCATGTCACTCATTCTCATTCTCCGAATGTTCCTCCGAAAAGCAAAGAAAAAAACCATCCATATCAATGATCTTGGAAGCAAGACATTTATTCTTTTTTGCTCATTTTGATCGCGCAAAAAGAATACCCATTGCGTGTTTATACAAGTTATCCAAAGAAAACACACACAAAAAATGCAAACATGATTGAGTGATGATTCAACCAAAAAAACAAAAAAACAAAGAGAAATTACCTATAGAACTCGTTCCACCAAAAACCACATCGTGGTGTGTGTGTGTGTGTGTGTGTGCGTACGTTTCTTCAAACAAACAGAACAAATATTAATAAATACACCTGTGCCAAACGCATCATCCTACATTGTACAAAACGCTTTACGCTCGCAAATGCGGCGGCAGCAGCAGCAGCAGCAGAAGCAAAAAAAAGCACATTATTTCATATTCAGACGCGGAGCATAATAAAAAGTGACCATTCATCCCAAGAGACATTGTTGAAGCCGTGAACCTATGTGAGGTGACTGACAAGACGGATTTTAAGTGGTGGGCTCAATTCCATTAAATGGATATCTCACCCAGAGATATAACGGTCGATGAGACTGATAGCCGAACAACAACAACGAACAACGAAAAAAAAAGACATGGAAAATGTGTCTTTTTGACATGATGTGAACGAAGACGTGCTCAATTCACAAAGTATTATCATTCTATCGTTATGGGAGTTACAGAGGGCTCTAACCTAATGCCAACAAACTCTTAAGCTATAAAATATGCATTGGTATAGATTGAACATCTCCATTATTCTGCATTTTGTGTATACTAAAGGTATACCTGTTTGGATGCTCACTGCTCAGCTCATAGCTTGGGTGCTTCACAGCACGGCTTTGGCATTTTCGATGAGTTTTTTTTTTGCATTTTGCTTTTTGCATTAGATTTTCCATGCGCAAGCACACAAATACACTCAGACAAAACCCACACACCAACATCGTATACATTTACATGTTGTTGTTGTTTTTTTTTCGTTCACGCCAATTTCCACAAAATACGAACCCTGTGGTCTCAACACAGTTTATTAATTTAGCTCATATTTTAATCTTATACCATCGCCACAAAACGATCAAAATAAAACATTTCACACTTGCGAGAGTTTCTGTTCGTTGGGCAGTGAAAATACACACACACAGACATACACACCCAGAGAGGCACAAGCTGAGAAAAATAAAGAAAGGCTGTGATAAAAAGCAGTGTTTGAAAGCTAGCAATAGAATAGTGGCCGCGCGACTAACAAGTGAACTTTTATACATTGTAGATGGGAATAAGCGTGCACGAGGAAGAAACAACAACAAAATTAGCAATAAACGAATAGGCAAAAGGTTCGTTCCGCCACAGAAAGCAATCATGAGTTCAGTTGATGTTGTTGTTGTTCATTGTTGTTATTGTATTTTATTCTCTTTTCTTTCGTAATATTCCATTGACTATTTTTACGTTTGCTGCGTTTGCCAGTGCTTTGTAAGCTACTTCTTTTGCTGCTCTTGCTGTATTTCTTTGTACGCTTTTTTTTTCTCTTCTTCACAGTGTTGCTGTGTGTTGAGCTTGTCTTTCGTATATATACACACATCGTACAACAGCGTTCTTATTCGGTTATTTGCCCCGCATATATTTCACTATTCACAATAATAATATTCTTATAGCCATCAAATTCCGTTCCGTGTGTATTTATGTTGTTCACTTCGGTTCAGTTTCATATAGATATTTTTTTTCTTTTTTTTTTAAACATTTTATTTTGAGTTGATTCTTCGGTTTGTTGTGGGTTCTTTTTTTTTAATCTCATTTTTTGGTTTCATCTCTTTTCGCTCTTTCTCTTCACAAGCAATATAATTTGCGCAATGGGAAACCAAAGCGAAAAAGAGGAGCAAGCTAAAAAAAAAAAAAATATTATTTCAATGAATTTATACATAATACAGTATAGACGGTGTAGACGATTGAAAACGGTATGCATTCAGAGTGAACGCACTTTGAGAGGCGAGCAAAAGAGAGTGAGAGACAGAGAAAGAGGGAAAGAGAAGAGCGTTCAATCAACGGCGGGCGGGCGAAAGAAGAACAGTCGTGACTGTTGAGCTTATAGCATGTCGGTTTCTATATGTTCAGTTGGTCGTTTAGCGTTCAGTCTCAGTTTATCAGCGCATTCTGTTACACACATTCGAAAGAATTTGAGTTTTTTTTCGGACGCTGTGATTCAATTCTTCTTCTACGAAATTCGGCCTCATTCGTGTGCATCAAGTAAAAATTGTTTTTTTTTTCGTTTTTGGTTTTTCACCTTCCTCCATTTTCTGCTTGCTGATTCTCAATATTGATTGAGAATTATATTTGTGAATTTGTGAATTTGTGTGTGTGTGTTTACTTTGGTCTTGTTTTAAATCGGTTTTGTTTCGCACAACAGTTCGAGAAAAAAAAAACAAACCCATTGTTCCCAATAAATAAAATCGAACACCGTTGTTAAATGAGCTGTAATGATAAAACGATATCATGTGAATGAGTGTGTTTGGTGTGTTTGTCTATTGAATTTAGAAATTATCACATTTTCAACGGTATCAATGTGAAAATTAACAACTAAAACCTCAGTGAATGATGACAAATTCCGAATATAGTCTCTTCAAGTTCAAATCATACATTTTCTCAATCAAACGATTTTGGTTTTTTTAAATCAAACGATTATGGAAAAATGTTTGCATGAGCGTCATCATGTAAATTCTTTGTTTTTCTAAAAGAAAAACAAACAACATCAACAACAACAAAAACAAAATAGTCTTGATTATCCCGTTAACATTTAAGCTTAATTCAAATGAAGCAAATTTACCAAAGAAGCAAAGTAAGATGGATAAAAGCTGCGCCAAATGAGAGTATTCAAGAGAAAAGAATGTATCAATGTATAAAAGAGTGTGTTTTAAACAGTGTGGAAGAGAAAGGGAATACACACAGAATGGAAAATAATAACTGAAAAAGACTACGAAAAATCGCATCTTAATAAGCGAACATAACAATTATTGTTATTTTAACGTTTTATTCTTCTTTTTTTTTCTTGTTATTATTGTGGTAATTCATTTTCTTGTTGTAGCTGTTGTTGTTACTGATGAAACCAATTGATTAGCATTTCATGCGATGAACAAAAATAAAAAAAAAACGGCATCGAACAAAGAACGATGCTCCGATTCTGTGGTGTTAGTCCCCTCTCAGAGTGTTGATATATATTTATGAAACGTGTGCGACGTGAGTAGCCACAATTTATGAGCTGAATCTTCCATGAATTTTATACGTCCGAAAACGACGTGTTGAACAAAAAAACCAAATTATATCAAGAAATTGCCAAAAAAAAAAACACTTCATGTGATTGAGCATTGAAATGAAAATGACGCATTTTTATTGAGGAATATACAAAGTAAATTACAATTGTAACGCACCTCGACATCATTATATTGTTCATTGTGAATTTGATCGTTTTTAAGTTTCTATATTGTCTTTCTTCATTTTGATATTGGCCAATCATGTTCATTGGTTATGTGGTGTTCCAAATCAAACATCAACAAAAACCGTTTTTTTTTTCGTTGGTTTGAAACTGCTGACTGTGCCGCTTGAGTTTTTGGTGTCGATGTGCTTTGCCATTAGTGCGAATTATAATTGGATGTGTAATTCTAATGATTGTTGCGTGCGCGCATAACAATGACTTGAACGGATTGCGAACTCAACTCAGTGCCTCAATTCGGTATATGTAGTCTGTTTGGTTGTTGTTGATATTTGTTTAGTGCCGTAATAAATGCAAAAAGCTGGAAAAATCCAAAAGACAATACGTTTGTCGATTCGGAAAAGCCTATATGAGCAAATGTAATAAAACTAAACAATGTGAACGCATACAAAATAAGTGTTCGTATTCATTACAACATAAAATGTATTTCGGTTTTGTGTTATTGTTCTAATTTTGGTTTTTTTTTTTTTTTATTATGAATTAATTTTTTCATAACGATAATCGTTAAATTACATTCAACTCGTCGCTAAAAATTATATGCTACTACAGCTTTTATTATAATGATTGGACTTTGATATTTTAGCTTTCGATCGTGCTCATTCCATTGAGCTGCCAATTGATTATAAATTTGCAACCAATTGGACGGTGGGAATCGAGTGTCGAATTCAACATCACGTATTCTAGATTTTTAGCTGCAATGGGAATCATTTCAAAATTTCGACTAATCAAATCAATATCAACCATATTGTATTACACAGAGTGTGACAATTATTGAAAATTTTCAATTTTATCAAGTAAATTCTGTATGTACAGAATCTGTTTATAGAATCAAATGTTTGTTATGTACAAATGCATTGAAAATTTGTTTGTATGTTTGAATTGAATGGAACGAAGCGGAATAAAATCAAGTATGCACATATTTGATTACAGACGGATGATGCTTGAAGTTCATTCAACATATATACTGTGTATGTGTGTGTGTGTACAGTACACAATATACAAATGAACCATTTAATCTTTCTATTCTCACTCATCATCTGAATCATTACTTTATTTTACAAACAAACACTCAAAACAGCCAGCTATTTTCTTTTTTTTTCTTTCTTTCTTTCTTGCTTGCTTCACCACCTCTCTACTGCATACAAGAATTTGACACAGAAATTGATAAAGAGAAACACAAGCAACGTTCAGAACTTGTATTTTTGATGTGCTGGTGTGTGTGTGTGTGCGTGTGCTTGCATTTCATGACAAGCAAAGAAAGAGAGAGAGAAACAATAATAATAAAAAAGAAACAAACCAACACACAATTTCTTCTTTCGCATTTCTTCTTTGAATGTGTTGTGATATGAGCGCGAATGTACAATGGTGGTCTCATATAGGTTTGCATGGCCGATACATATATTGACTTTTAAAATAAACTGGCGGCTATGTGCATCACACTATTGATGTTTATGTGGGATTTGTTTTTTTTTTTTTTTATATTTGGTATTTATAACAAGTGTCGTATCGTTTATATTTATATCGTTTGGTTTAAGTTGCGTTCCATTCTGACTGCCGCTTTTTTTTTGCTTTCTATCACTCGTGTCTGCATTTAAGATAGATTTTTTTCGGGTAGTTCCACTTTTGTCTTATCAGAAAGCGGAATATATTTCGAGGGCTATGTTGTGAAGGCGTGTGAATGTATTTCAATGTGTGTGAATAAGGTTTTTTCTTGTTTTCTTTGTTGTTGTTGTTGTTGTTGTTATATTCTCATATCTAAATGGAGATCTTTATTTTTGCTTTTGAATTTCAGTGTGGCTGCCGCCTTGTTTTCGATATATACATTGAATAAGAAAGTCTATGTTCCTAAAGATTAAAACGCCAAAGAACGAACAATTTTCGGTCAAATACAAACTGGACATTGTTGTTGATTGGAATGCGATGTCAACACGCCTAGATTAAAAATATATATAACATATCGAAGGTACAACGATCCATTCGTTTTTTTTCCCCCGTCATATGTTTAGTTGTTTTTCGTTCCTTATTATTGGGCATCCACGTTTCTCGCATTAAATTCCAATATCGAATGTTATTTTAAGTTTTATCCGAAATAGTTTTATCCGTCATTTGATTACAGGAAGTTCTAATTAAAGATATTATTTATTTGATTCGAATGAAATTGAATTGGAATTTATTTATTTTGCATTGGATGAGTCCGTTCCACATCCACACACATAGTAGATCAGCAAATTAATTTAGTTTATATTTTTAGAAACTGTCGTCACATTCAAATAAGTGATTTGAAAATTTCATTTTTCTATTGCAGATTTGTGATTTCACGGTGATTTGTCGGAAAGAAACGAATTGTCGATAAACACCGAAACACTGGACAACGAATAATTTTTAAAACTGGAATCAATTTTAAATTTTTTCATAATTTCGCGAAAACAAAGCCCCAAAACGGAAATGCAGTGCAGTTTACAGTCATTAAATGATTGCGAACGATCGCCAAATCGAACAAATTTACGTGTTAATTTCACGGAAAAAGGTGAAGCCGTAAAGGAGCGCCGTGAAAAGTTTCTCACTGCAAAATATGGTTCACATCAAATGAGCTTGATTCGAAAGCGTTTGGCTGTCGAAATGTGGCTATACGATGAACTTCAAAAGCTATTTGATCCACCAGTAAGTCGATACACACCCCGTCCCCGGGTCCATATCCACCTGACGAAATTCGTCGATTGAAATCGCATTAAACGGTTCATTCTATTTTTCAGTCTGAAGCTATTGACGTAGACATTGACGAAATTCTCGACATGGATACCGACGACAGTAGAATAAATCACTTGAGAGTAAGTTTTGATAATGCAATCAATCAAAAAATTGAACACCCTCATTTTAATGCCGATTTGTTTTCTTTTTCTTATGTAGCGGCTGTTATGCGATTGTAAGAGGCCTCAACAAGACATATCGGTAAGTGCCTTAATTCGGTCTTATGGAAAAACGATAATTTAATGATTTCGTTACCATGTTTTGTTTTTTTTTTTGCCAGAAATTCATCGCAGATCTTCTCGATAGAGCTAAGACTCTTTAAATACTTGCGTTTTAAGATTGTGAATTACAAATAATGAACGACGAAACAAAACGATGAAACATCAATTTATGAGAGACAACAACAACAACAACAATTTTTATTGCATCTAAACGTAAGAGATAATTATTTGAATTGTTAGTGCTAATGCTGCGATTTCACATAATTTGTACTTTTTCATAAATTCACTAGATATTATTTATGATGAATTAAACAAAAACAACAAAACAGACACACACACACAAAAAAAAGAAAATAGATGTAAAATTTACAATTTACGAAACAAACAAACAAAAATTCTAGCCTAATGTAATTGATAAACGGAAGAATTGGAAGAAAATGAAAACCAATAAACAAATTACAACAACAACAACAACAAAAAAACACGCTGCGAAAGTTATTCGACTGCATTGGTTATGTTGTTGTAAAACAAAACACACACTCACAACAACAATGACAGTTGATCATACCTTATCGATATCATCCAAATATTATATATCATTTAGACATTTTAATAAGATAAAATTATAAAATAAATTGCGTAGCTTTTAACAGCCAACACGATGTGTCTTTTCATTTGAAAAAAAAAATATTCATGTTTTTAACAGTGTTTAACAGTAGACGCAAGTGAGCATATAGTTGGGGCCAAGTAGAATCGGGTTCAGATTTTGGATCTGGGCATCTCAGGCCGAAAGGAACGAAACAGATTTTCGAAATCTATCCTGAACTTCCGAGGCCGAGGAAAAAATCCTCCCGACCCAAAACACCCACATCTAGAATTTCAGTGCGATTCTCAACACACACAAAAATCGTGTTTAATCTGGTGTTTAAACGGTCAACAGTTTCCAATGAAACAAACATCGAAAATATCGCATCAAAAAGTGCACTCTGGCGGATATCAGATGAAACATGCTAATGTCATTTAATTCATTTATTCACTTCAGAGTCAAACAAAAGCCATTTACAACACAAAAACATCAGAGCACAGTGACTTCAAAACTCATTTGGATAAAGTAAAGCCAACTCAGCCGGTTCTTCGCTCAAAATCCATTTAGCATAGTTACAATTCGTGTGTTAAATATAATATCAAAGTTTTGTCGATAGAATTGAATAGGTTTAAATATGTCCGACAAACCAGAACCCGTAAAGAAAAGGAACGATCTTGCATCAATTCCAACAAAGCAATACATTGACCAAACAGTGGCACCGATAGTACTGGAAGGATTGAAGGCCCTCGCTAAAGAACGTCCACCAGATCCAATCGGATACTTGGCTGATTATTTGCTAAAACATAAGACAAACAATGGCGAACCGATTCGGGAAGAGCCCAGCGAAAATGAACAAACCTAAATATATTCTCAAAATTTGTGTCTCATAACATATAATAAAGCCATATGTCATGTCACAAGAAAAATCCAGATATTTTATTTTATTTCTTCTATTTTCCAGGAAAGCATTGTCCCACAACAATTGAAGGGACAGTTAGTCTTTTTTAAAAATAGATTTGTACGAAAAGTCTAGCTTTTTTTTTCATTTGTTTACCAACAATTTTTAACCGTTTTACCAATAGGGGCAAGTGTGAACAGCACCAAATGTCAAATGTATCAACTCATGACATCTGTCATTTTGGTGGTAATTGATTTTGAACACGACATACTTTTAATAAAATAAATAGAATTAAAGAGCATTTTTTTTTGTTCTAATTAAAGAAGAAAAAAAAAGTTGAAATAAAAAGTGGTTGAATCGATTCGCAACAATATCGTATCGCATATTCGGTTGCAGTTGATTCATTCTTGGGGCCAGTGCACGAACAAAAGTTTTTTTTTGTTCATTTGAAAATGACGGAATTGTTAATCGATCCAAATATACGTGTTTGGGTGTTTTTACCCATCATTGTGATCACATTTTTGGTTGGAATTATTCGGCATTATGCATCGATTTTAATTTCATCACAGAAAAAGGTTGAACTTACTCAAATTCAGGACAGGTGAGCCACGTTCCTTGACTGGAAATTCACTTTTCATTAGGTAAAATCACTTGAATAATTTAATTTAATGTGTGTGATACACAGTCAAGCAATGATACGGGCTCGTTTGCTGCGTGAAAATGGAAAATATTTAACGGCTCAATCGTTTGCAATGCGTCGACATTATTTCAACAACGCAGATACAGGATACTTTAAAACTCAAAAGCGGCAACCAGTTAGTCCAAATTCGACGGCCATGCTGTCAGACATGGTCAAAGGAAATTTTATCAATGTACTGCCGATGGTGTTTATCGGAGGTTGGATAAATTGGATGTTTTCCGGATTCGTGACGACCAAAGTTCCATTTCCATTAACACTTCGTTTTAAGCCAATGTTACAGCGAGGTGTTGAATTGGCATCACTAGATGCCGCATGGGTATCGAGCGCATCTTGGTACTTTTTAAATGTATTTGGATTACGAAGCATTTATACATTGGTTTTGGGAGAAAACAACGGTAAGTTGCAAGCTACGAGCTACACACAAAATATTGACATTCTATGATAAAAATTAACGAAACTGATTTCAAATTGGTTTTGAATCCATTTTAGCCGCTGACCAAACGTCAGCCATGCAAGAACAAATGTCTGGTGCGGCTGGATCAATGCCACAGGACCCAAAGGCAGCATTCAAAGCCGAATGGGAAGCGCTCGAAATTACCGAATACGAAAATGTGTTGCAAAATATTGATTCACATGTTTTTGGTGCAATCAGTGAAAGTCTGTAGTAGTTTAAAGTCAAGCGCCCCCCTCATCCCACACAATTTGTAACTAAATTATTATTTGCGCGTTTCAAAACAATGCATCGCGTTTATAAAAACATTTACCATATTAAAGTAAGTTGGGTGAAAATATATTAAAACAAACATAAAGTACAAATTGTTTTATTCGTTTTTATTTATTTGTTTTTTTTTTCTTTTTAAATCAATTTTGATGTACATTGAAGATCAATCTGAAAATTGCTCAAATTTAATTTAGGTTCTTGGTCAGTTTTTTTTATTTCTTGTTATCTAAAATTTATTGTTAAGCATGCAAACAGATGGCTGCAAATTGCCTTTGATGACAAACAAACACAAAAAGGTGCATAGCTCTCATATGTATTCTCCTATTCAATTTGGATTGATTTATGATAAACAGTTTTCACGACATTTGTTTTTAAAGTACAGTTTTTGTGCTACCATTTATCATAGAATTAATTTTGCCGATTACAAGAAGTGCTTTTATGGGGAATGAAAACATTTCTTTGGATACATCGTATTACGCTTCAATTGAAATACTTCAACCCTCTTCTCGAGTCCGAATCTTAGGAGCTAAAAAGCGCATACGGGCGTTCATCAAAACACTTTCCACTCTATCACAATGTATTGATTTTACATGTTTGATGCATCGAACACCTAGATGAACGCCTAGATAAGCGCCCATACACTTTCAACAGCATAAGATGGAGGAGACTCGGAATTTTGCTATATTTATTCAAGAACAAAAATTAGTTAAACATAAATAACTTTTGGAGTTTTTTTTTTGAAATCATTCAATTGAAACCAACTCAAATATATGATTTATCCTGAGAAATGTGTTTATCCGACATAAAAGCACTCAGAGCTCTTTTTCCATGGCGCACGATTACAATCGTTGACAATTTTTCCCATACAAATACAATTACAAACGTATGGAAAAGATCGTGTACGATTGTAATCGTGCGACTTGGAAAATGAGCCTTTAGAAGGGGCATGCACAAGTTGAGTATAATTTTGAAATTAAATTACATTCATCGCCGATTCATTTGCATCCTGTTTGTATAGATTATAAATACCAAGCTAGCGATGCTTTATTACAATTAATGTGCTTAAAACTAGGGAAATCAACGTCTATAGGGTTCTGGTGAATATGACGGTGATCGCCTTCTTGAGCTACGATGTGGTTCAGGGCGTTTTTTCGGTTCTGGGCGACTATGCGGTTCAGCACGATTATGTTGTTCAGCGCGTGTGCTACGTCCTTTGTATACGCCTGGCGTTGGTTCATGTGGTCTTCTTGTTATTGAATAATCAACACGAATACGGCGATAATCAATTTCCATACCTGAGCAAGACTCTTTCGCATCTCTTGCATCTCTTAAATGTTTGAAATATACAAAACAGAAGCCACGAGATCGTCCGGTCTGAAATACAAATTGTATGAACAACGGCCGCTTGAAATAACCATATTTGTTCTTAGTAAGAACTTCTTACCTTTGTATCGAAAATTACGTTGATTCGCTTGATTTTTCCATATTTTGAGAAAATGTCATAAATTTTATCTTCAGTTGTGCTGGCACTGAGTCCGAACACGCCAAGACATTTTGACTTTGGTGGTGGCTGCACGAAATAAAACAAATGAATATATGTTTTGCCAAAAATGTATAACATCAAATAAGGGAAACTAACGCACCTTTGGACGTCGACCTTGCCTTTCATCATTACTTGATGCACTTGAGTGTCGCCGGTTGCTTCGGCTACGTTGTCTATTCAATCAAAAAATATTTAATTGAATTAGTTTGATTCATTTTTTGTGTGAGTTAAAACTTAAAATTGAGTTTTTTTGCTACACTTACTGTGAATCACTTGACGAGCTAGTAGATCGTGACCGACTCATTTTGGTAAAACTGTTTCTCATCAACTAAAACAAAGATAAAGAATATGTTGATTAAATCAGAGTTGTTTTATTGAAGTGAATAAAACAAAGTACGCGGTCAATTTGGGTTTCCAAAGCGACATCAAAATTTTGTTTACACACGAAGCTTCGAACACTTTGCTTTTGTTATCCTTCGTATGCCACTGTTTTCTATGGTGTTTTTCTCCTATAAAACAGATGAAAAAAAAAACAGTCGCCGTACACTATTTATAAATTTATATGTCCGTTCGATATGGATGTGCACTGTGTGTTACTTGGAGAATAAATGTGGTAACTCCATTTTACGCATGCGTCAAACTCAAATTGAAAAGTCAAAAGAAATATTTATGTAAAGGAATGTAATCGATTGAATTCATGTCTAACTCTCATCATATATGTTTTCATCAATAAATTTAAATAATTTGGTTAGAAGAAAGAGTGCAAGTGGAAATCTAAAGTTAAAAACGACAAATATTTTGAACAATGACAAGGTCCACGATTTGGTTCATATCGATTTTTTTATTGTTTACACAGTCAAATGGTGATCCATTTGTATCGCTTGGTCGTGTTAATGTAAACGAATGGTTTTCGAAAAAAATTGAACCAAAAATGTTCAATTTAACACTCGAACAGCCCGATCAATTTGAGTACCGATTTTCATTGAAAAATTATCCAGATTTACCATCATGGTTGCGATTTATGTACAGCACCGAATACAATTCAGGCTTTTTATATGGAACACCACCAGAAAAACTTGGTGGACATGAAGTAAGTTGTCAAACGCGTTTATGTTTCGGTTTAAAAAAAAATTGATTTCGATGTTCATTTTCATACGATGTTTAGGTTCTGTTCGACATGATTGCAGTGAATAAATTCAACTATCAAATAACGCATGTTGTGTGTTCCATGTTCATTGCCCGAAAAACCACCTATGCGGTGAATACCGTTCAAATGAAAATCGACAACTTGAATTGGGTGCATTTGACTGATCCAGGACGTGTTGAAAATTTGAAAAATATATTCCGCTTGGATTTGTGGCCAGAAAGTAAAAATGATTTACATATTTCGTTTATGGAATCGGCAATTAAAATGGGCGGACGTGTGCCATTGCAACCGCAACAAAAGGAAGGTATTATCGTACATTTGTCATCACATACGGCATTTTCACAACGACTTATCGATTTACAAGAGGAAATAAAACCATTGTATAAAATTACAACGTGCACATACAAACGCACATCGGTGCAAACAATTTTCGAAAATGCTGGTTTCAAATTGGATTGGTGTGCATTTCATATTGTTAGCGATGACAGTAAAATTTCGAAAAAACTCCATCACACTGAACATAAGCCACTTCGCGAACAAGAACCATTTTGGGATTCAATGTCTACGTATGAGATTCCACAGCGGACTTACATTGACGAGTTTGCCTTTTCCATTGCATTGCCGGGCGTCATTTTGGCAATACTTGTCGCAATACTTTCGGTTGTTCTTTGCTTTCAACACGAAAAATTGTAAGATTTTTTACTTGCTCGTGAGTTTGAAGGGTCTTGGTACATTGCTTTTGTTGTTTTCAATTTATTTTTCATTTTTATTTCGTTCATTTCTCAGATTTGATCCGGATTCGGAAATTTATTTTTATAATATTTTCAATACTTGCGTTGAATATTTCAGGTGATTTTTTTTGCGTGTATCGTTTATCATTAGTTTCAATGTTATGTTTGTACATATTCTCCATATTCCGAAGTATGAACCGAATTTCGAAAATTCATTTAAAAAAAATCTGTCGAATCGATTTTATTGTCGATTTATCGATTTTAAGCTATGAAAATATTCACTTTTGCATTAAAAATGTGTTGGACCTATTTTAATGACATTCGGAATTTGGAACGTATTTCGTAATAATGACACTTAACGATATCATTGATGTTCTATGCTTTATATGAATCGTTACATAAAACTTTCAAAGGAAAAAGAGCTCAAATGTTGAAAAATTACATTTACAGCGTGCAAAGACCACAAAGTGGCGGACAAACAGTACAGATTGTTCAATACGCCGATAATCATCCTACAACCAGCTTAAAAAGCCTAAAGGATGCCACTACATTGGTGGACAACATAAGTTTGGCTTCAAATAGGTAAATGTTATGACATTTTCACATTTATATTTTCATTTGAAATAGTGAAATTTCCTACAAATAAATTGCTTCACATGATTTATTTTTTTTCACAGCCCAAATAATAGCTACCGAGCCAACAATGCAGTCGGAAGTTCTCTTCGACCAAAGCCACCACCATACAAGCCAAAAAATATGCATTATAATGGCGCTCACATCTGACAATTCAATGACAATAATGGTATGCCAAATGGAGCAAAAGTATTATTTTGCTAGACATTGCAGGCCACCAATGAACGCACAAAGAATTCAATGGAAATATTATAACCCGTCAACTAATATAGAAATCCATTTCGACAATGGACACATTTAACATTATACCCGAAACAATAATGCATAATCATTGATAAATTAATCGATTTAGATATAACAAATGACATTAAGTGTATATGCGGTAGTAACAATTGAAACAATAATCGATGTATTAGGGGAAAAACTCCTTGAATTAGTAAAAATTATAATACACATAAGAATTTGCATGTTTTTTTCTTCTATTTTTGATTTGAATCATTTGTGTACAATAACCTTTCACATCTTCGAGTAAAATCAGGCTATGATGAGCATAAATACAATCTTCATCACTGGATATCGTTATCTCTTTGTTTTTTAGATAAACAAAAGCTTCCTTTGGGAATTTCATAACTTAACAAAACCAAAAAAAAAACGCACTTGAAATGCAAAAAATTCAAAAAAAAAGTTGCCTACTTGTTTAGTTCAAATATTCCAACGATTGTTACACAAATCACTGCTCAACTATACCATCGAATAGTCATCAATATATTTCGAAAATTCTATTTTATTTCGATTGATGTTATACGTTTCAACACAAATGTTTAAAAATCACTTGATATTTTGTTGATTGTTTGTCGAAAGAATTTAGAAGCCGACTGTCGTGCATGTTATTGATACAGAACACAAATTGAAGACAAAGCTTGACTTTTCGAACACAATTTTGCTATAATATCGATCGAAGTGCCATCTGTCGATGTTCTTAATGGTTTGCATGACGTTAACATTCCAGACCTCTTTAAATGAATGCAAAAAAAAAAACGTTCAAAATCGTTTAAAATATATTCTCGAAATTTATTTGTCTATTCACATTTTTCAAAAACTGTACCAATTAATCGATTCACTGATTTATTCATGTGCTGGTGTATTTAATCCATTGTTCGATGCATTTGAAGGCCAAACTACCTTAATGACATTTGGAATTACACTGACATTTCACCTTTATAGCACAATGAAAATTGTAAATAAACAGAATTGAAGAAGAACACTTTTGCCACTGAACCTCAAATAGAAGGACAATCCCGTAGAACTTGGATAAAAGAAAAAAAAAACGAAAAATAAAATCAGAACAAAAGAAAAACAAAGCCCCAATTGTAATTGTTTTTCCAATTTTCCACTAAATAAATAAGCATTTGAATAAAGGTAAGAAAGGATTTGTTCAATTTGTTTGTTTCTGTGTGATCCATCATATCAAATAGCAGAAAAGCCCAAAAATGACCGACGAAACAGATTTTCCCAATGAAATCAATGAAAATAGAAATAAAAATACGATTCGATGCCAATTTTGCGATTCGATCATTTTAAAAGCCATGAGCGCACAATACTCCGAGAATGAGGTGAGTTAAAACCAATAAAATTAACATTTTCTTTGATTAACACAGATTTGGTTTTCCCAATTTTTACCCCAAAACAAGTTGTCAATGTTAAACATTTATTTAATTAGAACATTCATCAAAAGTGATGTTCAACAAAACAAACGAATTGAATTATAAAGTTGTTTTTTTTTGTTCAATTTTCATTGCAGTTCAATTTACCGTTGATGCATCAAAAGAATAAGGAGTCGGTGACAGAAAGTGAACTGTTAAAAAACTATTGGACGGTCGATGACATGTTCACATTTGAAAATATTGGTTTTTCCAATACGGTTCAAAATAAAAAGTACTTGATTTGTGCTGACTGTGAAATGGGACCTGTTGGCTATCATGATATTACATCGAAAAAGTGTTACGTTGCACTGAAACGAGTCAAGCACGTTAAATAAGATTTGCAAAACATTCGAAAGCAAAGTTTCACTTTTGAAATGAAAAAAAAAAGGTTGTTTAACACACAAACATTCAAAGTGATCAATTTATAATTATTCCACTCTAGCCAAACAAAATAAATAATTGAAGAGAAACAAACAAACTAACAAAATTATTACGTTGCATTCATGAAATTCCATTTATTGTCTCCTTGCCTTAAGGAACACAAAAATCAAATATGCAAAATTTTAATTAAATAGTTATGTACAAATAAAAGATAAAAAAAAAAATATCATATAAAAATGCTCCTATTATTCGTTATTATTTGGTTCGTTCATGTGGTTCGCCTCTTGTGGCCTAATGTTTGCCCTTGTGACTGAAATTTATGCTTTAGATTGAGTTGTATGTTCCTCTAACATTGCATAAAATCGGGATTCTTCATCTCTGGCAAGCTCTCGGGGATTTCCTTCTTCAACAATTCGTCCATCGTCAATCACAAACAATCGATCGGCTTGTTGTAGGCCATTCAGTCTATGAGCAATTAACAATACTGTAGAACTTTCGAAGGCATTTTTCAGGATTAATTGAATCGAATTCTCGGAATCGGAATCTAAACTAGACGTTCCTTCATCAATCACGACAATCTGTATTGAATGAAATAAAATTATTGTTGTGCTTGATCATTCAATCAAGTGAATCAAATCTATACTTACTTTGGACTTTCGCAGCAATGCTCGTGCTAAGCACAACAACTGTTTTTGGCCGGATGAAATATTCGATCCTTTGATATCAAGGTTAGCACTGAGTCCACCAAGTGATTGGACCAATGGTGCAGCCAAACAACGATGTATTGCATCCCAAACATGCGAATCTAAAATAAATTGGTTTGAATTTCATTCAAAAGTGATTTCAAACAAAAATACGTGGTTTGTATTTACCTAAATGTAAGTTTCTTGGATCTAGATTCTCACGAATAGTGCCTGAGAATAGGAATGAATCTTGTGGCACTAGTGCGATTCGTGATCGAAGTACGTGCAATGGCAATGTTGAAATATCAACCGTATCAATGGATATGCGGCCTCGGTAAAGCGGGGCGGTTCGCAATAGAGCAGCGATTAAAGAAGATTTGCCAGCTCCTGTTCGACCAACAATACCGATTCTTTCGCAAGATGATGTTTGGAATGTGATATCTTCTATTGATGGCTGTAAATATGACCTAAATCCAAGGAAATCCAAATTCAAATGAATAATGTTCGCTTCATATGGTTATGATGATTTTTGCAATGGTAAAATGTCGGTCGCTTTTCATAAGAAATACACATTGCTTCTGTGCATTTCTCATATGCCATTGCAACGCGATTCTTATGGAGATGGTTTACATTAGCATAACTACCGACATTTTGTACCGTGTCAATCGCCATGAAAAAGGCAATAAAAAAATCTTCCAAAGAAAGGAATCAGAAATCAATCCAGCGAATACCTACCGATACTTTAAGGAGACATTTTCAAACTTAATGACCCCTTGGCATGGCCAACCGAATGGTGCTTCTCTGCTACCATCTGCATTCACTTCAGGTTTCAGTCTACTATAACCATGAACTCGTTCAACAGCTATCAACTCCTGTAAATTTAACAGAAACAATTGATTTGTGATTGAAACCGATCTAATAATAGTAAGGTGAGGTCGAATGGTGAAATCATCGGCTATGTTTTTTTCTGTTGAGTTTGATGAATGATAACTACCCAGCCACACTGCGATGACAAGGCTCACTTTGTAGGGTTTTTTTTAGATGTGAACACAGAACGAAAAGAGATGGAAATATACATCTGTATCTATCCGTCTCTCTCCAACATTCTCTGCCAGAAAAAAAACCCTTTAAAGTGAGCCTTGTCATCGCACTGTGTACCCAGCTTTAATAAGATATCTTCTCCAAGGAGAAAAATCGCAAATGTTTCCTCAGAGATGAGAAACTCAGCTATTTGCAGACGGGATAGTTTACGACTTCACCATTTGACTCTACCCGCTATTTACCTGTTCCGTTTCTGTCAATGCACCGATAACACCACTTAGTAAAGTCACAAAGGAGAGCGTGTACGATATTACAAGACCGGTGAGTTCAGGTGTGCTCTCATCGGCAGACGTTATCACAGCCACAAATCCAGCGCCGCCAATTAAAAAGGCACCAAGCATTTGCAACCGAAGTCCAAGCCATTGCTGAGCTGCTGATGCAGTCAACTGTGCTCTAATACTTTCTTCCAGTTTTACGATAAAGTCACGCTGAAATCGATTTTCAGCTCGCATCGATCGAATTGTTGTCAATCCTTGAACTAAAACGATAGATTAGAAGCTCATTAAACAGCTCAAATGTGTACAAAATCGATTTAAGCCTGTTTACCTGTTTCTGTGAAGTGAGTGTAGATAGGACTGCAGGGTGTAGAGTGTAGAAAAAAATATTCTTTATTTTTGTATTTGAAATAAGAGGAAATGCAGATAAAATCAGCTTACCTCAGAGCATTACTTGACAGCCGTTTAATATCTCTTGAAGATTTTCTATAGCGAGATTGAATGTCAAAATAAATCGGACACATCGGAACGATGAGCAGTGCCAACCATGGCATTCCATATAGTATCACACACAAATCACCTGATTTTAAAAAAATAAATTGATTCATTTAGTCACATAAATATGAATGTGAAATGAAATCAAATGCATGAATACCAATCAATGCTGCTAATATGGCGAGTAAAATGTTTAGAATAAACGGTAGAGAGTCATCAATTGTATTCGTATCCGAGTTGAATCGGTTTAATATTCTGCCAACCGGTGTTACATCAAAGAAACTAAACTCAGTCTGGAAAATATAGCGAAATTGTAGTAACAGGTGGAGAGAAAAGCGTATGAAAGATACTACATATTAGTAATAATTTCTTACAAAAATGACGGAGTTTAATAGGCGATTGTGAATGAATTTGGCCGCTTTAATCCCAGCATATGCGAAAGTAAAGGCTCGAAGTAGAGCAATAAGTGAGTTGAATATGGCAATTGTAACATAAATTGCGAGGTAGTAGGTATTTTCAGTGGTCGGGCTACTCTCTCGGTACATAGTAACGTTTGTACTATTATTCATACACTCATATAAATCTCCAAAAGTGATAATTTTACGTAAATAACACATGGCCTCTGCCATAATGTCCTCAGCTTTTAATCGGAAATCTGATGTAAAGGTATTGTTTGGTGGTATCGGTGGTGGATTTGGAACATCTATACTCTTGATCCAATGTGCGAGCCAAGCATCAGACAGATTTCGTGAAGCTTGCATTAAAAACAATGATAACAATACTAATAAGCCCAACGATGGTCCCCATGCTTTCCAGTAAACACCTAACACACGTGATGACAATGCTCCAGTCTCTTTGATTTCCTGCAATTTATTCATTTGAGAGAATAAAGTAAATGGTTTTAAGGAACCTTATCGAATGTTTTTTTGTGTCGGGAATTCACTATTCGGAACTTTAATCAGTTCAGCTTCATACTGGTTGATTGACGATAATTCATAAAATATTTGATTACTTACTTCAAAAATTGATTTATCTGGACTGCTATGTTCTTCGCTATTTAATTCAAAGCTAATAGGTGTACCCAATTCACCAGACGATGACGACTCATCGCTTTCAAAGTGGTCACTTTCGAAACTGCCCAATGCATAATCACTAGTACTAACCTTTCCATTTTCAATATGTAAAATTTGATTGGAATAGTAAAATAATGTACGATTTTCAGTGACCACGATGCGTGTTCGATCTTTCAGTAAATCAAGAATGCAATATTTCACAATGTGTTTGGACACGTGAGCATCTAATGCAGCTAAAACATCGTCAATCAAATAAACTAGAATATAAAGAAATCAAATGTTAAGCCATCGAGTTTGACTCAAACGAATTGGAAAATACGAACTTTGTTTGTCCTGATAAACCGCACGTGCAAGAGCCACTCTGGCTTTTTGACCACCTGATAGAGCTGAACCATTTTCACCAATGTCAATGTTATCACCACCCAAATCCTCGATGTCCTTGTGCAAGGCACAAGCCCATATCACTTTTCGATATCGACTTTCATTAAAAATTTCACCCCACAAAATGTTCGAACGTAACGTGCCATGCTGTAACCACGGTTGTTGTGCAACATATGCCATTCCTGTGTATGGAAATTTGCATTCAAGTTTAGAATTTAGTTTCATTCAAGTTTTCTTTGAAATTAGATTTTGTCAAAATCAACCTTCGTCAATATTTTCTAATTCAATATAGCCGCTAATTCGATTCAAACTTCCATTTATTGCACTTAAAAATGCCGTTTTTCCTCCACCAACTGGACCTTCAATGCAGACAAGATCACCCTAAAACGATCATACATTGGCGAATCAATTGATTGCACTTAATAGCACTTCAAACCCATACCTTTTTGATATCTCCTGTAATTGAACTAATGGAAAATTGTTGAATGTCATCATTTGTGTCACCATTTCCATCTCGATTGAATTGATTATAGCTAAATGAAACATTTTTCAAGCGTATAATGATTGGTTTTTTGCTAGTTTCCTCATCGCTTGGAGTTTGTGGTCTCAAGGGTGAATAATATTTATTCAAATCGATGTCAGGCAACTAAAAAGTTGTAAAATTATTTGTTAAAATGTTGATTTTTCGTGTGCAAGTGAATTTATCGGTTGTGCTTGATTCAACTCACATCAAGATAACTTTGTACACGTTTCAATGAAACATATGCCTCAACCAAACCGTTCATCACCCATGGAAATGCATTCAATGGCGCAATCAGCATGTTCAATAGCGCAACACTAGCGAAAGCTGTAGCTGCTGTTAACGTTTGACCAAGAATTGTGTTCGTTGCAAATGTCAGCAGTTTGATAATGGTGGGCGTTATTGCCCAGAAGAATACACACAAAGCGTCCAAATATTTTTGCTTTGATAACGCCTTCAATTCCATCTTTCTCATAGCTAAAACATTATTTAGTTTATTACACAAAATTAACAGTTTCAAACACTTTTCGACAAATGCACAAACAAATTAATTTTAAAAATAATTAAAAAGGTAATACCTTGAATACGTCCGATAAATATATCCTCCCATGCAAGGATTTTAATTTGTTTGGCACCAGATAATGTTTCGAATGTTTGTGAAACACGTGCATCTTTGGCTTCAAGAAATTCTTTTGAAATCACACCAATTTTGTTCGCCAACCATCGAGTGATTGGTATTAAAATTATCGCAAATATAACACCACCAATGAAAGCTAAGCCAATTTGTACATACAACAGATATAAAGTCCCGAATAGCTAAAATAATCAAACAAATACGTGTTTATTTATTTGTGTTGTCGAATTGAAAATTGATATCTCGAAAAAAAAAACAATTAATTCTCACTAGAAATGGAATGCTCCAAAATGAATGAAAACTGAGGCATGAATGTACGATGCGATCAGTGTCCGTTGAGATAAGATTCAACACTTCCGGGCTGTTACTATTTACGAATTGCGCATTCAGAGATTTCCGATATATAGCTGTTGTAATTCCCATTCTCATTTTCAAGCTAATCAACGACATTCGCCAATTAAAATGTGTCACCAAAAATGCGCCTAAATAAACACAAAAACGATAGATAAAACAATTTCAAATGGAACAAATTGATGCAAATGAATTAGTATTACCGGTTAGAGTGGCTGCAAATAGACCGAAAGCATAAGCGTATGATTTTAGGTCAGTTTCGAATTGATCGTCGTTTTTCTGAGATAGAAGCCTGTTCAATAGAAGTGGACCCGCAAAGCTCAGGACATCAGCAGAAAAACGCAACAAACCAATGGCATAAAACTCAAACCCAAAGACACGATGCAGTGCTCGGAAAAGATTCGCCGAGAGTGTGATTGCATTTTGTAGGCGTTCAGCTGTATTGTTTATCGACAATGATTCGGGTAAATCGAATAAATCATCGATGCGCTTGAGATGCCCACTCAATCCTTTTTCAATCAAAGGATTCACCCAATAAAACAATAACTTTGACAAACATGGAGCCTCATCTTGGGCCTGACCTAATGCTTCCATTTGAACATCATCATGAAACCGAACATACCGTGTACCAAGCAGACTTTGACGCTCCTGTCACAAACAATAACAAATTACCATTAAAACCATTACAAATGTTTAGTGCACAGTTGACAATGTGAACTTCACATGTGAATGCTCCAAATTTCAAGAGTTATAAAAAGTCATTCTTAACCGTATATAATGATTGAACTCACTGCATCTTCTATGGCTCGTCGTCGAATATATGTGGAAGATCCTTTGAAAAGCAACGTGAAAAAATATACCGAATGCAATGCAACCAGAATGGCATCATTTTGCCATCGATTGGATTGATTCAGTTTAGATTTAATAATACTCGATTGAAGCCAAATGCACGACAGCAGCGCCAATGCTATCCAAATCACCAAAATGAATAACGGTCCACGATGACTCAAGTCCCCATGATGTTGTAATTTCAATAAAAATCCTACAACACAAAAACAAATTGAATAAGAGCCAATGATTTGTATGATCAAAACCAAAATATATCAATTACCGATATGGACCATCCATGTAACAATTTGAAAGAGCATTAACAAAACATCAATGGGCCAAATTTTTTCTCTTTCTATAATCATTTGAAACATTGTATAAAAATGAAGCAAAACAATACAGAATGCGGCTAAAATTCGTAATGATATTAAAAATCGTTGTATTCGATTTCGTCGAATTAAAATATTTTGATTGCCAGAATGATAGGCTGATGTGATGGCAAATATTAACAGTATTGGCAGTTGTAGACAGATTGCTTGGAAACATGGAGATAGAATCTTATTGACTGGATCCCATGGTGTTAAACCAGTCGGACAGATCCAGTTCCAATTCCAATGCCAAAAATTCGATGACATTTTTCAATGATTCACTTTTCACTTGTCCACAAACACTTAACAAACAATTTTCACAAAGAAAATACTACTAGAATGATGTTAACAATAAACAAACTAACATTTAAAATCACTGTTTCACTGGATTTATCATTTTTTTCTTACAGGATTTAGTGCAAGTGGTTGTTTGTTTTGACCCTATCTCAACACGAATGATCGATTCATTCATCACTTTTTCTGCGTGTGATGCTTTTAGTATTATTAATCATTAATTTCAATCTGTACTGGCTTGAACTTGTGTTGGAATGTTTATCACTTGTGCAATAACCCCAAAACACACAATTAGTGCACTAGCAAAATATATGACAATGCAAATAGATCGTTTTGTTTTGATCTGACAAATGTTGTCAATTGTCAAAATAAACATTGTTCAGCTGATATTGTCCTTTTTTTTCCAAACATGTTGACAACTTTGAACGTCAGCATCTAGCTACAATATTTCATTCAATGGAGGCTTATATCATTTTTTATCTCTTCTGGAAATGATTATCGTGTTATCTTAACATATGAATTATAATGAAAAGAAAACACGGTTCAAAAACCATATTTATTGAACCCAAGGTTGATTCTCACTGACCAGCAAATCTGAACAAAACACAATCATCGATTTTAGTCTACAACGATACATTTTACATTCAAAATTATCATGTTAAACGATCGGAAACTATTGCCCAAATTAAAATATTAAAGTTCGTTTTTAATTTCCTCACGAAAGAAAATAAGAAAAACACAAATTAATAAAAGTTCTTCAAATAGAACGTATTTTTTTTTTAAAACATAGATTTGACAAAGCTGTCACATCATAAAGTAAGCTCTGTTAACATAACCTATAACATATTGCAACCGCTTCTTTCATTAAATCATTCACAATCATTGACAATTGTGTGTAGCTGTCAAATAAACTAAACACAAATTTGTTTCGGAAAATTTTCCCACAAAACACTTTATTCTCTCTGTATTTACATTTAAAAAAAAGAATGTATATTCAATTTTTGATGTGCATTTAAACTGTGATTTTCACATACGATTCCACATATTTAAGAATTGAGTATTAACTGTATGAATAAAAGTGAATCACAAAGATATGTTGAAATCGTTGCGTGAACGCTCACAAAAGCGTAAAAAACTTTTGGCACAAACCGTAAGCATTACTCGAAATAAAAACAAACAAAACAAAACAAAAATACCCTTAAACGATGATTAAAAAACTGATATACGAAATGTCGGGTTGCTATTTCAGCTTGGCGTACAAAATGTTGAAGATTTGAAGCATGTACTCGGAACTGCCGAAGATTCTTCATCGAAGCCGTCCAGTGACGATTCGAAGAAACAGAACAATTCCAGAAAGTCACAATCGGAGAATCTTTTTTATCGGGACTCGTCTACCTTTTTAAAGGTAATTGCAAATCATTTCATTTGAAAATCCAAAAAATTGCGTTGTAAACAAATATGTCGATGTGTGTGTGTGTGTGTTTTTTTTTCTAATTGCTCAGGGTACACAATCATCAAATCCACATAATGACTACTGTCAACACTTTGTTGATACTGGACAACGACCACAAAATTTTATTCGTGATGTTGGTTTGGCTGATCGTTTTGAAGAATATCCAAAATTACGTGAATTAATCCGTTTAAAAGACGATCTGATCAAGGAAACAGCAACACCCCCGATGTACTTGCAAACGGATTTAAAAACATTCGATTTGAAAACATTGGGTGTGAAATTTGACGTCATTTTAATTGAACCACCACTTGAGGTGAGCATTTTTGATTTATTGTGCTGTTGACACAGATTTTACAGTTGATTTGTTTTAAATGAATATTATTATGAAATTCCATAGGAATATTTTCGCGGTGGCAGTGCATTGGGTGTTGCAGGTGCACAGCAGCGTGTATTTTGGAATTGGGATGAAATTCAATCGCTTGAAATAAACGAAATAGCTGCACATCGTAGTTTCGTATTTTTATGGTGTGGTAGTTCAGAAGGTTTGGATATGGGTCGAAATTGTCTACGTAAATGGGGTTTTCGTCGATGTGAAGACATTTGTTGGATTCGAACAAACATCAATAATCCAGGGCATTCAAAAATTTTGGAACCCAAAGCCGTATTTCAGCGTACAAAAGAACATTGTTTGATGGGCATTAAGGGCACCGTTCGACGTTCAACGGATGGTGATTTTATTCATGCAAATGTTGATATTGATTTAATTATATCCGAAGAAGGGGAATTTGGTAATTTGGAAAAACCCATCGAAATATTTCATATCATTGAACATTTTTGCTTGGGACGTCGACGTTTACATTTATTTGGCCGTGATTCTAGTATTCGTCCCGGTTGGTTGACCGTCGGACATGAATTGACCAATTCGAATTTCAATAGCGAACATTATGCAACATTTTTTTCGGACAACACTGCCACCGGATGTACGGATCGCATTGAAGCATTGCGACCAAAAAGCCCACCGGCTATTACAAAGTCTATGCGCGGCAGAGGTATGCCAAGCCGTGGATTTCCACGTGGTCGAGGTAGAGGCCGTTTATAACATTGTAATTTGACAACAGCAACACATTTTGTTCCATTTATTTGTATTCAGGCTCAATAAAAATTTCATATAAAAAACCCAACAATCAATGATTTTTTTTTTTATTTATTCAATTGGCTAAAATCGTTGACGTTGTATGCGTCTCCATCGAATTTATTGACGTTTCTATTTCAATTGTCAGATAGCTATGTTGACAGATTAGAAAGCAGGTGTATTTTCAAATCAATTCAATAACATAGCGAATTTACTCTTCAATTGGTGTTCATTCATCAAGATCTGTATCATTTTTGGAATAGTTTTTAACAACTCCATCAAAAACAAACAAACAAAAATACAGTGAAATATGTATTTAATGTCAATAAGAACACTTCGATTAGGTTTAAGATGTAACTTTGCACCATTTGTAGGTTAGTTTCAATATTTAAAATCGGTTTTGATTTGTTATTCATAACTTTAACATTTTCAGACTTTAAGCGTAATTTATTTACAAAAGAAGAATTGGGAGTTACACTTTTTGAGCGAAATCGGCAACATGCTCGTAACGAATTTAAAACTAGCGCTGAAATTGATACATACAAAAAAAACACGATAGAAAATTTCTCAAAACAACTGTTGGATGAGAAGAGAGAATACTTAATAAAGTATCTGTTTTTAGTTGATGGTAAACCAAATGAATTGACCGATCTAAAATCTATTTTGTTGGACTATCAACACACCTACGATAGTTGTGATCATAATGTGGAAGATTTTTGCTTTGGCACGGAAATTATGAGACTTTTCTATCTATTAAACTTACCGGATGATGCGATCAAGGTGAATCATGTGTTCTACTTTATTCATTCTTCACACATTCTAATTGACATTGGTTTTTATGATGCAGTTCTACAAAGATGTGGACTTGAAAAATCAATTTGAGCAGATGCAAACGTACAAAGTGATGTTGAACCTGTTATACGAGAATAAACGGTACAACGAGGTATTTGAACTATATACGGAAATTCGAAAGCATCTGGACCTCCATGAGCTAGTCCCAGACAGCGCCGTCAATTGCTTAGCATTTGGGGCATGCTATCATTTGGTAAGCCTTAAGCATAATAAAGTGAATACAAGGAATAAAAATTTTACGGATTTTTTTTATGACATTTACAGAATACACCAGAGCACTTCAAATATGCACAAGATATGTGGCAACGTGCGAAAAATATTAAACAAATAAAACGATCCTCATCTTTTCTGGCTGCAATGGCACTAAAACACAATGCACCCAACTATGCACTCAATGTATTGAACAAGAAACACTTATTCGTCACCAGAAGGTTTATTCGATTGATGGCCTTTACTCAGTTGGGTGAATTTGATGTTGCATGTGAAATTCTGCGTCAATCGATTGACAGCTACAAACTCAATACCAAAAGGAAGCCAAGCTTCGGGAGACAGATGGTTTGCAATCACATAATCTCTATCAAAATAATACCACAACATTTAAAAATACCATTCAATGTCTTTTAGATTGAACAATTACAGGAGTCAATAAAAAAATCGGGAACTGAAGAACAATTGAGTAAATTCAATGAAATCAACGGACACCTAAAATCTCTAGATTTAATTAATGACGAGGTTGGTTTCAGAGAAAATTATGCTTTATAACAATGTGTTGAATTCGGAAAGTTTAAAACAAAATTTATGTTTTTGTTTCGCCCAAATAGACATTGGATCAACATCTTTGTGAACCTCTCCCACATATGTATAATATGCTACCAAGAAATCGAATTTTGGAAATGAGAAATGAAAAATAAAAGCATCAGTTTTTCTCTGAATTAGATTAAGTAAATAGAACACATGTCGATTGTCGTGTTTTGAACGTGAATAAAATTAAACTTTTATTGAACTATTTCTGTTTGTTATGGTTACTGTGTATAATGTTTTGGCACTAAATTACATGGATTTCATAAAATATTTGTACGAACAAAATGTATAAGCATTTTTTTTTTAACTTAAAATAAAGGTGAGTAAATGATTTTTAAAACATAGCTAAAAATTGTGTGTTGTTTTTTCTGAAACGTGTACTTTCGTTCAACGTTCCGTTTGCTTGTATGAAAAGCAATTGAAAAACAATTAAACTCATTTCATGAAATGGCATAAAACAATCGACAAAAATAGAAGTGGAATCCAAATGTAGTTGAAACCGCTGCTGTTGCATCCATCATAGTCACACAATGCACATGTCACATTTCTATAGACATCTTTTGCGTTTTTTTCCAAATTTTCAGCAAACACATTGCATGTTTCATTTCCATTCAAGCGAAGTTGACATCTTCGAAGCTCTAATTTCCCCTCTTTAAATGAAATAACATCGTAAGAAACAAATGAATAATTTCGTAATTTACATGTCAATTATTTATGTTCTGTGCACAGCGGTGCACAAAAATTTAATCTTACCTCGAATACTGTAAGCTTCAATTTTTTGACAAATAAATTGAGGAACATCATTATGTATTGCCATGAATGGAATATAAGTTAACTTCCGAAGTAAAGTTGGACCCAAATTTTCCTCCATTAAATCGTCAACTGTACAATTCTGTTGCAAAAATATGAAAAATGTGCAAAAAGAAAACGATTAATTTTTGGGTACATTTTTCACATGAATGTTATCAGAAAAAAAATTATTTCAAATAATTGTCTCTTATATATAGCTTTTACACATTCTGAAGTAAATTTATAATATAGTCATGTTGCAGGGTTTTCATTCTCCTGATTGAACTATATCCTTAAATGATATTATACATGAAAAATGGTTCTTTATATTCATTTTACCATGTAATAAACATGATATATTTCTAGTGACATTTCGGCATGGAGCTCCAATACAAACAGAATACCATGTCATATAACCTTCATATAAAATAGCTATACTGCTTGTTCTTCTAAAGATAGTATAAATGGTTTCAAGAATATTCCATGTGAATGTAAACTGAAACCAAACACAACATGTATTCAAACACTTTGTAATGCAGATCTTTTTATTCATATTCTTGAAATCAATCAATAAGCTATTCTTTTCAGTCTGAATATAATGCAAGATATTATTTCGTCTCATACGCCTACAATTACAAAAATGTGGCTATTTGGTGCAAAAATATGTCCAAAGGAGAAAAAAAAAACGAATTTTCAACTTTTGTTTTAAATTTGAACATAAAATGAACAAGCTCGCAAGGGGACATTTAGTACTGAAAATTTTCAGTACTTTTTCAGTAAATTTGCTTCTAATGACATTTTGAAGGCTATGGTTTTGTTTATTAATTCAATTTTATCTTAAAAACGATGAAGAATGTGATCAACAAAAACATTTAATTAACAAATTGGAACACTTTACGACGGTCAGTGATCGATATCTGCCCCATTCACACATTAGTTCGGGCAATAATAAAAATAACGAAAAAATAAAACGTTAATTGTGAGGATTTGAAGAAAGAAATGCTTCCAATATGAAAAATAGAAAAAAAATCGGTTTCATTTGAGAGAGCAAAGATAATGAAATAGATAGATATGCTGTCATTAGAAAACAAAAACGAAACTTGTCACTTTTGAAAGTAAATGAATCGGAACAATAACACAAGATACTACTAACAAAGTAAATGAAAATCACACTCCAATTTTGTTATTATTCAAATCAATTTGACTTACTAAAATACATTGTAAATGTATTTTGGTCAATTTCGGAATTATCAATTTCGATTATTTCTACATGTTTTTCACATATTTGTCACAATCAGTTTTGAGAAATGAAAACCGCACATTAGACCGACACGATATAATACGACAATAGACAGTGAACGTTCGTCAGCAAATTTTCGACACTCAGCCCAATCAACGACCAACTTAATTCAGTTGAAATACAAGCTAGAGCTTGTATTTAAATAAACATAAATCAAAATATTCAATATCCTGATGACTCTTACTTACCTTTGGTTCAGACTTTTTATTAAAGCTCTTGCAAGTTTCTTGATCACAAGTATGACACTTCAATTCCGATATTTTTGATCGATCTGTAATTATACACATTGAATAGCATTAAAATTGGTTGAAACTTCAAATGTGCTGTACATTTTTACCGATTCTAGCATCGCAGAAATAAGCTAATGACAGTAGCACTACAAATACGCTGATAATTGACCACATATTCAAATGAATTTTTCCCATTTTGGCTAATTTTTTTTTTTCTCTTGCAAACAAATTTTTTCGAACTTATCAAGCAAAATTCTAAGCACTTCCAAGCACACACCCTGCACTATCAAGTTTGAATTATATACTGAAAATCAAATCGATGCAGATAAATCCAAAATGCTTCAAACTGAATACTTTAGAAGAAATATATAAAATAACAGTAAAATTTTAATTGCGCCCGAACGATTGCTTAAAACGATTGAAACACAACACCCAATTCAAGTGAAGACAAAACTGAAGCTTCAAGCAAATTTTCCTTGATTACGCGTTGCTATGGACAGACAGTCTGGCGAAAGTAACAGAAACCGAACAACGTTAGAGTCCCCCAAAAAACTGTCTTTCTATTCAAATGTGCGCGCTGCATCCGCTTTTCGGCGTCACAGTGCGTTCGTATATATATATGCGTGCTACGTTACCCTTACGTTATTGCTTGCTGTTATGTCGCCATACATTCTCGTTTCGATGACTGCTCTCGCCAGATTGGCGCCTTCAGAAGCGCTTTTTTTTCATATGGAAAATGTGCAATGTCGAAAAATTCTATCTGTATTTGCAATACGATGCTGTGAAGGGAAAATAGTATCATTATTTATGAGGGCTGTTTTAGTGTGTATCGTAAGCCATCAATGACGACGCCTTTACTCTAGCCTTTGCTGTGGCTTGTACTTTTTTTCGAACCAAATATATTTGATATACTGAATAGCACCACTTTTAAGATTGTTCGCTTCTTCGCTTATATGATATTTGGATATAATCAAATGGTAAAAGTGACATTCAGATGTCTTCTTGATAGCTCTTGATTTTAGTCAGCAGTTGTACAATGTTTCATCGAAAATGTTGATATTGACAAAAATATTGATAAATACTAATAATTAACTGAATGTCTTTTTTTTGGGAAAACAAAGTAAAACACATAATTCATGCGTAAAAATTAAAAAAAAATCCTTTTAATATTAGAGTTAACTTTATTTCATCACGTAGTCCAAAATGCCTCCAAAAATGTAATAAAATCATCCATAACTTTTTTAATATAGTTTGGCGTTTGTAGTTTAGAGTAATTTATGTTTATGCACGTAATTTATCATAAGAATACTCCCCCGTGGCATTTTTCAATGCATTCGTTCTATTTCCATTTTTTTTTTTAAAGATTTGATCTAATATTGGCTCCTCTGGGAAAAGATGCATAATTTTCTACTTTATATCGAAGCGTTTTCCAAATAGTTTTACTATGGGGCTATCCCCTAATGACAACCTCAGAATTTTCTCCAGAAACTAAATTTCCATGAAATAAAAACTGTCCAGTTGATTGTATTGCTATATGATCGGAGCAAGGGGACAATTACTCCTGCAATTACTACTGAAAATCCATTTTCAGTACGTTTCAGTCAAGTTAAATGCAAGCTAGAGCTTGTGTTTATAAAAAAACATTTCTTTTTACTCTTTCAAAATAAATCCCAAAAAATAGAAATTTTTAGCAGCTATTTTATATAGTCGGATGAATTCCGCTGGTAACAAACCCTGGTACATTGACCTCATCAATGAGCATGAAAACTCCTTGGCAATATTTAATATTACATTGTACAATACCACCGCAATGCCACTCTTTCCATCACTTACCTCATATTTTATGCGTGACCATTGTTATCAGATCATGTCAACTGGGTCATTATTATCATACCATCAACAAGATAAATAAATGTAACAAGCAATCGAATGACATAATAATGAGTAAACATTTGTTTATTTATGTTCATTTTGGTTTCAATACCAAATCGAATATGATTTCGGTTCAAGTGTGAAAGGGTGCGAATGAATTGCATTTGAATATTATCTTGATCTTGAAAGTACAAAATTAAAACCAGTTGTGAGTTAAAACAAACAATTCAAGTGGAAAACCATGAAAGTTGAACGTATTAAAAGTATTAAAAAGACATTTTAGCCAAACATATACAACATCGAAGCAATCACAATTGTGGAAATGAAGCTAAAAATTGATATATTTGCAGCAGTGTTACAACCATCCTCAAAACATTGACAAACAGTTTCTAAATGATGATCATTGTCCACCGAATAACACTCTTTTTGGGATCTTCTAAATCCACATGTTCGAATCACACGGCTTGCATCGACGTCATTCTTTTTAAGAAATTTGACTACAAGAAATTTAAAAACAAAAAAAAGAGAATAATTGAAAAATAATTTAAATTGAATTGATGAGGATATAGAAAAACACGAAAAATTACACAGTTCAAACACCTACATTTGTAACTGATGATTCGGCAAAATGCTGGATTTCCCTCAGAGTCAAAGTCATCGCACGGTTTATGAAAACCAGCAACTTTATGAGGTAAATGTGCACGTAGGTCAGCACATTCGGGATCCATGTGTGAATTGCACTGATAGCAATTTAATGCGTTTACTAAAAGAAATTGATAAAAAATGAAAAATTAAAAAAAAATCAATAAAAATAAATAAAATACACAATTTTAGATTCCTTGACCTTTGTTATCAGTTTCATTTTGAAAAACTTATATACATTCTTACACACATAGTTAAAAGGAATCAAATCCAGACTCAATTCCCGCTTTATACCTACACATTCCTGTTTCAACTGGTAAATACATTTAAATCTTAATCAATCTAACAATCGGTAAGATTTCTTCTCACTTGAACTAGCTCAAAGCAGAAAACCAGTCGGTATCAAATAGTTCGCCTGCGTATTTCATGCATGCGACATTGAAGTGTGAGCAATAAGGGAATATTGGAATAGCATTGTTGTTAATTGTGTCTATTTCATCGATTTGCAAATCGATTTTAAAGACGCCAAACTGTCAAACACTAACCATTTTTAACTGTATTCAATTAAAATTTAAATTGAGAATTCAACGGCCAATATCAAAAGAAATTAGATCGCATTCCAATTGTTGTGACAAATTTGTCTCAGAAAACGGAAATCCTCGATAATGATAAATGATTGATCACATTTCAATTATAGATTATAATGGACTCATTTAGATCTGATGATTCTCGTGTACATATTTAATATGGGTCACTTGAATCGTACTAAATACTTGGTAGCTTCAAAGTTCAATAATTCACACCAATTTAGAGCGATTTTTTTTTCTCAAAATAATTTTCACTTGTTGATGATTCAATTATCGCCTTATGCTCTCTCACTCTCCCCAGCAAAATAGCATCACTTGTGTGACGTTGAATAAAGTAAATTATGACATTGACTATTGTTGCGATTTACATAATTTCACATGTCTTTATTTGCTCTTCCTTTCTTTTGATGAAATGATTGCTTCATTTTTTTCTTCTTCTTCTTCACTTTCCTTTGAACAATTTGAAACAATCTACGCATCTTGGCAACTATCGCAAAGTTGAAACAGTTGAAAGCGAAAATAGTCACATGGTGTGTGTCTGTGAAGATATCATTGCTTGGAAACAATATCGGAAAAAATATAGACATGAAGTTTTATCAATCAAGTTTTAAACATTTCCAAACGATTGTTATTATATTCAATCGCAAATGCATTAAACACATGTTACGCAAGTGACAACCTCTAATAAGCAGTTCAGATTGGATTTATTTGGTTCGTTTTTTTTTTGATCTGCGAAATAAATGTTCAAACAATTAAATACATAATATGTCACAATAATGACTCGATTTTATGGTTCATTGAGTTTTCAATGAATCTTTTCAATAAATAAAAACAAAAAATTTGAATGAACACTTTTTGGATTTTGGGTGGTGGCTTAAATTTCAAGGTCTTTCTATCAATTCATGGATTTACACAAATTTTGGTCATTTTGACTAGCCTACCTGTTGATATTGATACGATGAGTAGAACAAAAAATGTACAGAACTGGAAGTAATACATTGTGACGCTCAAAATACCGAATAATTTAACGGAACGAAAACAAAAAAAACTTTGGTACAATTGATTTTCTATATCGAAACTATTGAATGAAGGTGCAAACGTATAAATTACACTAAATTCTCTTGTATCAAATGCGTTTTAAAAAATTGTACATATTCGATTTAAATTTAAATTTCCACACATTTATTGAAAACACAATCTGTATAATTTTTTTAAAAAAATACAATTTCGTTCACAAAAACTATAAAAAACTATTATCTCATAAAAAAAGTCGTTTAACTGTAATTTTGTACTTAAAAAATGGAATAGATCGTTTGTGATGTGTCGTACTCGTAGATCGTGTTGAGTTCACATTCGATCCGATCGTATCAATCAGCAATTAATAAATAACCATGTAGTACTGAGCATCGCGGATATTTATGCGTTTCGTTAAATTTGGTTCGGTTCTCTTCTATTCTATTCATTGCATTCATTTTGCTGAAAGAGAGAGTGTATGCGTACGGATATGATCTCATTCTAACTTTCACGATCACACGCAACCGGTGTACTCGTTTCCGTCTCGTCAGCTGTTTAACCGAGTCAAACCACTTTTTTTGGACTGGATAAAGTGCTACAATTGAATTGCTAATGCCACACACACAAACACATAAAAAACAAACACAGCAAAAACGAGACGAACAAAAGACACAGTAAGTGTTGAGATTGTAACTGAAAATTCGGACTGAGAAAGCATGATATGTGTGCAGTGCAGTTGTAAGTTTTGTATCATCTGGACATTACCAGATAAACCTATAACCAATAAGCTGATAAGAGTACATGCAATTTCGTAATGAACTGATTTGACACAGTCAAACGGCAAACAGTGCACTCCGTTCTCTTTGTATGGAAATATAATGACTTATTGACAAAAACAATCAACTAATTTTGCGGCATTCAACCATTTGAAAATAACGCAAAGTATTTCAAATCGCAACTATATACACAGTTTTTAGTATTTTCGCTGAGCAAAACGGTCAACAATTAAACGAAGCTATTGTGACGAGTTCATGAACTGACGTGATTTTGTAAATCAGATCCCCTTCCGCCCAATAAAACCAAAATCCGGATTATCATAACAAATTTTATTTTATGTTCACACTCAAAAGTCATCGAAAAGTTTTGAAAAAAAAAAATGTTGTAATTGAAAATGAATTGATGACATAAGGTGGCTTTCTTAAAGTATCTCTTGTTGAAAAACTATTTCATGTTCCCCACGACCTCTAACAGCTAATTTTCATCGGTTCTACAAATGAATCAATTGGATATTGTTTAATTTATAAATCCCAATTAAATGTTCGAATGTGTTTTATTTTGTTGAAAATTATTAGCTTTTTTTGGTTTATCTTTGGCAGCAGTCACAAGCAATTTATACATTTCTCAGTTACCTTGAAACAAAAAGATATTTTAATCAAAAAAAAAACCTGCAGTTCAGAAACTTTACCATAGGTTTGAGCTATTTTTTCTGCGTTCCATTCATATCCGTCCCGATCATGGATATCTACACCACCATCTATGAGTAATTTCACGATTTCTGTATCATCTGAAAGAGAACTTCATGTAATTTCATGCTATGACTTATTTGGACTAAACGGATGAGATGAGCTAATCTCGTTACTATTTTGTACGGCTCGACTAAGCGAATTCTCTCGAATGAAACATTCTGCGTGGTTAATATCGCTTCCGGATTTTATTTACAAATCCACGACATCATATCGTCCTGAAAGACACCATATTCATTTTACTTGATCGTTTTATACATTGATTGTTTTATAGTTTTTGAAATTACTATTAAAGACAGCATAATTCAGCGGGATGTTTCCACAATAATTCCCATAACTGTTTGTGCGATTAACTTGATATTTGTAGCCTTTTTCGATTTGAACTTGAATAAATTTTTTATAACCTGAAACAAAAAAATGAGTTTTTGAAAGATAATCAAATCTCAAAGCTTAAATAAAAACCTCATTTCGTGGTAATTATGAATTGACTGGCCAAACTAATAGTTAATAACATAATTATGATGACATTGTCAACAGTGGGGAGGCTTATGCTAAGTGATAAATAACATGTATTGGAATGACAAGACATTTGAAAGAAGACGAGCAGTAAGGACAAACCCAATAGTGATTTTAGTCAATTGAATTTAATAATAACTCCGTTTCACCTAAATTTACAAAATGCATTTTTTTTAAATAAGAACTAAAGTCACAGAAGTATTATCATAAAGATGAGCTCACTCTGTTTTTGGATCAACGGTCATTTAACCGATTTGAAATTTTGAATGATTTGATGTTACCTAGAAGTGTGCCAAGCTGCAGCAATCCTTTAGATATCAGCACATCTATGCCATTTACAAATACACTGACACCCGAAAAATATTCTTCAATTTCCCCGCTTTTTATAATACCGATTGAACCAACACAAATCGACAATTCACGAACAGCCTAGAAATGACGACATACGTAATACAATCGCATATGAATTGACGGCACCGGCGCAACTCAGCTTCCGAATTCTTCAACACCACTGTGCAAACATGCGAGATGATTCGTATGAAGCGCGAAACATGAAGCATGTGAGAAAAAAAAGCAATAGCCACTGCTTGAACACAATCGCGCACTCCGAAAATACAGACACACACAAATAAATGCGAAGCACTGCATGTAAAGTAGATCACATTCAGATTAGGAGCAGTGTAGAGTTGTATAATTTTCCAGTGAAGCTCAAACGTGAACAGTTGCCGAGAGTGTACACTCCTTTTGATAGCCATTGGTGATTGGAGCATTCGTTCAGGAAGAGCTAAACGAAGAGAAAGCAAAAACAAAAAAAAATTGTGTTGCCAATTTGATTTTCGATAAGCAATTTTTCAAGCAGAAAATTTAATTTTTTCGATTTCAGTAAGATTCACTTTGTTGTGTTCTCACAACCACACAATTTCATCAAAATTTCGAAATTTCAAACATTAAAGTGTTATAACAAATTTTAGGGCTTGCCTTGAGAAAAAAATGGCCGCGAAACAATCAATTATCGTTGCAAGTGTTTTGCTCTTAGTGTTTTTCGTTGAACAAGGTGAGAAAATTTTTATGCATATGTAAATTTTAGTTAAAAGATTTGGCAAGTCCGTTGTTGCTTTTTTTTTCTCTACCATTCATAGTTCTTCTTTTGTTTTTTTTTGCGAATTCATCTTTGTTTAATGTGCTTTTTAAATCTAATGTTGAATTATATGACATTTTTGATGTTGTGAAAATGTGTTGGAAAAGTGCAAAAATTGTCTCGTATTTTTGTCGCCCTTGCACAAATTGAGCTATGCAATTGTTGGTGTTTCATTAGAAATTCATTTAGTGGTACGCAACATTTTCTCGTAATGATTCCGTGTTTAAAATCAATTTTTGGCGAGTATCGACCATCAAATCGTTATTTAATGCATAATACAGTTATGTTAGTGGATTTACCAAGTGCGAAGTATGCCAGCGCAAAAAAAAGCCAAGCAAACTTGAATGACGAAAGCTGTGTCAGAGAGAAGAAAACGTTGACGAAATATATGCCATAGGGTATTCAATCGATAAATTTCGGTCGGGGCAAAGAACCGACCTATGTGCTTCATTCACGGGGAATCAAATCCGATGAAATTGTTTTACCAAAAAAAAAAAAAACAAAAAAAAAACTTAAATGCGCATGCGATTTCCTAGTGACATACACACATTCATATCGATGTTGGTGTGTAGAGAGAAAAAAAGGACACCAATTCCACTACTTATTATGGAAGTACAGTAAAAATGCAGCCCATCACACATTGGCATCTCTTACGTAACATTTTCTCACTTGAAACTCCGTTCCAACGAAATTCAGCATTCATCGTTTTGTGAATGCAGCAACATCTCTTTTGACTCTTGTTTTTGCAATTAACATCGTTTACAATCTCAACAATTGCATCATACATTATCATGCATTTCGTTGGTGCCTTAGCCATTCAGCAATTGATAGTAGCAAAAAAATACTCGAAACATTTTCACTTTTTTCTTTTTATTGTTTGATTTGTCTGAATTATGAAACAATTGTTCATATTTGACATTTACTATGTTTTGCATAGTAAATACAGATATTATATGATTGCCAATCTATTGAGTTATCCTAGAAACACAGATTCTTAGTTATGTAAGCACAAACTGTGTGTGTTTTTTTTTCAATAACTACACCCATATCGTAATTCAACATTTTTATTTGGCCTGTATTTATTATCTTCATGCATGTAAGTGAGTTTTATTTTCGATTCTTTCATTTTTTTTTCCGTCTATTTGACCCAAAAATTCGCAAGTATTTATCAGTTTATTCAAATACAATTTGAGTTTTTATTTGCAGCACGAAAAAGTGTCGACTATTTTTTTTGCATGATTTCGATTCCGCAGTCGACGAGAATTCGTTTATTGTATGTTTCTAAGTTGGATTTTAATTTTGAACTTTCAACCATTCCAATGGTGTTTGATTAAAAATGGAACACAATCAAAAATATTCTCTTGCTTTTTTCGGTATTTTCTGCCACAATTCTTGGCACTTGGCACCGCATACAGGTTCAGCGATTAAATGCTTCGAATGTAATAGTCACTACAATCAGGGATGTGAGTTGGACAATGTGCCATCAAACTTTTCGGTTGATTGTTCACTGAAACAGGATCGTGACGATAGAAATAAGCCCATCCAATACACGCTCTGCCGAAAAGTGCTACAAGTCATCGAATTCTCAGTCAATCAATGTAAGTAGTTCGATTAACACAGCCATTTGATTTAGATTTATTGCAAAACCAAAATCCATAAAGACTCTCCTCTGTTCTCTGATCCAGTGCCAGCCAATACACGAGTAATACGTAGCTGTGGATTTGATGCACGAAACTATTACAACAGTTGCTACAAACGGCACGGTTTTGGCGGTAGACAAATCGTTTGTTCATGCGATACTAGAGATAATTGCAACAATTCGAATTCGTTGCAGAGCCCGATCATGCTAATAGCATTATTTAGCGGCATTGTCGGCTATTTATCGCATTAAAAACCTTTCACGGGAGGTTTTTTTTTTGGTTGTTGCAATATGCCGACACACAAACACACATAAGTACACAGCTGAAAATCACTTGCTTCGCAACGAAACAAGAGACAATTCAAAAAAAAAAACATTTTTTGGAAACAACAAGTCCACCGAGACGAAAGCCAATTCGCCATTGCGACGCACTTATGCTGAGTGATTTTGATTTTTTTTTCATTTTCATTTCATATTTTTTCTTATCTTTTGATAAATTCTTCTTTTTTTTGGTTCAAAACTTTCAAAATGGAAATAATAAACCATATATTAATAATGCACGCTCCAAGGCATTGAACCAACATCCGATGATCGGTGGTGGTTCATTGTGCTCGAGTCATTCATAAACAATAGATTCGAATTTTAGGATTTTATTAATCGAAAATACACATCAGAAAGAGCATACACTTTCAATTGTGAGGCCAGAGCGTTGTGAACATAATGATAGCCATCTTTTCTTGTGTTTTTGCTTTTAGTTGGAAATATTTTTTTTATGTTTGTTTGTTACTGTGTTCTTATTGAATAAGAGACCACGCGATTTGTAAAGCTCATTTTTCCCAAATGATCCCATCGAATCGCTTTATTCACACGTTTTAATTGATCACCAATTGTTATATCAAAAAAAACAAAAGGACATTTTCTTCTTCAACAACAACAACAACAATCTTAGCCTGATTTGCCCAGGTCATAAAATTCTCCTAAGGTATTATTCATCGTTAAATCCTGTCCCCCCCTCCGTAGTTTACCTGTTAAATCAATTTATAAACAAAAAAGAATCATCAGTATCCAGTTCGATTTTATGCGAATTTTTTAATTTTAATTTTTAAATTCAAAACCAAAATCACAAGAGATGAAGAAACCAAAAAAAAAATACTCAGAATTCATTTTAAAAAATAAATGGTTATTGCAGAAGGCACACGCCAATGACATTTAAGAAATACAAAAAAAAATTAAATACAAGAATTTGTCACCATGTTATATCTACAGTAGCATAACTTTAATGTAGAGAAAAAAAAATGATAGGATATAATGGAATAAACAAAACCAAAAAAAAAAAAAATCCACGACTTTCATTTGTCGTTTTGACAAAACAAAGTGATTTTAATTTGTTCATTTTTGTGAGTTGCTTCAAAAAGAACAACCTATTGTTTCGAATATAATAGATATATATTTTTAGGCAGTATTAAAGATGATTAAATGAATGTTTTATGATTCGTCGGGCACTATATTAATAAAATTTGCATAATTGTTCCGTAAACGAATACCATAAATGTAATGTGTGACAAGCAAAAAAGCAAAAAAAAAACTAACATCATTTCATAAAAAATGCTATAAATTGAATAACATCCGCCAATTTAAATTTTGGTTCATTAAATTTTATTTCGTATATGTTTTTGTTTTCACTTGAAGCCCAAAACATTTTTAAACAAACCGTAGTCCATGCTATATGTTGATCAGCTAGCTAATCAATTCAAACCACTTCAGAAACACTTCAAATTCATTTGAAACGATCGATTTGTAACTTTCAGCTTAAATTAGAACGTTCTAATTTAGAACATAAATTTGTAACTAACAGTGAATTTAAAAAAAAAAAAACAAACAATAACTGAATGGACAATTCCAAATTCTTCAAAAAGGAAGTGACTCACACATATTTACTTATCCACACAGCAACCAAAAAAAAACAAAACAACTAAATGTAAAACATAACTTAAAATGAATGTAGGCATAGATTCTGCTTCGGTGAATAGTTTGTAACTAATTCGCATTGGCTTATGTATCGCAAGTCATCGTAAATCGCATTAAATTCCATCGTATTCACATCGAAATTTGTTTCAATAAAAGACAAACAAAATCCAAATCTCCAGTATTAACAAGCTCAAAAATACACAAAATACACATTCAAAATTACACCATTGAATGTCTAGATGAATGTATTTCATGCGATTTTGGATGATGTGTGACTAGCAACCCAAAATTGTCAAAATTTTATGTATATTTCCACCATACATACCACCATGGAAACGATAGCAACAACAAAAAATACAGTCAAAAAAAAGTAAAAACAACAACAACAACAAAAAAAATCATTAAAACAAATGTTTCAAATGAAAAACCTTTATGTTTAATACATGTTGAAACTTAACAAAACCAACAACAAAAAATGCAAAAAGTACTAAAGACAACTGAATGAATAATATTTTAGGAGTTGACAAAAACCAATAAAATTCAAGAATTCTACAATAAATTTTCTTTTTGCGCGGTGGATTGCGTTTCCATTTTTTTTTTCTTTTTGACCATTTCAGGATCATCGATACGGTGCTATGAGTGCAACAGCAATTTGGATATACGATGCGCTTTACCATATCCACCAACTGAATATGTTGTGGACTGTGATGCGGTTGCAGTTAAAACCAAATTAACTTACAATTATTGTCGAAAAATCTCGCAAGAAATTCGTGTTACCATTAATTCGTGTAAAATCAACAACAATGTTCAATTTTGTAGTTTGCTTTAGCGTTTGGATGCAAAAAAAAGAAAAAAAAAATCAAAATTTCAGCCAGAAACCGTGTCTTACCCATTCAACTTGAGCAATTTCAATAAAAAAAAAACGTATAAATATTTCATTTCAGTGGAGCCTGAAAATCGTGTGATTCGCGAGTGTGGCAGTAATTCAACCGAAGTGCGTACTGATTGCTATACCCGATATGGAAAATCGGCTCGTCAATCAATTTGTGAATGTGATATCAGTTATTGCAATGGTGTTGACGGTGCTACTAAACTATCGAGCAGAATGCTTCTGATTGTATTCATTACGATTGTTTTAAAAACATTCCTAGCATATTGATTTTGTCAATTTAAATACTAAACAAGTCAGCCATTCAAGTAATTTAAATTAATCAAAGAGTATCAAAAGCGTAGACAAAACAAAAAACGAAACGAAACCATTTTATTGAATATTTGCTGTTGTGAAACCAAACCACAAATAATACGCATTTGTAGTTTAATGTTATTCGGTCAAAATGTTTCGATTTTTATTGACGAAATCAATGATAGAAAGCCAAAAATGAATTTGAAATCATTGAATGGAGAGAATATCTCCGCAATGCACGTTGCATGCGATTAATTATGTTGTGTTATCATCATATGAAAAACGCAACTAAGTTCCAAAAAAATACGCGATGCCATCTAGTATACTGAATAAAAATATTAATGCATTGAGCATGAGCATGCTTACACAGCTTAGAACAATTTTATTAAAATAGAATAATTTTCACGTCGTTTTCATATTTTGTTTATGGTTCATTCGAATTGGATTTTCTCCCTCTGAACAAAAAAATAAAAAAAAAAAAAAACAAATGAAATTAATGTTGAAATTCGGAACTTGTTAAATCTATTCAATGATGACATTTAAATTCATGGCAGTTTAGATGTAAAGGCAACAAAGTAAGATATAGATTTAGGAATACGAACACATAATAAAACATTGATAAAAAAAAGAATTGGTTATAAATGCAATTGGGTGCATAACAATTTGACTGATGGCTTAAAAATTAATGGGTTTTCGTTTATTTTGCGTCGATAAAATTCGTCGTGGTGGTTTTGCGATCGTTATTCCACCTTTCGAATGCGGTGTTACATCGATTGATGCCATTCGACGCGTTATTGGACTTTGAATGGCCGGTGATGGTGAATTTCGGCTGATTCGGCTACTATTTCCCGTCATCGTAATTAGACTTTTATCGAAATTGATTGGAGTCTTTTTGATTGGTGTTTGACGCTGTGCTCTCAAATGTTGTCGACGATTTACACCATTCAATGGAACTTTATTGCGTCGTGGACTATTCGAAGGACGTGCAGCTTGTGTTAAACGATTTTTTATGTTTGATGTAAAATCTGGTTTATTCTCTTGATTATTTTGACCGTTTGTTGTACCGCAATGTGGATTTGCTTTTGTCGTTTGGGTAACTTTTTTTGTATTCGGTTGATCGATTACAAGTTCATCGAATAGTTTGGCCTTTGCCAATACCATTCCAGCATTTTGACTTCGTAGACGGGCAATAGAGGCTCGACCGGCGATCTGTTGCTGCTCGTGTTGCCACAGCGGTGTGAAAACATTCCGAGCGGTCAACAGTGAATGTGGTGTTTTGGCTGGTGTCTTCTTGACTATTGGTAGCCGTGGTGGTAGCATTGGTGTTTTCATTGAATCAGCCATTGATATGTTATTCGCTGAACGGGGTGTATTTGTACTGCTCGGCTGTTTTGTTGGCGTTACATCGATGTTCATATTCAATCTTTTACGTGCCGGTTTCACCTTAGTGGCCGATGCTTTTGCACTGTTCTTCGACGAATTTAAATTCATGTTTTCTTCGTTCATGCTCGGTGTATGGCACACACCGAAAAATGCATCAGCGCACATCCATTGCTCATGTTTCAAATCCACATTCATATCCGTGTCTTTCGTGGCTTCAGTCAAATTTTCAGTCACAACAAATGTATTTGATTGGTTTTCACCATGTTTTTCAGTCGTCTGCTGCGCACCACGTAAACCATTTTGAGCTGTGTTTGGCCGGCCACGTCTCAAACCTACACGCGGTATTTGAATATGTTTTTCAACATTTGGACTACTTAGTGCGATAGTTGGTTGCAACGGTGAATTTCGTGTGATTCGTGTGCTCTTTGGCATCACGGGCGATGCAAGATTGTGGCCTAAATGCCATGTCTTGTTTCGTGTCAACCGAACATTTTCCTGTGATTTACGTCGAATGCTACCAATTTTACGTGCGCTTGGCGATCTAAATACTCGATTTTCCGCACTTGAACGTATTTTTAAGCCACGACTGAGATGCTTTGCTAACTGTTCAGTCATTGGTGATGCATTCATCATTTCCGTTTCTTCCAAGGTTTTTTCAAACTTTTCTAAAACACGTTCGGGTCCATTTCGTGTATCATTTGTATCGACCGATTCCAGTGAATTATTTACCAATGACGATTGCAGTTTTGTGAATTCTTTTGAAATTCTTGTCTCGATCGCCGACACACGATCCTTGATTTCTTCGTATTCACTTTTCGAAATTTGCGGTTCCCATGTTTCGAATTTATCATTTGGATCTTTTTCAAACGAAATTGTGGTGTCTTCGATGGTATTTAATAGTGGCTTTTGACTTTCACGATGTCCACTTCCAGGCACCATAAAACTCCATCTTCGTTCTAATGATGAAACAATGGACGATTTTGTGCTGTGATTTGAGCTGGATGGTTGCGTTCCATTCTTTGAGTAACGTTTTCCACCTAAGCTCAGACGATTTTTCTTCGCTGGCCTGAAAAATATGAATGATTTATGTTAGAGATTGAAAATAATTTGTTTAATTGAAAAAAAAACAGAAAAAAACATAAATTCAACAACAAAATACTCACTTATTTTTCGTACACGCCATTGGTGTAGATGGCAAAATACCTCCGTTCGGTAACAATGCTAGTACATCTTTTTTTTTCTTTGAGCTAAAAGCACCAGTCTCTAAGGCTTTACGTTTCTTTGACTTATTTATACACGGTGTTGATTGAATTTCATGTTCATGATCACTGTCGTCCAGATTCTCCGTAGATGAACCAATTGCGCTAACAATTTTCCGAAATCCATTAAACATTCGTGTTAATGAACCGCTGCGACGTTTCTTTTTCTTTTTGACATCAGTTTCAGGCACTTTCATATGGCCTGGTTCCATTGAGCGTCTGGATCTCGACACCGACGAGACCATCGTAAAATTTAATGGATCGGCAGCCAATTCGGTCAGTTCAAGATTTGGAATGCGTTGCATTAGCTCCGGTGGAATCAATCCAATTTCATGTGCATTATCGATTAATATTTCAATAATTTGTACATGTGAGTTTAATCTTTGGCCATAGCTTTCGTTGATGGGCATCAATCCGGGTGCAAAAATTATGGCCAAATTTTTTGTTGACATTTTATTGGCCGTTGAATGCAATGATATTAAATTTAAGAATTGCATAAAATAAACCAAAGTGTTTAAGGTGACATTTGGCAGTAGCAAACAGACCATTTTTATTGCAGCAATTTTACGTTCATGTGTACCTTTGCAAAGTAAACAACGTAAAATGGTCTCTTGGAAATTGCCTGGCGGCAGCAACGGTTCAGGTAGTTCACGGAAAAAATACTTTAAAATACTTGCTATGTCAATGACATTATATGCATCGTCCAAAGGTATTCCCAGCTCAAGTTTTTCCTGTCAATTTAACATTGATACAAATTGAAAAATTCCATATCGGACTTGACTGCACTTTGAATTTTAATGTAAAAAATTGTATATTTACCCGAATCTCTTTTTGGCGAACTTGTGAGCCGGCCTTACGAAAAATGCCTTCGACCTCAATATGGTCCATGATACGCGAACATGCATCCGATACAAATATTGGAATTCGACACAGCGATCCATTTGACAATTTTACTTCTGTAAATTCCAATTTATTCAGTGGCACACCGAAAATCTTCTTATGTCCCGTTTGCTGTTTGGAATTTTAATTGTTGAAAAATATCGTATCGATTATGCTTAGAAATATGAAATAAGGTGATAGCCTATTTGGATCATTATCCGAAACTAAAGCTAACCTGTTGATTTTTTAATTTTTTCTCTTTTCTGAATTTGATCCCATACAGATCTCGTAGCTCATTGACAATAATCGCAGACAGCTCTGCATTATTCGGCACTTCATTTATAAACATTGTGTAAAATTCAACTTCATTCAATCAAATTCAAATTAAAACATTGGAAATTAATAAAACAAATGATGCAAATCAAGTCAATTCCATTCACTTTTCTTTCAGATCATTTTTATATAAAACACTTTTTTATGGAACGTTTAAAATTTGTGGAATAATCAAAATGATGCAGCTTCATTGAATTTTTTGGCGAACTGTTGACAAGAGTCGTTGGCTTGTTTTGCTTTCAAAAACTTAAATGCTACTGTAATGGCGTTGACGTCAATCAACGCTATTTCACGCAAGCGTCATTGAACGCACTCAGCACAGTGAACAGTGGCTGCTATAAAAGCGTAACTAATAACGAATGAACAAATCTGGTCAAATGAACATTCAATAAATATTCAATCCACACAACAACAAAAAAAAAACACATGGAAAATATTTGCAAGTATTTTTCTTTTTTAGTTTGGTGAATATTTCGTAAACTCAAATAAAATTATGTCGTTGCATGCATTCAAAGATTTTTGCAACGAATGCGACTACTGCGTTTTAACGACTCTGTACGAATATACCGCATAAAATAAAAACGTCAACTGGCAACTTTGACACATATGCGTTAATTAAAGAGTCTTATATATGTCAACTAAAAAATTACGTGGTACGAACAAAACGAATACACATAAAACTGAGCAAACGAAAAGAAAAAAGAGAAAAATTTGACTAATCCAAAACATCGTCCGATGGAACGAAATTAGTGAATTTATTATATTTTATAAACTAAGAAATTCCAAATCATCCGACTTAACAGAACCAAACCAAAACAAAGAAAAAAACGTTTTGAAAACACGATAATTTAGTAAAACGAAAAAAAAAATAAAATTTATTGTTTGTAAAGCTCAAATAAAATGTCAGCAGAGATGCGGGCATTGGGCTTGTCAGTGATTAGTATTTTACTAACGTCAGCTGTTATTGGAAATGCATATTATCAGAAAAAGCAATTTTATCCATCGGTTGTTTACATCACCAAATCCAATCCAAGCATGGCTGTAAGTGTTGTAAATTAGCTGCCCCGGATGCAATCCAATCTAGTTTATCATTTGGGCTGAAAACCATTCATAGACAAATAGACATTAATTTGCCAAAACACAATTTGACATATTTTCATTAGGTCATTTATGTGCAGTCGCTTGTTGGCGTTCTAATGATGGGAAAACTTATGCGAAAGGTATGGGCGATCATTAGTTGCATAAAGTGTAACACATTTCAGTACAATTTTATCATTTCAATTTTGTTCAAAATCACATAGATATTTTTCGGTACATTGAGAGCGGCTGAATTCGAACATTTAATGGAACGTTTTTGGTATGCACTCACTGAAACATGCTTAGCATTTACGGTATTCCGGGATGATTTCAATCCAAAATTTGTGGCTCTATTTACGGTGCTGTTATTTTTGAAATCATTCCATTGGCTGGCTGAGGAACGAGTCGATTACGTATGTGACATATCTTCTTCCATCTGATCTACTGGTTTATTAATGTATGTGATTTATTGATTGTTTGTTTTTTTTTTCTCGTCCGTGTGTCAACAGATGGAAAGAAGTCCTGTGATTGGTATGCTGTTCCACCTGAGGGTGTCGTCATTACTTACTGTTCTTGGTTTATTGGACTACTATATGATATCACATGCCTATGAATTGACCATGGCAAAAGGTGCAACGGTTCAATTGGTCTTTGGTTTTGAGTATGCAATTTTATTTACAATGATTGCCAATATTGCAATCAAATATGTGCTACATGCAGCTGAAATGAGAGCCGACACACCATGGGAAAATAAGGCCGTATTTTTACTATACACGGAATTGGTGATCGGTTTTATTCGTGTTGTGCTGTATGTTCTGTTTGTTGCGATTATGGTGCGAATTTATACGTTACCATTATTTGCATTCCGGCCAATGTATTACACTATGAGGTATGGAAAATTTTAGCATCATCTTAAAATCCGAACGCAAGTTTCAAGTGTTCAAATTATATTTTTGTTTCTTTCAAAAGGAATTTCAAAAAAGCATTGAACGATGTAATTCTATCACGACGAGCCATTCGAAACATGAACACTCTGTATCCAGATGCCACACCCGAAGAACTCGCCCAGTCTGATAACATTTGTATCATTTGTCGTGAAGACATGGTTAATACATCAAAGAAGTTACCGTGTGGCCATATTTTCCATACGGCTTGCTTGCGATCATGGTTTCAAAGACAACAAACATGCCCAACATGCCGTTTGAATATTTTACGTACCACAAATACACCAACCGATCAGGCAGCCCAAAATGATGGAATGGATCAATTGAACAACAATAATCAACCAAATGCAGCCAATGCTAACACAGCTGCAGCTAATGCAAATGCACAAAATAACAACAATAACACCAATAACATCTTTAATGCACGTAAGTGTTCGTGAATTGTTGATAGAGATAGGCTGGTGTTGTTTTCGACGAAAACCAGTTTCATTGATATTAATCGCTCATCAATTATAAATTGTTATTCCGTAGATCCAAATCAATTTGCAAACATTTTGAACTCACAGTCAACGGCAACCAATCAATTTCCGGCAAATCCATTTCCATTCAATCCGTTTGCATCGGTTCCAATGGGTCCAATACCACCACCACCCATTCCACCGTTTGCATTTACACCGCCCCCGGCTGTTCCAACCAATTTGGAACAGTTATCTGATGATGAGCTACGATTACTGGAAGGAACCGAACGACGTAATGTCGAAGAGCGAATAAAAGTATGTAAAATCAACCGGTAGAACCGGTTCCTCGGATGGCCTACACAATTTCTAATCGAAACCTCCAACATAATTGCTAATCATTCTGATAATATTCTGTTTTTTTTTTTCTTTAGTTGCTCAAAAATATTCAAGTGTTGATGGATGCATCGGTGGCATTAATGAATCAATACGCAATGATATCTGCCCAATTTCCACCAATACCAACCAATTCGACGGCCACCGAAAGCTCAACCCCATCGCCAGACGCAGAGCAACCAAACACATCTACAACAATGGAAAATGTTGAAAAATCCAATATCAACATTGAAGAAACGACAGCAGCTACATCGTATAGTTCAGATGATGAAGCTGGTCCTTCGACATCAGAAAAAACTAGCTCAATTGAATGTGTTGAAATTGATGGAACTACCGTCACTATTGAAGATATCGGTCGAAATGATCCATCGGATACAGATGATGCGATATCAGAAGTACGAAGGAGACGATTACAACGTTTTGAAGTAAAAAACCAAGATAGTTAGAAAAACGACTTTTTTGGTTTTTTTTATGTGCATTAGAACATATTTAAGTGAAAAAATGAAATGAGAAAAAAAAATGAATTTGTTTATTTAGTATAATATCAAATTTTTTGTGGTCAAGTAAAGCAAAAGAAATAAGGATGATAAGCAAACTAAATCAGTTTGATAGAATGGATGATGAGTTAAAAAAAAATATAGAATAGGTCATTTGGCAAAAGTGGAGATATAAAACAAATATTCGATTAGACTGGGGTGATTAGTAAACTCTAATTACTTTCAAAAATATTTGAAGAAATGACTGCATAATGCCTACCTGAGTCTGATATCTTTGGGGCCGATTTTATATAACTGTCTCATTCAGATATTTTCTAAGTTTGGAGAAAAATCGCCAATAAAACGTTACGTTTGCACTTTCGCCTCTTGCGGGTTTTTAAAAGCCTTGAGATAATGTGAACCATTCAAACTAAACAGAGAATGTTCCTTGGATGCCCCCATTATGTCACACACACACCAAACTCACAGTGTAGTGTACAAGCATTTTTTTTTACAGTCACACATTTTGTAAATGGCAGCTAGGCCAATACAAAATACACGTTCAAAAATTCACAAAAAGAAAATTCACAATGCTTTACTACTTTTAACAGTCGAATTGTTATCTTTTAAGGTGCTATTTTCAATGCACACGATTGTAATCGTAAATTGACAACGTAATATGCACAGTTTCGAAAGGCGATTGTGCGTCATTTGTGTGTGAAGTGTCAATTTTTTTTTTTTTTTTGGAACGATTAGAATTGTGTGCTATGAAAATATTCATCGTATCTTTTAGCTATAAATTGAATAAATGGATGAATGAACACATCACTCAGTATGACGTGAATAACAAAAAAAAAAACGATTTTTTTTCGCTGTGGTTAATGACCTTAACTTGTAGGTACAACATTTACAACAACCAAACGAAAACGTTATACCCAGCATTTAATATTGGCAAAAAGACAAATTGTGATTGAAAAGAAAAAACCCAATATGCATATAACTGATAAGAATCTTTTTAATTTATAACAAATGTTTTTTTTTTCATCAAAATAAATAAAAACCGATACTAAATGATAATGTGCTAAGATCAATCACTTAACTAAATACAATTCAATAAATGTATGTAATAAATAAACAAAAAACGAGTTATTTTTTTCTTTATTTTAACGGGTTTATACGGACCAGAGTTTAAAATTAATGTAATTTGAAGATAAATGAATGACTTGATTGAACCACTTGTTTCGGCTTCCATTTTTCTACGCTCTCAACAAATCTGTTCTAACGATGAATAACGCCATGACATTCGATTGGTTGCATTAGTTGGATTAAATGGTGGTGTCTTTAAATGAACTGTGTCATTTCAAACGGTTTGAAACGGTCAAGTAGGACCTCTGTCAAACGAACAACCAAAAATACATGTAACAGAGATAGACGAACCAAACACAAGCACTTGTACGCTGAGAAAGGGATGCAAATAAATGCTCTGTCAAAATTGAGCATCATACACACTTTGCAGCATTGTTTGGTTAAATGTCAACGCATTTTCATAATCGCGCCCGATTTTAGCATATTTCGATTCAAAAAATATCTAAAATTTACGCCCAGTTGGTTGATTTCATGGCCATTTAGATCGAAAATGTCGGTCAAACAAAAGAAACAACGCAAATTGAAGCAAACGTGCTTTGCCGATCTTGTGGTGGATGTACCAAAAGTAATTATCAATCCAAAACGTTACACTCAGTACGATTGTTTGCAACTTATCGGTTCCGTAAGTGATTTTTTTTTTGGTGTTTCTTTTTAATTTTCAATTTGTTCTTGTTGTTTAAACCAAAATTTACCATTTCTATTGATCGTAATTTGATTATAATAATTCCATTGTAGGGAACATACAGCAAATGTTATGAGGTTGCAAAAAAACCAACAGCCGAACCATTTGCTTGTAAAATTCTGAGCAACGTGTTAATTCTAGACCGTGTTCTCATGCAATTGGTGCAAAATGAAATCAGCATCCATCGCAAGCTAAAACACAAACATATTGTGGAATTTATTGAATCATTTGAAGATGAAAAACACATTTACATGATTCAATCGTTATGCTCAAATCATTCGTTGAAAGATTTACAAAAATATCGTGGTTATGTGACGGTATCGGAGTGTCGGTATTTTGTCAATCAAATACTCGAAGGTGTTTCATACATTCATGAAAAGGGTTTTATTCATCGTGACCTTAAGCTGAGCAATGTGTTGATCGATGACAATATGCAAATGAAAATTGGTGATTTTGGTCTATCCATCTCGGTTGATGATCCAAGTTTAATGTCGAAATCACTTTGTGGAACCACAAACTATCTTGCTCCCGAGGTAGTTGAACGAAAAGGTTTTGTATGCCGTTCGGATATTTGGGCTATTGGTGTCATTGCATTTGTGCTGTTGTATGGTTATAAACCATTTGAGGAGAATAGCTTGAACGCCACTCACCGACGTATTGTTCGTGCTGATTATAGGTAACCCACTGTATCCAGTCTCACTTTGATTTTGATTACTTAATGTTTTGCATTAATGTACAACGTTATTTTCCATTCTATCTTTTTCAATGACAGACTTCCATCGAATGTGGATACAGATCTGAAATTTTTCATGAAAAGTGTTTTTCAAACGGATCCAGCATTGCGTCCTAGTGCTGAGAATTGCTTACAATTTGCTTTTTTCAAAAGATATGTCATTCCATTGGCTCTGCCAATCGAAACGTTTTCTCAAGCATACACTGAAGAAGAGATACAGAAGGAACCATCATCCATTTTTAATGGTATTTTTCTTTTCATCAATTCTTACACCAAAAAAAAAGTGTTTCTAAATTAGAAATTCGAATATTTTTATTTCATGTACAGTTTTCAATTGTTCGGAGCAAAAGTTTTTATCTTTCACTGATGAAAGTAAGGTGATATATCCAGAAATTCGTGCATTAGCCGAGCCAACACGCAAATATTGTATCGAAGATGCAAAATACGCACAGGTATTGGATGGGATTTTTGAACGTTTTGATGCAATTTGTCGCTTTCATTCGGTGAGTTATAGTGTTCGTGTAGAAATACATGAAGAGCACAAAGTACCGAACACAATCAAAACCACACACCATTTTCTATTCCGTTAGATTGAAAACGACTTCAGTTTCAGTGACTTTAGCGAATTGAATGATATTGAACCGGATTACTGGGTCGCAAAGTGGTTCTTCGATACAAACAATGGGTTTGTTTATCAGATTTGTGACGAATCAATCGGTATTTTATTCCATGAAGGTCTGAACATCATTCGAACACCAGATAAGTTGTAAGTAATAACTCAAATGAAATAGCTTAATTATGAGCTCTGGGATTATTTGGGCATTTATTTTGTGTGTGTTTAAAATTGGTACAGCTGTTTGGTCTTGAAGCCTGGGAACTTAGAACCTCAATTCTATCGATTTGATGATGCAGCCCGTGATCCTCAATTGAAGGATGACATTGACAAGTTCTGCGAGCTTGAACTCCAATTGAATTGGAACACCGGATGCTATACGGCTCAGACACCGTATAAACGATCGAAATCACTGTATTTGTACACATGGTTTCAAACGGACGAAGCGATGGTGATGCTGTTGAGCAACAATACGCTTCAAGTAAACTAAATATCCCTTTTAACATGTATGATATCATGTTTATTTGATTCAATGTTAAAATCTTCAAAACTTAATTTTCAGATAAACTTTTCGAAAAGCCACAAGAAGATGTTGATTTGTCCACACAATGAAACCATCACACTGGTCAATGGCAGAATTTCTCGCTTCAATTTTAAAACGGTTAAATTTGCAACTATGGCTACACATGGATTTTCTGTGCACAGCTTTCAAATGTTCAAGTATTTAACGGCCACAATTAAACGCTTGGCACAAAAGCTGAAAACACCGACCAATTAGTAACGACACTTGACGAATCCATTCGTTTACTCTCGTTGTCTTATTATCTTCAGAAAATTTACAAAATCATATTTTCAAACTAAAAACTGTAAACAACATCCGACGATAGCTATATCTATGTCTATAGGACAATAGTGCCTCACTTACACTATATCTTTAAGTACTTATGAGTTATTTTTGAAGAATAACAAAATGTTGACAAAAAAATATAAAAAATAAGATTATTAGATTCAAATACGATATGGAATAGTCCATAAAATTCACATAATAAATCTGTAGTCGCCATATTAATTGTTATTTATGTTTCGATGTCAAAACCAAACTATTAAACTTTACCGTCTCAAATGAAGTTAATTTAATATCATAATAAACGACGACAAATACAAATAAATCAAGTAAATCTATCTGTTCGTTTGTCAATTTGGAATTATAGCTTCTGATCGCAACAATTTGAGCCACCCGGTAAATGTAGAGAATTCTTTTCCGAAGAATGTACGTTTCTATAACAGCAAATTCAATTTGGGGATTAGGAAAATGGTTCAATCAAGTAAAAGACGTGTGAGTATTTTAAACAAATAAATTAAAAACAAATACAAGACCAAAAATGCTAAATCTTGTTTTCATTGAGAAAAAAAATTGAAACGCCATTCTAAAGCAGTTCAAAATAATGTGTTTGTTGCAATGGAACGACAAATATCAACGTGCATATTAGTTGTATCCCTGTTAACTTACTGATTTGTGTGCATCGAATCAAAAATGTTAAATTTTGCTCGATTTCGCAAAAACTCACCGTCAGCCCATTCAACACAGCCAGTTGAACAAATCCAGCTAACTGAAATCTGAAAACTAGCATAACTTTAGGCGTTAATTGAAAATATGAAATAAAAAGAATTGTAAATGATTTATTTGTTACATGTGGTTTATTTATATATCATTTTTGTCGTCATTTACAGAGATTAACTTTTGGTTTTGGTTGACCAGTTAATAATAAATATATATACTTTTTTAAATTTAAATTTCTCCATATTTGTTCATTGTTTGATTTATGGTGGTGATCGCAATATAATAATTTGTTGTGTTTTTGTTTTACTACTAATAAGATCCATTTTTTTTGTTGTTGTATCCCTTGATATTACATAAATGTGCAATTTATAATGTCAACGATTTGATTACTTCAATGACTAATTCTAACATATTTTTGCTGTTGTTGTTGTTGTTGTTTCTTTTTGTTCTAACAAATGTGAAATATATTTATTAAATTGTTTTGTTGTACTTAATTGGCTGTTGGCAATTTCATAACCACACTTTAGATGACAAGTTTCTTCTCATCGATTTTGCTAATACCGAACACAAAATGAACTGGCAAACATTTAAGGAAACCTGAAATGTTGCGGTGTGTTTTTTGATGATGTGTCTGTTCAATGTCCAATGTCCATTCTCACTTTAAGGGTCCAATGTTCGTTTTCGTTTTCAATATATTGCTTCATGTTAATGAAAAGACTTGTAAAGTCTCTCAAGAAAAAAAAACAAACAAACGGGGAGGAAGTTGATTGTTAAGAACACAATAAATGCGTTATTAGTTCATTATAATTAAGTTGAGCAATAGATACTATTTAACTAAAATAGTAACATTTTTTTTTTTGAATTCTTGGTTTGAATAGAAAATGGTTTGTACGGCAACAAAATGGTTTTAAAAGAAGACCTTACAAAATCAATTGAAGACCAAATGGGACGTTGAATTAGCATAAAAATGATCGAATATGCGAGCTCAAAATATATGGTTTTGAATTCAGGATTTTTAATGTTTTTATGAAAAATTATCATAATCATTCATTTTATGTATATTGAATAGTTCTTACGAGAAAATAAATATTATTCAATAAAAAAAAAAACATAAAAATTCATGGCAAATGGGCCATTTGAAATGGCTGTACTTCGAAGACGTGTTTCCAATTAAAAGAAAAAACAAACAAAAGTCCAAATCTATTCAAAATCATACAACAAATGAACATAGAAGAATATTTCGAATTCGACTGGAATAAAAATCTAAAAAAAAAAAAATCGGTTCAACGAGTAAGATGGATGGAAAAGAAATGAATAGTAAAAAAAAAATAAGGAAGAAATCAAAATGGTTTGTGAATTCAGCTTGGATTAAATAATGTTTTGATGCTTTGTTTTTTATTTAATTGATTAAATTTTACAAAGGTTTTTTTTTCGTTTTTTTGTTGTGTTTTTTTTTTAAATGTTTTGTTGATGTTCCCACTATTTCTAATAGTTGTTGTCACTATATAATAATATGCAATTATAAATTAAAACTTATACGTTTAATGCTCATACATTTATAGTAAATAATTTGTAAGTTGTATTGTTATTTGTTTTGCGTAGATCTTATTCGTAGTTCATATTTAGATGTTTATTGTGCTTCTGTCGTTTTCTCTGTCAATTTATTTAATTTTTTTTTTAGATATTCTGTTTTGTAAATTAAATAGCATTTCCTCTTGTTTTTTGTGGTTTTGATTGGATTTTGGTTAGTATTTTGTTCTCTTGTGTTTTTTTTTCTCTCATTTGAATTGCTTTGTCATTTTAATATTGAAACAATGATCGCATAACTTGTAGTTGTATTTAGACGGGAAATATGCGATTTTGTTTGTTTTTTTCTCTTCTTTTCGAGTGAATTACTACAATTGTTTGCTCTGAATTTTTGAAGATCGTATAATATTTTTGTGTCAACACAATTTGTACTGTTTCCCTTTTTAAGCGAATTTTTGGCGACAAAACAACATTTGATCGGACTCAAATTTGTCGGCAATATTTTGATCAAATCATCAGTAAATGAAAAAATAAAAAAAACCATCTTTCTAAGGGCAGAGAGAAACATTGCCATTGTTTTAAAAGCAAATTTAAAATTGCAATTAGTTTCAGTTTAGGTTTACATTTATGGTCAACAATCCAATTTAAAACAGATGCACAATTTGTTTATTTTTCTGTTTATTTTTTAATTTTATTCATTGAATATTCTTTCTTTTTTCTCGTTTGTTTATTATTAAAACTGAATAAAACATTATCATATAATGTTGTACGTATGAAAAAGAGACAGCAAAAAAAAAAAACAAATAATAAGAGAAATGGTTTGTTTTCTTAGTAATTTTTTTTTATATATGCACACACAATGACCGACTAACAAATATTTGTAAAAGTATATATTTTGTATATATTTTCGACAATTTTTTCACTGTTTTACTTTTTCGCGTGTTCTTCAATTAGATTGAATTGATTTTTTGTTGTTGTTGTTTCTTCTTGTTCTTCTATTTGATGCTTAGAAGCTAAATATGCGTGTAATATTTGTTGTAGTTTAATTATTTATAATTTTTTTTTCTTTATTCTTAATACTTAATCTTTGTTGGGCCTTAGGATGCTACAACGAAAATGATCTTATCAAATAAAATCAAAAACAATATTACGAGAGACAAAAAAAAAATTTGTGTTTTTTTTTTTATCGAGGACAAAGAAAAAACTAATAAGGAAAACCAAAAAGGCAAATGACAATTGAAACAAAGAAAAAGCAATAAAATTATCAATAATAAAGGCTAACAAATTTAAATCACTTAGTGATCATTACAAGGATGTGAATTGTTTATTTTTTGTCTGTTCAAGTATATTCTCATTTTTTACAAGTAAAAAAAAAAATTTAAGTTTTTTTTTTTCGTTTTGAAAACAACTGAATAAGTTCATCTGGTGGGATGTCCATTTTAATTTAGTTTTTCGTTTTTTTTTCTCATTAGATTTTTGTTTTCATTTTGCAAAAGTTTCAACGAAAGAAACACAAAAGAAACATTTATTTGTATGTATGTATAGTTCTCGGTATTTTTGTTGCGGTTATTCTGGTACCGAAGTTGAAATTTATTTATATTCTTATTCATGTCAGTTGTCCTTTATTTATATAGTAATAGCTAAAAGATTTAAAAATTAAAAATTAACCATCTCTGTGATTGAAGTGAATTTCACTTCAGCGTTTGTGTTTGTGGTTGCGTTTGATTTTTTGTGTTTTGAATTTTTCACTTTTTTGTTTTGTTTTATTCAGTAGCTTTGGCAGTCACTAAATTTGCTGGTGATGGTGACAGTGAGCGCAAATTCTTATCAAATCGCGATATTTTGTCTAATTTATCACATGATTTATCGCGGGCTTCGTCGCGCAACTTATGCGGCTGCATAACAACCACCGTTGCAGCTGTTGTGGTTGTATCTTCGGTTGGTGTGCGTCGTACTGACTTTTTCAATGGCATCCGTATTACTTCTGTCTCTGTTTTTGAGACAAATTTTGTACTTGTAATATTCGTATTCGAATTCGAATTTCCATTTGTTGTGGGTTTTGTATCGTGCGTATCTGTGGTGGTTTTTGTGTTGTTGCCCACTTCGATGACCGTTTTTGTAACTGTAATTGTGGCAGCTGATTCAGATTTCACATGCTTATTGTAATCGTGCGATGGCTCATCGGTTTTGGCTTTTGTTGAGTCAAGCACATGAATGGTGACGCTGTCATTACATTTGGCTGGCAACGGTTTTACCTTATCAGACATGTCTTTATCATCTACATCCTTTCGGAAGGGCTCGTTGTTTATTTTCAAATCTTCACATTCACTTGGATACTTTGTGCTGTCATCATTGCTGTTGCTTGACGTATCACTGCGGCTGCTGGTCAAAAATGTGCTACTATTGTTGTTGTTGGTGGTGGTGGTGGTGGTGTTTGTGGTGGTGGTGGTGCGACGTGTTGTTTGCAATAGATCAGCGATTTCATCGTCTTTACGCTGCAATTCACGTGATAGATTCGCATTTTTTAGGCTAATTTGTAGGTTCTCATGTAACAGCATTTTTATAATGTTCAACACTTTATCGCGTTCCTTTTGTTCAACATTTTTTAGCGCTTCGCTTGCAACATCCAACGGTGATAAATGATTGCTGCTGTCCGCTTCACCAACCAAACTGTCATCATCTGTATCGGTAGAGAGTTCAAATTCCGAACTGAGACCATTCATTTTGTAACGATTGTACGGATGATAGTGATACGGTCGGCTATCGAATGTGCCATTTTGTTGCGGTCGATGATGATGATGATGGTGATTATGATGATGATGGTCAATATCTTTGTGGTGAGATCGTGTCATTAGCTGATTTATATGATGATTGTTGACTGGCGGTGTGTTTGTTTTCGGTGAATGTGTTGAATCGTTTAGCTTATCAAATGTTGTCGATGCAGCAGGTACTGGAGATGTCGATGATGTGATTTCATTTGATGATGCTGATTGGCCTTCGGGACTGTAAACGAAATAATAAACAACAAACAAAACGAAAAGAAAAGAAAAAAAAAAACCACATTATTTCTCTGATCGACGGTTTAAATTTTGGTAAATGCTTAAAATAGTCTCTCCATGTAGAGATTGGATTTCATTGAACTCACCTGATTGGCGGAGCATTTGGGGTTGAATCAATGTTATTTTGTGTATGTCCAACGGTTGCACCGGATGTGATGCACGATTCTGGTGAATGTGATTCCTCCGATGGCGTTTGCGGGCGTTCTTCTTTAATTTTAACATCCATTGCTAGCGGACGATCTCTAGCATCACGTTCATTTGTCTCATATTCACCATGTTCAGCATCCACTTTAATACCGATGCTAGATGCCGTTTTGCTGCCATTACGTGGCGCCAGCGCCACATTTGGTTGATAGGATTGTTCGTAGCGTTCACATTCCGAAATGCGAACAACACGTTCCGGGTTTTGTAAAACGGGTGGCTCTTGGCTGAGATACGGTAACGCGGTTGACACTGTGAATGGCAAATGAGGTATATGTTTTGATGTAGCTCCAATCGAACTGGTCCATGGCCGAAAACCATGATACGAACTCTGACGCTGATACTGAGCCAAAAGCACTTGATACTGATAGTCCATGATGAACTTATCCTCGAACATTTTCGCTTTTTTCAACGGAATGTCCAGCGGCTCTTTCTTGCACGGTGGTCGTGGTAGCGTTTCTTCGATTTCAGGTGCCTGAAAATAGGGATAACAAAACAAATAACACATGAGAAATAAATGAAGAACAAAACAAAAATACAACAACAAAATGTTCGTCAAAATGCATTATGAACTCGCAATTGAATTCAATTTCTGATATTTTATTCAATGATGTGATTGTGGATAAAAAAAAAATTCCATGCCATGGATATCCATGGGCTTACCATATGCCATTGCGTGCGTCTGATCAATTATTCTATTGAGTTGAACAGTTTTACTTTCATTAAAAATACAGTAAACAAATTTTGTCTGATCAGTGATCATGAGCTTAAATTTGTTATGTGCATTTATTTAAATAATTTGACACATGTCCTCCGTATACCCCGAGTGAATGAGTGCTTGAGTGTGTGTGGCTTTTTTTTTTAAATTCATCGATCATGTCATTGTCTTCTGGTAAACTTTCATTGCGTATTCGATTTTATGCAAAACCGTGAATATCGACTAAATGGCGAATGCAAACAAATCACCAAAGTAATTGGCTCATGTTTGGCCCCCAAACATTTTAAATTGAGTGTTATAACGTTTGCCTGTGCTTTTTTTCTTCATTTTCTCTTGTCTTTTTATTTTGCCGTAATTTGTTGGACATTTCATGTACGTTGCATTTTGCAGAATGGGGAAAAAAAAGAACGGCCAATGTGCGTGCGATTACTGCGATGCATATTGCAAATGATACTAAATATTCATAAAAACACACTCACACACACACACACACACACACACACACACACACACAAACTGCAGCTAAGGCAACAACCTATGCTAATTCGCACTTCACAATAACATTTAAAGTGAAATGAATGACAAAAATAAAGACAAAACGAAAAAAAAAACAACATAAACCGAATTATAATTATTCGCTCAATATTTTGCATCGTATCGGCGCAAACAAACCGCAGAATATTTCGAATGTAAACAAATCATTCCAAAACAAAATCATGTAGATATTATACGCCTGGTTCTGTATGTGTCTTAAAATGACGATGACGACGATGATGATAAAGACGATGACGATCATCGCCATTGTTATTCTTCCATTTATTCATCTTTGAAACTGTAATTTACACTCATTTAAAAGCGCTCTTTTTCACCGAAAACAAAAAAAAAACACACACACACACACACACACTCATTGAAATGCCGCCCGATTCGAGAACGAGATGCACTGGTTTTCAGTTTCAATTTGTAAATGATTCGTAATTGAAACGATTTGTAGCTGCAGATGCTCATGAGATCCACGCAAACATCAAATTTTGCAGCCAGAAGCAATAGCCATTAGGCCAAGAAATGAAATAAATGAAATGAAACAAAACCAAATCTAAAACCATTTACATTTTGCAATTGGCATCACGACAACTGCATGCGAGCCAGGGTTTTCTCTTCTAAATGTATTGCTATCTTTTCATCGTTGTAACAAGAAATTCTTTCTCTCTTTCTCTTTCTCCCTCTCCCCCCCCGTTTGTCTTTCTACACAGCCAAATCGTACTCATTAATTCTTTGTGCACTCTTTAAACTCCAAATGCATGTAAATTTTATTTTTCCGCATTTCTTGTGCGCTTGCTTTTAAAATTGCGAATGAGTAATTAAATGCCGCTTTTGTTCAACTGATCATCTCGAACTGTCTTGCCTGTCGCTATTTTGATGTCATGTTTCTTTGTTTGTTTATTGTTTCTATCATGTGAATGTGATGCCTTATGTGTGTGTGTGTGTGTGTGTGTCTTTTGTAAAATCAGTTGAATATTATTCGGTTGTGTCAGATGAGCAACTCGCACCAACAATTTATGATGCGCAGAGTGCTTTAAACGGCTTTTCTTCATCACCCCGGCTCACACGGAAAAATTATTACAACCAATTTTTTTCTTTTTTATTATTTCCTTGTTCTATTTTATCCACAATGAACTGAAGGCGACCGATTTTTTCCACCGACAAGAGAAATTGAATATGAATGCGGTCGTTTGACCAATGAAACAATTCGTAATTTCGCGGTGTTTTTTCTTTCGTTTAATTTGTTTCGCGAGCTCACTAATTCAATATAATTTATGATTGCGTTGTATGTCACCAATACCCATCGGTTTATATTATATACAATTTTTCTCTTTTAATTCAGTTGCAAGCAAAAGACCCACTTAATCTGATCACAGCTAAGAAACTTGTTTGCTTGAATACTCAATCCAATAAATTTTAGCCAAAAATAGTCCATCTTGTGATTTCACACGCTGGAGAATAAAAACAAACATTCTACATTCCTTGAAAATCAAGAGTTCAAGGCATGCGTCGTGAATTGTTGTTGATGGTTTTGGTACAATCAAACAATGCAAAAATGGAACAGTATTCATTCGCATGATTTCACGTCTTTTGTGTCCGTTCAAATGAATTGCGGGCAATTAAAATAATTTTTTGTTTTTTTTTTTTCGGAATTAATTTCTCATCGTCGCCGAATCATTCGTTTCGTTGATCATAAATAAAATTGAATAAACACAGAAAATGAAGTAAATCATCAAATAAAGCAAACTAATTTATTGTCAACAGAAAAGTGTGCAACGCTTCCGTGCACGTAGACAACAAATGAAATCTCATTGGCGACTATAAATGATGTTCTTTGTTGTTATGCGTGTTGCTTGATTGTTCAACTATGAATTGAAATTAATCACAAACGATAACAAACTGTCTAAGCCACACACACACACAAAAGAATGGAAAAAGAAAAAGAAAAAACAACATCCGAAAAATATGTGTACGGGTTTGTTGTTGACTGCTGACAATAGAATATACTCGTCAATCATCCGCCATCCATTCACAGCGTAAATTTATTTGATAAAAGCATTCTTTAAAAAAAAAAAAACCACATAACCATTTTCCAACTGCGTATAAAGCTTCCTTTTAACGTCTTCTCCAGCTACGTGCTTGCTCTTTTCTCACTCGATTCGGTTGTTGTGTGTGTGTTTTTTTTTGCATTGTGCGTACGCGAAATGTTAGCCAAATGAATAGATTCACAAAATTGATGAAATCAACTAAGAATGAAGTTATGCATAAAATGTACGCATTAAAACACAATAATAAAAATGAAATATTGATCGAAGCCTTAACAGCGGCGACGAAAAATGGGCTAGCAGGCTTTGCATTATGAGCACCAGCATTCTTATTTTTGGCGTCATCGTTTCTCCTTTTGCTTTTTTTTAATGTTTTTTTTTTTTGTGACATAAAAATTCTTTTTCTACCTCAAAATTTATTACACAATAAATTCTGTTTGAAAGACGCAAGACAGAATTTATGACAATTTTTTTTTCGCTTGCAAAGGAGATAAATCGACTAAGAGAGAGAGACAGAGAGAGAAAGAAGAAAAAGTGCACGATTAAAATGAAAAAAAAATCGACAATTCGGCTCTGACTGAGTTCTATTGACATTGAATCTGAAATTAGTTCACTAGGGGTTGTAAAGTGCTTATGACAAAAGAGAGAATAGAAAAAAAAACAAAAATTATTGTCAAATCCGTTTGGCTTTGTGTGCGCACGTGGAAATTCATCATCACAAAACACATTTTTCTCGATCAATCTTTCGCTTCGTTTAAGACGGAAATAAAAAAACTTGCTGCGAAATTGTGAAAATGCCATTTCGGCCAACAATACAGCAAAGCCACGCTGATGACTGATGACAATGCGCATTTTTAGTGATTGTCAATAGATGTAACCGTCAATATATCCCCGAACAAGTCGATTACATCAACCAACCGTTTTGTTACCATTTTAACAAACTACCTATTGGCATGTAGCAAGGGATTAAGTATGCGTCATTAAATGAGCTGAACAGAGAGAGCGAGAGGGAGAAAAACAACAACAACAAAAATTTATTGTTCAAGTTTTATGTTGTTTTATTTGCAGTGGTTCAACAAAAATTCTAGTAGAAAACAGAAAAACAGCAACAACAACAACGCACAGCCACACATTCGAATATAAATTTGTAATCCTGTTATTTTTTCCGATTTCATTCCGCAATGGAAACGTCGTAAAATAGAATTAAACACTATGATCAGATGGTTATGGATCCGGTGTTGCCCATAAAAGGAAGTTCAATAAAATATATACGCAACAAACATTTTCGGAGGCAGAGACGAAACGAGCACGCACACACACACACACACACATTGGTGCGTGCGCGCTCATCTCACTTTTTTATTCTTATTCTAACTGGTCATAATGTAACGTTTAATATTAGAGTCTGCCTCCAATTGGTTGTGGCTCATTGCGTTTAATAATGAGCGTTTTGAATGGGTCACGACCAGACTTTTTACTCTGTCACTCTTTTTGCCACTCTGTCTTTATTATGACCGAGATGCGAATGAATTGCGACGAAATTTTCCTCTTGATTTTTGTATGTGGCCAAAAACACAACACAAAATGCTCATTGTCACATTGGACGCTTAGATGGAGAATTTGACGATTTCTGCACAATTTAAATGGTTCCAAATAATTCTATTTGAATGAATACAGCCCACTTTTTGAAGTTTTTTTTTCCATTCGACAGAGATGTGTGCGTTATCGAATATTTAATGTTGGCGTCGCAATAGATCCGAAAAAAAACGTCCTTACGCAGCTTAATTGCTTCACTGAATTTTTTATGCGTTCAACACAGTAGTTGATTATTGGATATAAATTATTCATTAAAAGATTTGTTGGCCCACTGGAAATACGTCGTGTGAGGTTTTGTGTTATTAAACAGAATTATATTTTTTTGCCTTGAGTCTTCAGGCGATTCAACTCTCTTCATTTTGATTGCTTGCACTTTATTTGACCTTCAAAGAAAATTTCCACTTGAGAATACAGTGCCGGACAGTGTATGGCTTTTTATGTGGAATACACAGCGACCAAATGAATAAATTTAAAAGAATATTTCGTGTCTTTTATGTTGCGTGTGTTATATCCGCAAAACCAATATATGCATTGGTTGTTTGTTGCATAGTATAATTGGAGCTAAATCATCAGCAAATATGAAATATGCGGTAAAATTATTTTAACAACAAAAAACCCAAATCAAATATTTGGTGTTTCAATTCGAACGGTGTATGTCCGCAAATATATATATATATATTTGGTTTGATTTCGTTCTTTCTTATGAATCAAGCACACTTTGTTTGATTATGTTTTATGTCGATTTTGGTTGTTGTTTTTGGAATGCCAAAGGCATACTGCCATTACCAATCATAAATGAGGTGCTGACGCGCGTGAAAAAAAAGGGTTGGCATTTCGACGACTTTCTCTCACCCAGATCGCCAGAAATCTATACTCGTTATAACAAAAGCGAAACGAATCGAAGCAAAATACTCAAATAACAAACAAAACTAGCAAATGGATGGATTGGTTTTGTTTTGTTTTGTTTTTTTTCTTCAAAGAAATATGCCATTCATCTATTCATATTCATAATTTTAATGCATGAAAAAAACAACATCTAAATCAACCGCTGAGGATTCAGTGTTCTTTTTTTTCCCGAATGCGTTTAAATAGTTAAATCCAATACAGGAGAAACAAAAAAAAACGATATAATAATTGTACAGAAGCCAAAAGTATTTAATAAAATATCATTCTATCCCCTTTTCTTTCGAAAAGGACGTTTTACGAGCACACACACACAACAAAAAATGAACGCAACTAGAACAAAGCCTTACAAAACGGTTCAGCACCGTACATCTTTGAGTGAAGGACAATAGGAGTGCCTGAATATTTCGATCAGAATACTCAACACAGTGGCGCGATTTCATTGACGCCATTCACACCAGTATCGCGTTATTACTATTTTCATTATTATTATTATTATTATTATTAACGATTGACAGCGATGTCAGTAATTGTATATAAACATGTGCGTTCAAAACTATTTAATGGGATACGGATTCAATCGTACGGCCAATAGCAAATATTGTTTAATATTAAAGCAAACAATTGGGAAAAAACGTTTTACGCACAGTCAATGACAAGGAATAACTTTCATACGTAAAATAAACACATTAAAAATCGGTGTGTTCATGTTTCTCTCTCACTCTCGCTCTCTCTCTCTTTTTCCCTTACGCGTGACGCTTATTTTGTGGTCTTTGTTGTTACTTTCCATTCTTTGAACGATTGCAAAAGGATAAGAAAATCACGGTCTCACACAAATGGGCGCTAAGTCGAGACAATGAAACAATGAGCTCCATGTTTGATAGTAATAAGTTGGCAAGGATCTAAGTGATGTGCATTAAACAAGCGTCACTAACAGCTTCAAAATATGAACTAAATCGCACCGAGTGGTTCATTTCAAATGAAGTGAAGGCCATGGCAACACAGTTCGCTTGCTCACTATTCCTTGCTTCCTTTCTCTCTCTCCTTCTCTCTCTCTCACACACACACACACACACACACACACTTTTGGCCTCTCAAATTCGACCTCTCGTTGTTTATTTAATGTTTTTTTTTCTTCCCCGGTTGCCTTTATAGAGAATCACTTAAAATGAAAATGGTGTAGATTTTTGCTTGATGAATGCGCGTATACATTTCATGCTGATGTTGTACTAAGATGCGTCACAGTTCGCAGTGGTAATAACCAGTGTCCATTTTCAACGGGCTATCGATGTGATTGAACAAAATAGTGTGAATGTGTATGAAAATGTGGTGGCTTTCAAAAAAATGGCCAAATGTATAAACAATGTGTGGACGAACAACAACAAAAAAAAAGGACAATACATTAAATCAATAGGGGCTATATGGAACAATACGGAAAGAGTCTGGGTTCGTTTCGCTCTTGTGGAAACAATACACTATCGATGAAATGATTAGATTTGAAATACGAACCTCGATTACACCGTATACATACAGTTAACAAAAGGATTGAATGGCGAAAACAAAAATCACTCAACTTCCATCACAAAACAAAGCGTTTTACTTGTTCATTTCCATTTCAAAATGTTACGCTTTGTATATCCGCGTGAATATCCATAATAGAAATACGCGCTAGGTAAATTTTACGGAACGTTAGAATTAAATAGATAAAACTGGTTTTTTTGTTCTATTCCGCGAAAATGTTAGCCCTTCAGTTTGTTGTTGTTGTTGTTGTTGTGTGTGTGTTTTGTTATGTTGGTTCAGCTGAATTGATGGCACAAAAGCTACTTTTATTCATATTTTAGAATAAGGATTTACTCAATTTTCAAAATAAACCAAATGGTTCTGCAACTGGCACAGGCACAATGGTCAATATGCAAATCAAAATAATAATGAATTTAAAATCATCCCCCTTTCTTTTCAATTTGCTGCGTTCCAAAACAAATTGAGGCTGTAAACTGGCATGTCGGTGTTGTCATTTATTTGATGTAATTTATGAACATGAGATTTCCCGTTAGAATTGAATAAATTGTCCATAAATGAATGAGTCACATTCGACGGCCAAACGACGACAAACGGTGGTGCGAACAAAAATTGCACTGCGATTACAATATCAACTGTCGTCATCATATCAAGCATTTATCGTGTGTGACGAATGCGCGAGGCCATATTCATTTGCAATTTAAGCATACAGCACATAGATAACATGCTTTATTTATCGTTGGCATCATGTTTGTGTGGTGTTGTTCGTTGCTTCTGGTTTGTTTTTATATTTATTTTTTAGTTTGTTTGTTTGGATGTCTATCCGACAGTGTCTCAAAATTCCATATGTGTCCAGCCAGCGGAATGTATTGTGTTGCCATTTTTTTTTTGACACAAACACACACACACACACAATGCAAATATCCATTTTATTGGAGTGTCGGACAGATAGTAAAATGACATGACATGACATGACAGTTTGGATTCATGTACGAGAGAGTGAAAGAATAGGAGAGAACATTTTAAAAACGAAGAACACAAAATACGCTTTAGTGTTGAGATAGAAAAAAGAATGTTTGTCAGCGTTGGAGAGAAGAAAAACAAATGGAAGAAGCGACAAGCGTCCGAATTTTGAGCCAACAACTAGAGACAAGCGTTGATTTGAATCACACAAATTAAACGATTTCATTGGTTTTTGGTGTGAAGAATAACAAGTTGCGTTTGCGCTTGGCGAGCACCAATTAGATTTTCGGGCTTTAATTTACATGCAAATATCATTGAAATGAGTTAAAAACTAATGACAATGGGCAATAATAGCTGAAAATGTTGTTATTATGCATGCGTTGTGTTGATGGACCGAAGAAAAACGAAAAAGGGGAGTCGACAAAAATGATATTTAACAACAACAGAAAAACCAGCACACACACACACACACACACACACAATAAATAAATAATAAGCACATCGAAAATTGTGAACGAAGAATACAAATGACAGCGCTAGCGACAGCACCAACATTAATATTTATCAACACGAACAACAAGTCTGGATACTGACGACGATGACAACAACGACAAATGACACCCAACCATTGCGAAAAAGAAGACAAACGCGCGTTGATGTGATGTGGAGAAATGAACAAAATGACCAACAACAACAACAAAAAAAACAGACATACACGGACAAAAAGAACGATCAGACCGATAAAATAGCGAGCGCAGAGCGAAAACGCTCCAAGTTTTTCGGTCATCAATGGTCAAAAACTTTGCTTTTATTGTTATTATGCTTATTTATTTCCTTATCTCTCGTTCTTTCGCTTCATTTTGATGCTCGTGAAGCTCGTTCAAATCTGTTTTTCCATCGCAAAAAAATCATTGCTCTTGTGCGAGACGAGAACATAATATTGAAGCTTCTTTACGCAGCACAATTGCTTCAAATCTCAACAAAAATGATACATTATGTACTGCTTTCGAAATATTTACCAGATTCTCATTCCGGTCCTTTCGTCTTTTATTCATAAAAATTGTTTTTTTTTTTTACGCGACGTCGTCAAATCCTATCATCATTTGGCCCAACACAACAAAATGACATGAATGGCTTTGCATTTATTGCGATGACCGATCAAAAGAATTGCACAGTTGAAAGATACAGTCGGAATTATTTGCGAAATTTATTTATAAAATGGTATTCTTTTGGTGCGCATATTGTGTGAGCGCACACACAGAGAGAGAGAGAGAGAGACACACACACACACAGAGAGAGAGAGAGAGAGAGAGAGAGAGAGAGAAAGAGAGAAAGAGAGCGAGGGAGACGCTAAGCAAAGCCAAAAGAATTAAAAACAAATTTCACCGCGAACGACTTTGACAAAAGGAGCTGAACGTAAAATGAAATGAAATTGCAAGAGGCTAGAACCGAATACAAACGAACGAGACAATAAATAGAGGTAGAATAAAAAGCGAAAATGAAAATGAAAATAAAATTAATTCCGCACATCGTCATTTACACGAAAAATTTTCGTCGACTTGTGATATTTATACATATTTTTGGTGCCTGTTCTTTGTTTATTTGTTCATTTTGTTCCTTCTTTTTCTTTCGCCAATTTATTCTCACATTTCACATTCACCGTGGCAACGATTTCAACGTCAGCTATGTATCATCGTTTGTTATTCTGCTTTTTTTCTTGTTTCTTGTATATTTTTTTTTTTTTCGTTTTTTCATTGTTTCGATGTTATGCTCATTCACCCAAAACATACATAGACTTTCGATATTGTTTTCGATCATTATTATTTATTTTCGGTACATATTTTCTATGGTTCTTAAATGACTTTGAGTGTGCGCGCGCAAATGTGATGCGTACGACATTAAAACATCCACACACACAAACTCGCATTGGGCAACTCTTGAGGTAGCAGTGGCAAGAGGGCGAGAAAAGAAAAAAAATAAACCGTACACGGATGCTTGATGTCAGCTATTTTGTCGCCGACTCAAATGATGATGTCGTGTTTGTAATGTTCTCGACAACGCAATACAGCCATCACAAAATCGCTGTTTGTCTCTATTTATTCTGCTTCTTATACCGTATATGCTGTACAATGGACAATTTACAGAACAGTGTAAAGTGTTCACCATCTGTACCATCTATACAGTCATTGTTATTTTTATATTTCTTTTTTTTATTGTTTTTTCGCTTCGAAACTGTATAAAGTGCAGTTTTTTTTCCTTCATCGAAAATTAAACTGAATTTCGACTTTGACTCGACGAAATTATGTTTAAAAAAAACCACAGTTGGTTTAGTCACTTCGGCTGAAGTGATGAGAAATGTGTCATAAAATCATAAATTTACGGTACATTACATTGCTTAGCGATGAGCCTCCTTCCCATGCCCAGTAATATAAAACGGTGCCGATTACATCTTTGGCTGGTAACGTGTGTGGAGAACTTTCGCCGAAATGTTGGTCATTGCAATAAATTTGGCCGGAAAAATAGCCGAAATCTTATGCAATAAAATGAATGTGGCGACTATAACACTGGTTAATTATGACATCGATTTCCATTTCCTTTGCCAATGTTTTTTTAACAAAAAGCGGGCTCGACTTAAAGTAATTAAAATTAAAAATGGATTTTTTGTTGGGCTTATTCGAACTAAAGTTCGAAACAAAGAAGCCGCTCAATGATTCGTTCATTACTTATAAACAGAATATATTGTCCTGATCGTTAATATCCCGTTGGTTTTGAACAAATTCATGCATAAGAGACCTGACGAGAGAACGAGCAGAGAGAAAGAGAGAGACGGGAGTGCCGATCGTGTAACAATTATCTGCAAGTAATGGCGTTCATTTGACAAGAAAATTTGCGGTACGATTGAAACAGACATCAACCTAATTGCATCGCATTAATTTTCCACTGTTAGTTAAGCAGCATGCCATTTGCACAAATCTCAATTCACAGGCACTGGCAACACAAATGAATCAATAAGCCTATTCAAGTGTGCACACACACACACACACACACACACCATCCAATTGAAGGAATTGGCTAAAATTTTCAACTGATAAGCATTTGCATCTAAAGTACACTGTCAGATCCATCGATAGCAAGTTGATTTGTACACCAAGGCAACCGAATGTGTCATTTGGGTAGAAGTGGCTGACGAAGAGATGTGAAAATTGTTCATTGTTACATGTGAAAATCACTTTTCGGCTTAAAATTTAACCCAAATGGCTTACGGCTGTTTATAGTACCATTTCGAATGGAAGTTAATTGCTACAATAAATTTGGGCACATCGTTATTTTTCGAAATAGCAAAAGATGAAAATAATTACAGTACTGAACTTTAATACATTGGAAACATTTATATATATATATTGTTTTTTCTCTCTTTCAATTTGATTGTGTTTTTGTGAAAGCAAGAATCAATAAAAAAAAACACACAGCAACTCAATGGAAAAATTATCGTGATTTTTTGTTGTTGTTGTTGTTGTTTAAATAACACAAGTAATGAAAGCTTCGCTTTGATTTCATTTCTCAGATGAACGAGTTTAATGTGACTCTCGGTGCAAGCGTTGATTTTGTTTATTGGTTATGACTGGAGGAGCTTAAGTGCCAATGGTTAGAGCACTTGAAGTGCCGACCGTTAAAACAGAAGCAACAAACATGAAGAGAGAATAAAGCGCTTTTAAAACACAGGAAACATATATCTTTGCGTCTACGGGATCTGTGCTCGAATCTAAAAATCCTATTTCACCATTTAAAAAATATAGAAAGAAAGAAAGAAAGAAAGAAAAACAAAATAATAATAATATGAAAATACATTGCGCATTCTTTTTGTGCTTGCACTTCTGTGCCAGTGCACAGATTGCCATTCGATCGTAAAGCAGAGATCGGTTGTGGGCATTCGTCGCTTTTTATATGAAACTGATACAAATGTCTCGGCAATAGAAGTTTGCCGCATAAACACATCGGAGCATGACAACAAGATTAAGAGAACAACGGATCATTCAGCATTTAATTTATCGTAGATGGATCGTATAGCCAATTGTGTTGCCGTGTTGTACACACTGTTACCAATGTACACACATATGGGGGGGGGGGGGGAGGGGGACACACACACCAGCCGCTCGAACCAAATCTATTCAACTATGTTGCATTTCTGTTGAGTTGAAAACAAATGAAACAATTTGAATTCCATCGATACTAGATGCTACCGTGGCTCTTTATAATAAAATAGGCCTTGTCTAGTATGAAAAATAATAAAATAGGCCTCGTCTAGTATGAAAAATAATAAAATAGGCCTTGTCTAGTATGAAATAGGCCTTGTCTAGTATGAAATAGGCCTTGTCTAGTATGAAATAAGTGTTGTCTAATATGAAAAATAATAAAATAGGCCTTGTCTAGTATGAAAAATAATAAAATAGGCCTCGTCTAGTATGAAAAATAATAAAATAGGCCTTGTCTAGTATGAAATAGGCCTTGTCTAGTATGAAATAGGCCTTGTCTAGTATGAAATAGGCCTTGTCTAGTATGAAATAAGTGTTGTCTAATATGAAAAATAATAAAATAGGCCTTGTCTAGTATGAAATAGGCCTTGTCTAGTATGAAAAATAATAAAATAGGCCTTGTCTAGTATGAAATAGGCCTTGTCTAGTATGAAAAATAATAAAATAGGCCTTGTCTAGTATGAAATAGGCCTTGTCTAGTATGAAATAAGTGTTGTCTAATATGAAAAATAATAAAATAGGCCTTGTCTAGTATGAAATAGGCCTCGTCTAGTATGAAAAATAATATGAAATAGGCCTTGTTTAGTATGAAATAGGCCTTGTCTAGTATGAAATAAGTGTTGTCTAATATGAAAAATAATAAAATAGGCCTTGTCTAGTATGAAAAATAATAAAATAGGCCTCGTCTAGTATGAAAAATAATAAAATAGGCCTTGTCTAGTATGAAATAAGTGTTGTCTAATATGAAAAATAATAATACTAGACAAGGCCTATTTCATACTAGACAAGGCCTATTTCATACTAGACAAGGCCTATTTTATTATTTTTCATACTAGACGAGGCCTATTTTATTATTTTTCATATTAGACAACACTTATTTCATACTAGACAAGGCCTATTTCATACTAAACAAGGCCTATTTCATACTAGACAAGGCCTATTTCATACTAGACAAGGCCTATTTTATTATTTTTCATACTAGACGAGGCCTATTTTATTATTTTTCATACTAGACAAGGCCTATTTTATTATTTTTCATATTAGACAACACTTATTTCATACTAGACAAGGCCTATTTCATACTAGACAAGGCCTATTTCATACTAGACAAGGCCTATTTCATACTAGACAAGGCCTATTTTATTATTTTTCATACTAGACGAGGCCTATTTTATTATTTTTCATACTAGACAAGGCCTATTTTATTATTTTTCATATTAGACAACACTTATTTCATACTAGACAAGGCCTATTTCATACTAAACAAGGCCTATTTCATACTAGACAAGGCCTATTTCATACTAGACAAGGCCTATTTTATTATTTTTCATACTAGACGAGGCCTATTTTATTATTTTTCATACTAGACAAGGCCTATTTTATTATTTTTCATATTAGACAACACTTATTTCATACTAGACAAGGCCTATTTCATACTAAACAAGGCCTATTTCATATTATTTTTCATACTAGACAAGGTCTATTTCATACTAGACAAGGCCTATTTTATTATTTTTCATATTAGACAACACTTATTTCATACTAGACAAGGCCTATTTCATACTAGACAAGGCCTATTTTATTATTTTTCATACTAGACAAGGCCTATTTCATACTAGACAAGGCCTATTTTATTATTTTTCATATTAGACAACACTTATTTCATACTAGACAAGGCCTATTTCATACTAGACAAGGCCTATTTCATACTAGACAAGGCCTATTTCATACTAGACAAGGCCTATTTTATTATTTTTCATACTAGACGAGGCCTATTTTATTATTTTTCATACTAGACAAGGCCTATTTTATTATTTTTCATATTAGACAACACTTATTTCATACTAGACAAGGCCTATTTCATACTAGACAAGGCCTATTTCATACTAGACAAGGCCTATTTCATACTAGACAAGGCCTATTTTATTATTTTTCATACTAGACGAGGCCTATTTTATTATTTTTCATACTAGACAAGGCCTATTTTATTATTTTTCATATTAGACAACACTTATTTCATACTAGACAAGGCCTATTTCATACTAGACAAGGCCTATTTCATACTAGACAAGGCCTATTTCATACTAGACAAGGCCTATTTCATATTATTTTTCATACTAGACGAGGCCTATTTCATACTAGACAAGGCCTATTTTATTATTTTTCATATTAGACAACACTTATTTCATACTAGACAAGGCCTATTTCATACTAGACAAGGCCTATTTTATTATTTTTCATACTAGACAAGGCCTATTTCATACTAGACAAGGCCTATTTTATTATTTTTCATATTAGACAACACTTATTTCATACTAGACAAGGCCTATTTCATACTAGACAAGGCCTATTTCATACTAGACAAGGCCTATTTCATACTAGACAAGGCCTATTTTATTATTTTTCATACTAGACGAGGCCTATTTTATTATTTTTCATATTAGACAACACTTATTTCATACTAGACAAGGCCTATTTCATACTAGACAAGGCCTATTTCATACTAGACAAGGCCTATTTCATACTAGACAAGGCCTATTTTATTATTTTTCATACTAGACGAGGCCTATTTTATTATTTTTCATACTAGACAAGGCCTATTTTATTATTTTTCATATTAGACAACACTTATTTCATACTAGACAAGGCCTATTTCATACTAGACAAGGCCTATTTCATACTAGACAAGGCCTATTTCATACTAAACAAGGCCTATTTCATATTATTTTTCATACTAGACAAGGTCTATTTCATACTAGACAAGGTCTATTAAAGAATATAATTATAAAAAGAACATTATAAGAAAAAATATAAATTTCTCAGAATACGCACTCATTTTTTTTTTTTTTCTTTTTTTTTTATTATAAAAACAACACTAAACCTTTTACTAAAGATCTAAGTAACGACGACAATGGTATACGATGATCAAATGATTAGCTCAATGGATGGTATTAAAATGCCACACTGTGGCTGGTGTTTGATGCTGTTATTTGTCGACGACATCAAGAGCACCGGGCATTTCCTTCTAGATGCCCGTTTTGCTTTTCGTGTGCGTATTCCAATTTCCGACGACAATTCAACTGCACAAAATACACCCAGCGCATACAAAACTGATCGTTACAGATGACGTATAATTAACAAGTTCGCGTCGTACAAGATCTTTGACAAGATTATTTGTCTCTGTTTTTTTTATTTTGCTGTTGCCACCGTTTTCATTCTCGAATCTCCAGTTGAACGTTCATTTTTCGTATGTTTTTCTTCGCTATTTATTCAGTCATTCTTCGTTTGTTACGTTTTTCGTGTGTGTGTGTGTGTATGTTTTTTTCCTCTCTGCTCGCAATAGTTTGAAAATAAGAGAGAAGCGATCAATTTTGTTGTGTATTCGGTTTGTGTGTTGTGATTTTTTTTTTCTTTATTGGCTTTTGATTTTCATTTCTCAAATTGACTCATGTTTTCGTTGCCATCCAGCTGTTTGTAGCATCTTTAAAACGCCCGGCACAAAACACACGCGAGAACGATTAATGAACAATCGCAGGCTATGGATGGTCTATGGGTCTCCAAAGATTTTTTTTTCTTTTTCTTTTGTAATTTGTTTTGACTTTGTTAAATTTGCTCGTTTAGAAATATTCGATTTTGTTTTTTTTGTTCCATTGCCCGCTCATTCATTCGCTCTTTTTACAACAACAACGTTCATTTGTTGTATGAAAAACGTTTTTTTCCCTTTCGGATGAAGAGTAAATAAAAAGTGAACTGAATGTGTGTGAGTGTGTGTGTGTGTGTGTGTGTGTGTGTTCTTTATGAGAAAGAAAAGCATGGAATCAAAGTCAAACAAACTTTTTGATGTAGAAAAACGCGAAACTCCGCGGATGTGATGCAATATCCAAAATGCGCGTCAATTTTCATTAAAGATCCCCGACAAAACCGAACTTTGATATTGAATATTTATTTCTTTTCGATTTTAATTTCCTTTTTGTTTGCTTTCCCTCTCTTTTTTCTCTCATCCAAACAAAGTTCTGTTTCTTTTTTCTGATTTGAAGTTTCATTTGTATGGTTTGTTTTTCGCCGTCGTCTTCCTTTGCTCCATTAAATTTAAGTGAACTTGTACCGTAAACTTAAATGCAATACTCAATGCAATAGTTCAATTTATTTACTCCATTTCAACTTGTAATTTCTGATTTTGTACATTGACTCATTCGAAGCGTGTGATACAGTTTATGTTTGTTTTGAAATGATTTTGTTGAGAAATTATAAAATATCAATTTTTTGTTTTAAATTTGATTAACTGTTGACTATTCAGTTCAAAGGTGTCTCTCACAATAAACAAACAAACATCAACCATTTCCGATTGAATTCAGGCTAAATCAGCATTAATACTATCAATCCGTTGTTCAATTTTACAAATTCATCAGAAATCAAATAAAAACCAATGTAGATTAAAAAGGTAAATGCACGAGACGTTGTACGTCAAAGCACTTGATAATAAATGTCTGAAGAAAGAGACAAAAAAAACACAGATTTAATCATTCATTTTTCACATTTGAATGTGAATTGCTTCGTAATGAAACGAGTTGTTGCTTATTAAAGAGAAAATAAATAGTGCGAATTGCATGCACATTTGAATCAATATGGAAATGAGCTTGAGTCACACGCACACATCTCATGCATGGCTATTGATACGATGCCATTTGGAATACTGTGTGTGTGTGTCATTGGGCATCAGTCAACTATTTTCAAATTGATTAACCATTCATTCAGCTTGTTGAGATTCGTCATTAGACTTATGTGTGATGATTGATCATTAATGAAGTTGCGATCGGTTTGTAAATGATGTGTTATTTATTAGAAATTAATCTCGAATACAAACGATTCATTTAAATTTTATGACCAGAGATTTGGCTGAGATTCAACCAAATTTGGGCCATTTTGATACGATGATTTGAATTTTAAAAATGGAATATGCGATTAAAATCGCAACCATATTGGGTTTAGCTGAGGTTAGACCCCAAAAATTTATGTGTTGATTGCAAAAAAAAAACATGTTTTCATTAATTTCAAACCGTTGAATTCTAGTCACATGTTGAAATTAGAAAAAAAAAACAATCTAAAATTTTGGTTTTCTATTCAAAGACATAATGGTAGGTCAATAATGTATTCCAATTAAGAGAAGGCAAAATAATCATTCTTACAACATTCGAAATGATGGCAATGGTTTTCTATGCGATTCTTATTGCTTTGAATAAAAAGAGAGAGATAGACCAAAAAAAAAAGATCAAATGCCAAAATCGAGCCATTTTCCATGAATTACAAATTTCGAATGGCACTTACTATATAATTTAATATCATTAAAATGTTATTCTAATCACGTTGGGATTCCCTTCAAAAGACCTTTCATTCGAAATCACATTATGAATAACTTTTGGCTCGTTTGTGTGTTCGCTTGATTTGCTCTTCTTTTTCATCTAATGAATGGGCGTTTATTGAATTCGACTATTTTGGCAGTTGATCTCAATTAATTTCCAACATAGACAAGTTTCATCGATCGAATTCATTAAAACGGCCGACGGGCGATGAACAATTCAATCGAAAAAGCATTTTAACGTATCAAAGCCACCGTATCTGAGCCTATTTACGTGAAATTTAAATGTTTTCATACGGGAATTATCAACGATTCGAATTAACATTTGATTGGCTTATTATTGCCGTGTCTATCCAGTGTGTGCGTTCGTACATTTATTTCAGCCAAAAGTAAATAATCCATCTAGTTCAATCTTGTGAATCAATTTTTCACCGCCACTTGTACAGTGTACATTCGACGCAAAAATTGAATTTAAAATCTTTGTCACGTCAAAATTAAATTTTCGATTATTAATACGACGAACGTGCAAAATGGCTTTTTTCAGGCCCAAATATTTTGCTTCCTATAGGGAAAGCATCGGACATAAAACGTTAAGTTGTATTTCTGGGTGTTTTTATTAAAATTTGATTTTTTTTCTTTTGTATTTCTCGGATTATTCACCAGAAAAAAAAAAACCGCGCACGCTCATAAATCAGCGAATAAATATGATTTTGGATGGTTGGCATGGATTGCTGATTGATTTTTTAAAATGGCAAGTCACGTTGATAGCGGATAAGTATTCTTTGTCATCGTTCTCCGACGATGGATTATGCTGATGCGTGCGAAATATTTTGATTCTCAAGCAGATACCAAACATCGAATGGGTGATGTTACGGAAGGCTTTGTCAAGTTTAACGACACGTTTGAATATTTCGTTTTCTTTTTTATGTATGTTTACGGCGTTGTTCGGATCAATTCAAAAGGAAACCACGAAAAATGTGAAGATAAAAAGCCTCAAATTAAGTAGTGAGAATGATGAGATCTACTAAACTGGTTTATGTTTATCTAGCATGCATCAACGCATATTTCTTGGTTTGAAATATCGCCCGGATTTGGTTGTGTTTTTTTTTTCACTCTGTTCCAAATGGAGAGAGGTAAATTTCTATTCTCGACTAACAAAATAAAAGGAAATTGGTTTGGAACTATCTCAAAACTGGATATTACACAGAGCGACCAAAAATATCCATTGCCAAAAAAAAAGAAAACAGAATTAGAACATCGTCTATTCACTTTCAACTCCTATTCATCTACCGAATTCATTTCAGAAAAAAGTGTGTTGCGATTTTTGAATTGAATATGCTGAATTTGGTTTGAGGCATCAAAATATACAACTAACAAAAATCAGACCTTGAAATCCTTTTGATTCCAAAGTTTCATGCATGACTTAGCCGAAAACCGCTAGCATGCAATTTTGTTTCTTCTAACGGAAATTAGAAGGCGCCACATACACACACACACACACACACACACAAACACATGCTTTTCCAAAGAAATACAATGAATCTTGTAAAGAGGGAAGACGCAATGTTATGCTACGTTGTTGTTTTGCAACTATTAATTTGAATAATAACAAAAAAAGCGAACCCCTTAATAAATGTGTGCGTCTATTTATTTGGTGTGTTGAATTGGTGGATAGGGACACTGATGCGAATGGACCCTTTGATGCTGAGCGAAAAGTAAAGCACAGTGTGTCAAAGATCATTTCTAGATAAAACTGGTCATCTAACCAATCCAGTTGAAATGCAAAATTACTGCGCAACACCCTTTTCCACAAAATCCTCAATAGAAACGTTTTTCTAATTGTTTTTCTTATTGCTGTTGCTGCCGCCGCTGTGTGTGTGTGTGTTTTTTTTTGTTGCTCGCTCATTGAGTTAGCAACAAAGCATCTTTTATTCGCATTTGACCATTAAAATAAAAACACCGAGTGCGAGAATGTTAGAAAAGAATTTGTCAATTGAAAAAAAAAAAAAAAAATAGAATCTGTGAGCACATTTATTTACGGTACATATAATGGTATGGTGTAATAGAGCTGCATTTATGGCTGGGAAAACTCAAAAGAACTGGAAATTTACGATCAAAATAATATGTAATTAAAGGAGTGATATCTCTTGGCTTCATCCGTTTCATTACATTGTATGGTTCGGTTTGTGTTCTGTCAGAATGCATTCATTTTGATACTAAACGAAATGAATATGCCATTCTTGAGAGAAAAAATTGTATAAAGAATTCTGTTTTTTTTTTTCTATTTCAACCGATTATATTCGATAAACGTTTTGTGAAATCGCAACGCATTCATTTTTGGTTCGTTAGCGCGCATCTATTATTAAAATAAATAAAAACTCAAACAAAAATTCAAAACACTCACCGAAACAAAAATCAACTTTTGAATGGTAATTTAATCCTCATTCGAATGAAATATCACGACATTGCGCGCATTTATGATTGCATTAAAGAGTTTTATTGAGAATTTAAAAGAAAAAAAACAAATGCTTCTTTTTTTTTCTTGAACAACAGAACAAAACAACGTAAAGGCATAGAAAAATCTATCGAAACAACGTGCGCACTAGAACGTTGTGCTGTCTGTTGTTGTTGTTTTTTCGGCTGATGTTGATATTTCTTTGGCCTTTTCTGTACAACAGAACTAAGTTCGATCTCTTGAAATCTAGCAATACAAAAGCCGTTTGATTTTACATAGACA